>OY759266.1:23355026-23505026 GCA_963662155.1 Lamellibrachia columna
AAGCTTTCATGGCACATAATCTTTTTAATCGAGTGATATTGTTAGCAATAATGTTTGTTATACCTTCTCATATTGTTCTCATGGCTTGTTTTGTTTGTTTTATATGACTGTAATAAATAATTATTGATTGACTGAAAGTTTGTCCCTGCTTTTATGGCGGCACAATTCTAAGAGTAATCCACGTTGATTTCATGTGTTTGTTATATTTTGTACAATTACAAAAAACTGTTTGATTTATCAAAACAAGTGCAAGTGAAATTACCGTTATTTTCAACAGGTCAAGTTCAAGCCACGTGTCATTGTTGACATAGGTTCAATTGAACACGTGTATTGCTGTTATGAATTAGAGAGTTCGGAGGTCAACTATTCTCAGCAGCCAATCATGTCCGCCTAAGGCGCTGCTTGCCAGGACCAATTATGGGAAAAAAAATTTCGCCTCCGGGTAGCACACGTGCGTACAGGAACTATATTTTCTAAGCTGGATACAATCCTATAAAAGCAAACCTAATGAATCCCGCGGTAAATCCCATCACCCGACTTCCCCATATACTGAGTCCACGGTTGTTCGGTCATGGGTCGAAATTTCATCTGCTCCAGCGGTTTTATGCCGCGTACATTTCTCATTTCCTCAGAGATGTACATGTCCAGTCTGGAGCGGTACCTTCCCCTGGTCTTAATCGCATCGAACATGTTTATTTTGACGATGCGAATATGGTAGATCATTTGGCCGTACAGTTGTCCCTCGCTGCCAACGATAGCCACCTGGTCCTGCTTCCAGTCTCCGTCAACGTCACCAATAACTCCTGTAACGGGGAAACACCGTAACGACCAAACTTCTTCATGATAATTCTCCTGGTCTAAAGGCAACATAATATATTCTAACATTGAATATACATTTAAATATCTTTATAATTATGTCAATTCGCACATGCATAACATTTCAGTATTTTAGTATTTCCACATAATAATCTATATACAAAATGTTGCTATGTCACCCTTTCATTAACCGTACTGATATTTGTTACATTTTGTTTTTTTTGTTCAGCTAAGTTCAACATGTATGCAACGTCATTCTTCTGATAACTCAATGATAGACTTACGACTCTTCAGTGTTTCGCTTTCTTAAAACACAACACACTATCATATATACATACGCAACACATACAAAACAAAAACAAAACATACGCACGTACGCTCGCACGCACGCACGCCAGAACGCACACACTTACCCGTGGTCTTTTCGTCATTCCGTAACGCAATGCAATATGGCCCCGTATCTCCTGTGTCCACGAACTGTCGCCTTCTGCTCGGTGATCCGCCCATCTTACTTTGATTCTGGAAACTCTGCATATTCTGAATATTCTGATAGATCTTTTCCTTGTCCTCCTCTGTCAAGTCTACAACATGGGTAGATCTCACCATATTCAAAGAAATTCTCACCTGTATATTATAATTAAAAACACATTGACGACAAAAGTAGACATAGAAGACGATGGAGACGAGTATATAGTTTACATAGTTTATATCCATATTGCATACTTACTGAAGAAGAACTTAATCGGGGGAAGTTGATACAGTATATTCGGAGCGTGGACGTTGGACCGATCTAGCATCATGAACTGGGTCATGAATGACGTCATGTCGTCTGGGCAGGATGCGAAGATACCTTTATCGTTGTCGGCAGGTTTATCAGCGTGTTGGCTTTCACCGTCACTATTACTATCTGGAAGCAAGAATACTTTCACCTTTAATATGAGAAAGGAATGGTTGATTGCGCATCTATCCGGGTGGCAGGTGTGTATGTGTGTGTGTGTGTGTGTGTGTGTGTGTGTGTGTGTGTGTGTGTGTGTGTGTGTGTGTGTGTGTGTGTGTGTGTGTGCGTGTGTGCGTTTGCGAGCGTGTGTGTATGTGTGTGAGTGTGTGTGGGTTATTGTTTTTTTTATTATTGCGCAAAATATAGTGTTCCATTAGTGCAGAAGGTGTACTTTCTTTAAATTTCTGCTCGGAAATTACACGATATTTCATTGAAATACTGTTGATTTGACCTGACCGTATGCAGTGTATTTAATTTTGAAAGATATATAATATTTACGATATAATATAAGATAATATGTTTACGCCATCGTTCTGGCTTCCTTGTTAAAGTGAGAAGAATTGTTTTTAATGTGGCCTTCTGTAAGCGATCAGTGTTACATTTCTTCAAAAACGAATTCAAATATTTTCAAATATGTTTCTTTACAATTGAGAAGAAAATATGCCGAACCGTTTACGATTGTGAAGTTAAGATCATCAACATCCGTGTCATTGAAGAAATCCTTGTACAACTCAGCGAAATTACTGTCGGCATCCGTCATTTTGTGAGTCGTATTGCGTGCAAGGTCAATGTGGGCGTCATTGCTATGCGAAGTCTGAAGTGCGGTTTTGTTCTTGTTGATGTTCTCTCCACTGGAGCGTCGTTGCCTCTCTTCCTTTCTCTACAACAGACGAACGAGGGTCTAGAACGACTGCGTGTGGTCTCCGACACGATATACATGGTACGAAACATCCTAGTTCGTTTGATCAAGTAAATCCGCGTAAATCTAAACACAATCAGTGACCTGTAAGATACATCACGTGGAATCATGTGTGTACAATCTCTATACACATGCCCCGTTTTAGAGAACGTTCGCATCAACGTAAATGGTCAGTGTAACTCCTCTCACACCCCTGTATGTATGACGGCGGAGAACCTGATTTTTAGATAGCCCGATTACGACTATTATGATTGTATATATTATTCCTAAATAAAACTGTATGTGTCGTAAAATATATCAAATGATTGTATGCATATTTAAATACATAAAATAATATTTAGACACTATTGATACATACATTATCCATGTATTCAATCAAACAATAATATTTCACATTCGCAAATAAGTCAAATAAGACAAATACTGGGAAGTAACACATTTATTATTACAATACAACTTTGTGTGCAGCTAAGCATGTTATGCGAATTGTACAAACATACGGAAGAATAGATGGAAAGCTCTTCTAGTTTTTATTGAGCAGATTATGTAGCTGTAAGGAGTGTTCAAAGTAATGAGCGTCTGCACCATTTGCCCCAAATAAAAGCGTCTTCGATTCTCTCACCATATTCATGTCAGGCCCGTTGACTCCTTCGATGCGAAATACAAAGGCATCTCTGTGTTTCTCGGTTGTCCTCATAACTAGGTCGGCTGCCATCTCATAGCAAGTCGCATTCATCTGCCATAGAACTTTGCCGTTTCTACCGTCAAGCACGACCTTCTGCAAATACATTCATTACAAGTAACGCTACAGTATACGTTTGTATAAGTGAACCAGATCATTTATTTAATAACTTGTTTGATTTCGATGGAAAAACAAGCAGAGCAATGCCCCAAGTTTTTCCCTGTTTAATTCCTCAACCTCTGGGAGATTCCCTCCCCAGTTACAATTAGGTGTTCCACTGTTATCGAAGATCAACAAACTCAATGGAACCCACTACTACATCCGGAAAATATTGTACATTTATTGAACGATACTGAGTTTTGTGCACTATTTGCTTCAGAATGTTGTATTGGGTGCGCATGCATGCTTCAACATTCTGAAGCAATCGGCTCATAAGTAACATTTGTACACATTTAATGCAATGGAGCAGTAACTTATTTCCCTGCAATTCTTGTACACTCTACAACAAGACTCCGCGTATTGATACATGTCTTATTTGCGTTATATAAACCACCGTAACAAATGGTTAGAAGAATATATTCACGAATGTATGTGTGTTTTATTCAATAAACAATGCATTGCACATTAAAACCTTTTCAAATAAAACAGGAATGGAAAAAGCAGAAACAAGATGGAAGTGGGGAAATATCTGTTTTTATTACAAGGGGAAAACTGGCTATACGTGATATGGTTGGCATATGTTTGTGTTTGTAGTGGTTGATTTACGTATACACACTGAATCCATGACTTTTTGTAATCCGACGAGAAGACTTGGAACTCAATAATAGCAACAGTATTACTTTACTTTGAAGAACACCTGACCTGTATGCACCAGGCCGAGTTCAAAGGGTTCAATCCCTGCCCACTGACATATCGTAACAGACGACAACCGTTTATTCTATGAAGCGCGCCTTTTTAATTAATTCCATAACACATGCCATCGGCAGTATAAAAAGTAGTCCGTAACAGCGTACTGCCGGTTGTTATTAGCACGGGCATCAAAGAATCAGGGAAACAGATACCATGAATTATGATACGGACAGTAGCAATTACCCATGTAATACTATCACCAGTTCGGCATCATTGGGATCAAGCAGTGTTTTTACGAACAATTATATGAATTTTAATAACTTACTTTCCGAGCGACGACCTGAATTACAACTAATTCCGTGATTTTATCGGTTGAAATTTAAAGAAGCAATCAAGGATTGAAGCTGTATTTACCAACCAGATCACAATGTATTTACTGGAACAAGAACGCTGAGCATGTTATCGGTAAATGGCTACATTAGAATGCGGCTTAAATGGCATCGTACACGGGTCCTGGGTTTTGAATATGTATCAGTACAATGCGCAATTTTATTGACTTCTGTGATGAAAACTACCTACCAGGGAGTATCTGTAACGAGGCCAAGCTCCTCTATTGAGATGAATCATGAAGTCAAGATGTTCATCATCATTGAAGTAGGCCGGTGCTAAACAACTGCAATAAGACAAAATAGTGTGTTCGTTCATGTGTCTGTGATTGCGGGCTTGAGTGTTTAATTGGATACGTTGATGTGCATTTGTGCGTGCGTAAGTATGTATGTACGCTTGTTTGTATCATAATTCAAGCTTGTTCCATAGTGCAAATATGTATACATACACGCTTGCACGCGTACATACGTGCATGTGGACAAGCGTACAAGCGTACACACACACACACACACACACACACACACACACACACACACACACACACACACACACACACACACACACACACACACACACACACACACACACACACACACACACACACACACACACACACACACACACACACACACACACACACACACACACACACACACACACACACACATACACACACACGCATACGCACACGCACACGCACAAACAAACACACACATCTCCTCACGCACGTACAAACACACAGGCACACGCACACTCACTCAATCATGCTTGTTCGAATACACGCACGAACCCATGCACGCACAAACAGACACACAATCATTCAATTGATCATGGTATAATATGTCATTTCTGCACTGACCTGTACGATTCGAACCCATAGAACCGTGTTGTCCACATAATGTCCAGTGTTTCGCCATCATACAGCCGAATTGTGCCGTCGTAGGCAGACATGACGATGTCACGTACGCCGTCATGATTCATGTCAACCAAAGTTGGTGAAACCATCACGCCTTTTATTTTGCTCCTGAAAATTTTTGCTCAACACGGCTAAAAGAGGAAACTGGATGAAGGAAGAATTCATGCATTAATCATTAAAATATAGACAGATATATTGCTTGATCACATTCATAACAATGATAACATTCCATTGGGGTGCCTTGTTACATATTGCAGAACAGAACAAAGCCAAATGTGAAAACCGCTCAAAATTAGCGTTCAATGTAAACTGAATATCAGTTCTCTGCCAGTGGACTAAGACGTACTTGTAAATCACAAGAACACCATGGCTGCGATGGTATAATATTCCTTTCTCCCAACTCGTGTAGCTACCCCGGGTGTTCGGAACTACTGCAGATCTGGGTAGATTCTTGACGTATCGAAAAAAGTCAGGTACAGATATTGCCAAGAAAGCACCTGCAACAGTCGTATTTATACATTTTTAACGTTTTGCCTGAGTCATTAAACAATGTTTTGTTTCAAGCCAACATCTTCTCCCATTTATTTGTTTTTCATACTTGGTTATTTTGATAGAACACATGGGTCAGATTTGGAGATTAGAACACAAGAAATATGCTAACTGGAGGTCGGGGATGTTTTCAATATTTACTAATTCACAATATTGTGCTACACATTTCATGTAATAAGGTATGCTTGATATTTGGGTTTGACATTTTGAAGCATATATTCTTTTCCAGTAAGTGATTATAGTCATTTGGTGTACGTTTGTTTTAAGATAACTTTGCTACTATTTCTTCTCTCGTTCAAGCTTTAGACTCAACTCAAGGACAGGTTAGATGCAGCTTACCGTAGAACTTTGAATCAGAATTGAATTGGATTCAAAATTGTTGGTGGAGACCATCAAAATACCTTAAAATGTAATTGTTTGCATATTGCAGATACACCGATCGCACGGGTAAAATGGCAAAAATTGTGTTTACTCCTTCACAATCTGGATTGAACAAAGTTACAATGGTTTTCTCCAGCGCAGATATTCGTGAAATATTTACTCGATATTGTGCTTTGAGGTTGAGTTATTAACAAAGCACTCAATGTTTAAAGCATAGTTGTTAATATAAAGTTGTTTTTACCTTTGACAGTTTCTCCGCCTTCACCATACAGAATGTACTGAGACCCGTCCTTGGTTGTGTGCAGAACTGGCGAGAAATATGTCTCCTTATACCTGGACATGTTCAAGTAACGACCGAGTGACTGGCCATTGCTACCGTCCACGAGAGCCAGACGGCCAGAGAATCGTTTGTGTTGCTGAAGCAAGACGAAACATTATGGTGATGACCATGTAATGGATCCTCTTCAGCCGAGACAACTTCTATTATAGTATTTGTTTACTGTAGAGTTAAAGTGTTAGCGTACGTGCTTTTTAATTGCAAATAAAGTAATATTAGAAATAGGTGCACTGCAATTTAGAGTTTTCCATTTACCTCGGCATCAAAGCTTGGATCACCGCCTTGCGAGAGCAATACTTCTGGCACGCCATCTTGTGTGAAGTCTGACATAACAAGAACGTTGTAGAAGTTCCACGTCTGGTACACTACGCTCTGGTCGACTTGCCACAACACTTTACCTATAGTGCATATAGAACATATACAAAATGCCACTTATCACAAGTTATATATTTCGGGGTAAAAAGGTGGTTTAGCTGAGATCACCGTTTGCGTACAGAGCAATATATCGTATCGATTATTCACAATCATGTGCCCCTAGGTAACTCTTTGCACTGATGTAATGCTGAATTTTGAGCCTAGTGAAATTCGTCTTGCGTCAACATAGCACAGTGGGATGAACGAAGATGCCTGGTGGACTTTAGCTTCGTCATCTCGATTAACACTGCGATGTGGCAATGTGACAATGCATTTACTGCGTCTCACAGCGAAACTGGTAATTATCTGTAAGTAGAAAAATCACAAATTAAATCACCTTTTCGCGGATCAAATGCAACAACTGTACCCATTCGTCCACTGGCGATGCAGTCTGCCTTGCCATCTTCGTCGATGTCAATATTATGGCAGTTCATTTCAAACGGCGCCGACTGAATTCGTATGCGCCACAGTTCTTTCCCATCGTAACCCCGCAAGGCAACCAACCTAGCCGCACATGGGAATGTGTCCCCTGAAACAAATAAAAACTTTTGTCAGCTTTCTTAATCAATATACTAAAATATCACCTGGAACTGAAACATTGCTTCGCTTTCGTTTATCGGGATTTTCATCATTTAAAAAGTTATTATGACACTAACATTTCTTATTCGAAAACGGTTACGTAAATGTAACAACCGATCAATTAGAAAGGTCACGATTACGATTACGGTTACAATTTTTATAGGACATGATCAGTTATTATTTCTGTGAAAACTATTACTGAAGTTTGGCTACGAATACAAATTGTAGTAAAATAACACTTATTGTTACACCGCCAGTTGTCTATTACTTTTCAAAGTAATGATTGAATGTAAAAATACATATTTGGTAAAATTACAATGATGAAGTTATATTTTCTATAAATTTGTTTATCTTCAAAATATATTTATGTTTCAGTATAACTAAAACTTGCCAGAATCTGAACATGTTTTCTTCATGTCATCAATAGTATTGTCACCCCCTCTGGCGAATTCGGTTTTCGTCATTCCGAAGATGACGTCATCACGCCCGTCTTCATCGACGTCCACCAGGCGGATACAAGACTCGGTACCTGCAAACATGGCCGTTTCGAATACCAACCAGAGGACATTGTATCGTTGACATAAATCTAAGCAAAAACCTGTGATTCTGCATTTTAAATTCAACATTGCAGTTCCGGTGGTGTGGTGTGAAAACAGAGGTTAGTATAACCTACAGTTGTGGGCACTACTTTTGAAAAGGGCTGCGGTTTAGGAAACACCCAAAGAAAACATTGAAGATGGGGTAAGCCCAACAGGAAAACATTTGGTAGTTGATAATGCAAACGCTACAGGATATATTAAAAGGCAATACGAATTGGTTCGAAAAGGACTACGGATGGAAATTCATAATATGGTTGTACTGTAGTGTAAAGAGGATATTGGAAATATAATCGAAGACCTTAATTCCATCAGCATCAGGATGGCTCTACATTTGGGGGAGAAATGGTAATCTTCGTGATACTCTATGCAAAGAAGATCGGGCCAGGAGAAAGAGGCATTATTTGAAGAAGTTCAGATGATAATAGATAATATCACGATTGGCAATGACGATGATGGTGGTGGTGGTGATGGCAGTGATGATGACGATGGCAACGACGACATCGAATTGATGATTCGGGAACTAGTAGCAAATCGCGGAGAACACAACTTTGCATTAGCATACGCTGATGATATTGCTCAAACGGCAACGTACGAAGCAGAATAGGTGGAACACAGTATTCAATAAATAAAATATCACCTGAACCTTCACAAGACGGAATTCATGATGGCTGGAAGAGTGCTCGACAATCCAAACATCTAAATAGTTGAATATCACATAGCGCACGTAATATCCTTCAAACGCATAGGTAGCAGTATCAATTGGGAACTATGGAAGAAGCGATTTTCAAACAATTTACCACGTACAATCATAACAAAGGATGTATGTACGGACTGTTGAAAAACAAACAAGTGCACCCAACAGCAGTGGTGTGAATGAACAATTCAGATGGCGTGGGTATGTGACGAGAAGAAGATATGATTATGTTATAAGCTGGCATTGAACATGACTATAACTGGAAAGATATCGAGAGGGTGGCCAATGTTATGATAGTTCACCAATATCTGCAGCCGCCTGGAGGTCTGAAATACCAGCGTCAAAGACGTTTTAAGAACATAACGGTATAGGAGGAATTAGGAAGTTGATTTCTTGCCACACTGACAGGAGGTATTGTGTAGCTTGAATCCCCAACTGGAGTATAGTGAGCAAGGATGTGTACCGTAATGCGAAACACTGACCAAGAGATGACGTTGGTTTAGGCTAGACGTGTTTTGGCGACAAGAACTTACCGAAGCCTTTTATGGTCTTCGTCCATTCGGGCGTCCTTTTGAACCTTTTGTTCACTTCCAGAGTATTGGTGGGCTGCGGTTTATTAATATGCGGTTTCTTGAAATAGTTGGCCAATGTCTTGGAGCGGGTGTAATATAGAACCACCGTAAAGACAGCCAGTATCGCCACCGCAATGCACGCTATCCAGCACAGCGTCGGGACAAGGCGCTTACATTTCCGTTTCTCAGTGTTCACCTTCGTCTGTTCAAACAAAACGTTTTCGTTTACATATCCGTCGTCAGAGTCGGTGCTTTCGTCCTTCCTCAATGGTTCGTGCTCTCCCGTCTTCTCCGACGGCGCTGAAAAAGTCACCAACTTGAATAAATTATATATTTGATAAAGCCCTTTATTAGCTCATGTCAGTGACCCAACAGAGACTACATCCTGGCTGCCGGACTTATGCCCATTTAGCCTACTGTGGTTTCAAGGTTAATTCTTAGACAGATTCCCAGTTGGCCTACTGCCCAATTAATGAATAAGTTAATGAATGAACGTATGAGTGAGTTAGGTGTGTGTGTGTGTGTGTGTGTGTGTGTGTGTGTGAGTGTGTGTGTGTGTGTGTGTGTGTGTGTGTGTGTGTGTGTGTGTGTGTGTGTGTGTGTGTGTGTGTGTGTGTGTGTGTGTGTGTGTGTGTGTGTGTGTGTGTGTGTGTGTGTGTGTGTGTGTGCATTCGCGAACGAAAAGCAAGAGCGAGGGAGGTTTACTATTTTGGTGCTCGTAAGACGAAATGTTCGGCATTCATCCGATTTTAGGTGTTTCGTGCACTGAATTCCTCTTAGCTTATCGACCATCAACTGGAAAGTGTTTTATGGAGGAAATAGATTAACCCCTATACGACCAATGCGTCCAATTTAATGTCACCCATAACGACACGTTCGATGTACGGTGCTTCTTCTGTTTATAATTTACAGTTCGTGTTCCTTTGCATTTGAAACACGTTTTCAACACGTCCCGTGTGACATACGCCCCAGTTCATTTCGACATGCAGGACCTAAAATGTTAAATCACCGTTCGATTGATAATTATTCTCAGCAGAGGTGGTGAAACAGCGAGGCCGCATGTAAAGGCCACGATTAAACTGGATTAAACTAACTACCACTTGACTAGGTGTATTGAACTATATCTACATGTCGTGAACACTCGTATTATCGGTAAATTCGAACGCACTAGAACAAATCACCTTGCGTATGAGTGAATGTCGTCCGTGTGGCATATGTTGCCCCCATGGTAATATGTTCCACTTCATGATTCGGTCAACACGTTTTGTGTGGACACGGGACACATTCTTTAAGGTGCACCACGTTATCCAGGTAATTAATGCTTGTCCACACTACATGGAAGGCGTTACAACACGCTGCGGTATGCTGCAGTGCTGTATACTTTAGCTGTCTACAAACATCTTGTTCAACGCATATTACATGATGTACTTACCATTTATTTCTGAAAGAAACTTGCCGATTTTCCGATTTCTTCCACTCCAATAGACACGAAGTAATCATACATATTCGAGTGCTTGTTCAACTGTTGCTATCGTAGGGATTTATCCTCCCCATATTTCGACAGAGTTTAGTCACTGTTGTTGTTGTCGCTTGGAAATCAAGGCGCCCGTGTTAGTGCATATTTAACATTATTTTACTAATTGCTTTTTATCACTTAAACTACGATTCCATAAAAATATTTTACAAAGTTATTACATTATTTATTATTATTATTATTATTATAACTCATATATATACATTTATTTATTTATTTATTAGTATTATTGCTATAATTTTGTATCATTGTGCTATATTAATTTTTGTTTTATAATTCTTATTACTAGCAGCTAATATATTTATTTAGCTATTTCCTTATTTAGCAATTCTACACTATTTTATTTCTGTATTTATTTAAAATAATTTTATTACTAGTAGTTTTTTAAATGCATTTATTTGTTATTTTGCAATTTTATACTATTTTATGCATGTTAATATGTTGTGAAGCGCCACGAACAATTTTGGATCTGGCGCTATACCAAATAAAATATATTATTATTATTATTATTTATATAAACTCCTTGGTAAAGACTTTTCCGCCAAATTGTGCAGTTACTACTTCGGTTAGGCAACGTTAATGTGAGAAAGGCAGACGAGTATGAAAAGTGCGTGGAAAAGGCTGCCGATAGGGAACTGTAGAAAAGGACAACAACGAAAGTAGTGCAGCGGTACATTAATTATTAGGCCAGATCCCTCTATAAAGGGTTCTACGAGGAAGAACGACACTCCCAGTCCCATTCTGAAGTTCTGCAGGATTAGACACACCATCGGAAAAAACCAGTGGCTGACTATTAGCATGTGAAAAACCACGTTACCATGAAAGGATCGCCTAAAGATTTACGGCATGAAATTAATCAAAATGACACATTGACTATCTAGTTTACGAGAGCTCCCGAAGTCGCATATCATTTGGACTTTGACCTATATGGAGGTTGCTTTCTTCACTCATTTAAATAGAGTACAATAATACCGGTCAAGTCGTATTTACAAGTCGCCAACTCGGACTCAACAATTTAACATCTCGACTGTTAAAGGTAACTACCACATGACCAGGGGTATTGTACTATATCTACATGTCGTGATCTCGTATTCAAGATAAATACGAACGTATTGGAACGCATCAAGCACCTTGCGAATGAGTGAATGTCGTTACCATGAAAGGATCGCAGAAAGATTTAGAGTCTGCTATTCAAAAGTAGGACACGTTATTTATCTAGTCACACGAGCGCTCCAGATGTCGTATATCTTTTGAACTTTGACCTACCTACCGGTTGCTTTCTTTACCCCAACAGCACCTCTGTTTTAAAATTAATGACCTCCTTTAATACGTAAACACAAACCAAACGAGTTATCGCTACAAAGGGCATGCATATACAGTCGACCACTATACTGGCTCGCAGCATAAATCACCTTGCGTCCGCGTAGCATATGTTCCCCGCATGGCAATATGTTCCATTATTTTGTGCAGTACCATTTTATGAATCGGATAACACGTTTTTGTGTAGACACGGGACATGTTCCTTAAGGTGCAAAACGTAACGCACGTAATTAATATAAGTCCACGTGACATGAAACGCGGTACAACACGCTGCAATATGGTGCAGTGCTGTAGACTATATATGTCGCAAAAATTGTGTTCAGTGCATATTATATGATGTACTTACCATTTATTTCCGAAAGAAACTGCGCCGATTTTCTGATGATTTCCATTCCAACAGACACGAGGTAAATATAAATAGTTGAGTTCAACTGTGGCTATCGCAGGCGTATATCTTCACAATGTATCGATCGAGTTTTGGCATTGGTGTTGGCGGGATATCAATGCGACTGTGTTAATGTTTAAACTCCTTGGCAAAGACGTTTCCGTCAAGTTGTGCTATTAACACTTCGGCTGCCTGCACAGCGTCAGCCATTCAAAATGAGCGTCTAGGCGCGGTCAAGTTTGAAGTCGCGGTGGCTGTGATTAGATGCGTAGCGCAACAGGCGGCGTATTCTGTGGTGAATACGTCGTAAATTACACAGCGAAAGTTCCTTACACAACAGGTTGGCAGGTGACGTTTGAGAACATTTCAAAATCTGGTATGACCCGGTTAATTTGCATATGAACTGTAAATGACATCAACATTGTTTTCTCATAGGGTCTGTATGTGTGAATAATAAAATAAAGATACTGAAACGATGAACTGAACTCACATTTATTAGGTGTCTTAATCAGACTTACTTCCGCTAGATGGCGACACGGGGTCCGACACCGGTGACATAATTAGCTTACAACGAATATTGCGCCGCCATCTAGCGCCAGTTAGTCTGGTGAATACAGCTGAATGCTAATCAATCCCGTTGTATATCCCATCACCCGATGACCCCATATACTGCGTTCACGGTTGTTCTGTTATCGGTCTAAATGCCATCTCTTCCAGTGGTTTTATGCCATGTACATTTCTCATTTCCTCAGAGAAGTACGTGTACAGTTTGGAGCGGTACATTCCTCTGGTTCTTATGGCATCAAACACATTAATTTTGATGATGCGAACCTTGTTTTAATATATTTTAATATTTTCAGAAAAAATTAAATGCTAAGCTTTTCGTCTTAAAAAATATCATTATATTTAATGTTATTACATCATCAGTTAATCGTACGAAATTTAGCAAATTGTGTTTTCGAAGGTCAGCAGAGTTAACCAGGTTCTGACAACTCTATTCTACGACTGGTTGTCATTAATATTAGTTGTCTGTATTTTGGCATTAAAGCTGATTCAAAGTAAAGCTATATTCGTCGGCATTCACGATCGACGACATTTAATAGCAACATTACTAAAACAATGCCCCTTAACTAATGCTACTTTGGGATATGTTACTGAGGAGATGTTAGTGATGGAGATGTTGCTGAAAGAGCATGAAGACAGTATGTGTGCAACATAATGGTAACTAATATGTACATCACCACTTTGACAATACATAATTTGAGACAAGATTTCTGCAAAGGTCTTTTAGTAAGTCTGGGAAAATTTGAATCAAACACATCTACACAAACACGCGCGCTCGCAAGCTCGCTCGCACACACGCACGCACAATCCTACCCGTGTTCTTCTCGTTATTTTGTAACATCATACAATATGGCCCCGAATCTCCAGTGTCCATGAACCGTCGCCTTCTGCTGGGTAGTCCGGCCATCTTCCTTTGTTTCGACATATTCTGGGAATCTGATTTCTTTTCTTTAGCTGTCAAATCTACAACACGCGTGGACAGTTCACTAACTGAACCGTTGCAGCGTAGCATCAAATTCAAATGAATCCACCTGGAGTATTCACGAAAATACTGTGTGTGGCAGATGACGATCTTCTTGCTAGTGTGCTTTTCAATGGGAAACATTCTTTGGGACATGTCGTTTTCGTATATTTGGTTTTAATAAGCATACCACAGGCTAGATTTGATGCAAACAGTTATTTACTGATAACATCATTGTGTGTGGCGTAGTCTTTGAGTGTGCGAACCCCACTTGAATGTACAGTCTGTTGATGGCATTTAGAGAAAGGTCAGTCAGTTTTATCCTGAAAGAAACCTAGTCTATCCGCAGCGACGTGTCATCGAAAAAGTCTTACCAATGTATGGACAATTTACTTTGGCAACGTAATTAGTCTGAACATAGAATGGATACAAGAACATAGTATTAGAGCAATCCCTCTGAATGAAGCTTTAGGTAATAGTTGCATTTACGAAATGCATAGGGCAGCTTGAGTATTATTTCATGTTAGGAAATCACCTAAACTCATTGTTAGCATCAGTATTTCGTAAGCCAACTAAAAGCCAATTAAAAGAATACGGTGGTATATCCACAGCCGAAAATGAGGGTATATGGGCGATACATTGTTTATAATCACATTGTATACTTACTAATGCTCCCACGATTCCGAGTCTACATCCTTCCATACCCGGAACCTCTACATTTGTTATCAGTAATAAAGCCACCCATTCTTGGTAATCTAAACTCAACTGTATATAATGTATATTGTTCACTTGCGTGTGTTGACTGTAAAAGGATGAGAGCGACTCGAATTATGTTGTTTTGTGTTTTGCAATAAAACTTGTTCAGTTACCTATTTGTTTATGGTTGACCTATTTTAGCTCTCTGTTGGTGCATTTAACAATATTAGCTGGTATGCCAGACCACCGGCTACCGAAAAGACTCTTTTACGGTGAACTATCAGAAGGTAAGCGCACAAAAGGGGAGACAAAATAAACGTTTCAGAGGCGTCTGCCATCAACCCCAACACCTGATAACACACTGCTCAGGACCGCATTGGATGGCGCTACTCCCTGTACGAAGGCGCTGCAACCTGTGAGGAAAACAGAACTTCTGCAGCAGAACAACGGAGGCAAGCCAGAACGTCAACAGCCAGCGACCCTCTGACATCACATGCTGCTCCCATCCACTGCCCACACTGCCAGAGAACCTTCCAGGCGCATATTGGCCTCTTCAGCAACTTACGTATTCACATATCAATCTGCCACACAACTTTACCATTTCTGCCGTCCAACATGATCTTCTGTAATTAAAATCATTACAAATAACGTTACATTAAATTATCCTTTCACATAACAAGACGTATAACATTAAACACTCGCAGAGCACCTATTTGTTTCCATTGTTCGTCAGCCCTTGTGATCAGGGGCGTCCCCATGAATTTTTCCAGAGAAGGGCATTTGGGTACATAATAAAGCATAGGCATATTAAAGCAACATACACATACCGGCAAGCTAGTAACAGACCGGCAAGCTGGCTCAGATGGTGATGGAGTTCGACAACTACAACTTAGACATTCTTAGAATCAGTGAAGCAAGGTGGACAGAAAAAGGAAAAGACAGCTGGCATCAGGCCATACTATACTCTACTCAGTAGAACCGACAGTCAGCACGCAGGAGTAGCCACAATATACCGAAGCAAACTGGACAAAAAACACTTGTATCGAAAGAAAACCCAGGGGTGAAAGAAATATAACAGCTATATTTAATTCAAGATACACCAAGCTCACTGTCATATCGTGTTATGCCCTTACTGAATATGCACAAGAGGACAATTAGGCGTTTTATGACCAGTTGCAAAAAGCGATACCAAAGGTACCGGCTCATGCCATGCTGTTAGTGACAGGCGACCTTGTTTCCACGGTGGGCAACGCAGGACGATAGAGCAACATGGGCACACACGGGTGTGAAATCATGAGCAATGGTGGACAGCGCCTCTGCGAACTCTGCGACGAAGACATACTAGTCATCGGGGAGGGGGTGGTTTCCACAAAGTGAAATCCATCAGAAAACTTGGATTTCACGTAGACCACATTCTTATCAACAGGAAATGGTAAACTTCACCGCACGATGTAAGGACAAGAAGAGAGGTAGATGTGACCAGCTATCACAACCTAATCACAGGAACAGTAACCCTAAAGCTTTGGAAGACCAAAAGAGGACAGGAGAGGGCAAATCACTTTGACTCTAAAAGGCCTAATAACGACGAACTCAAGACTGCATTGCGTCTTGAGCAGATAAACCGATTTAATGCCCTGGAGGAAGAACAAAACATTACCATAGCCAACTTCAGTCAAGCAATCCGCGAAGCAGGATTGAAAGTCTTGGGACAGACGACAACAACAATTACAGAATGGATAAACCGGACACATGGGACAAAGATTTCAGAAAGGAAAGAGACCAAGCAGAAAAGTAATGCAGCCAGATTGCAGAGCTGAGTGACAGCCTAATATGCATATAAGACAAGCTGATCAGAGAGGTTAAGAGTATGGCTTAGACAGATAATAAATCTTGCGTGGGGCAGCTAGAAAGCAGGACCTGAGACTCTCCATAGGAATACACAAACAATCAGCGGTGGACTGAAAAACAGTGATGTACAAATCAAGGATACGAATGGAAACCTCGTCGCAAGTGAAACAGGGAAATTGGAGTGTTGGAAAAAACATGTCCAGACCATCTTGAACTGGCATCAGATTCCAGAAGCTGAGGAAGATGTGGATATGAATACAGACCAACCAACAATTGAAGATGTGAAAACAGCCGTAATGGTGATGAAGAATGGAAATGGCTCTGATAGAGTGACAACTGAGATGCTGAAGGATGAAGATATAGCCACACCCAGACTTCTGACACATATGTTTAGTGACATCTGGGAAACAGAAAACGTTCCAGAGGATTGAAAAAGGGGCTCATAGTAAAATTACGCACAGAGGGAGACATAACTGCAAAAACTTGAGAGGTGTCACCCTCTATCACTCACAAGCAAAGTCTTTAATAAAATTAGTCAAGAAAGACTGACCAAGGCACTGGAGCAGCACATCAGAGAAGAACAGGCAGGCTTCGTGAAAGAGAAATCCTGCAGCGCCCATTAGTAGTCTGAAGCAGATACGAGAGCAGAGCAAGGAATACACCCCTCAATGCTAATGTCATTGACTATGAAAAGGCTTTTGACAGCCTTCATATGGAGTCATTATGGACCATCATTATGGAGAATCATCCTGCCAACTTGTCAACATCATAAAATTGTTATATGCAGAATTTTTAGCACACTGATATGCAGCAACAGTCTGACAGATACATCTGAAATCAAAACAGGTGTGAAGCATGGCTGCATCCTCTCGCCATTTTTGTTGATGCTGAGCATGGATTGGATCATGCGAAAATTAGAACGTGCATGCAGGAGAGGGATTAGATGGACGCTGACAAAGCAGCTAGTGGATCTACACTTTGCAGATGACATCTGCCTAACATCCCACCGACTCTTGGATATGTAGTCAAATACAGGAGAGCTTTCACTACCGCACAAAATATTGAACTTTAAGCATAACAAAGATTAAACACATGAGGATGAGTAGCAGGACAAACGAAACAATAAATCTTCAAGGATAAAACATTGAAGAGGTGGAGGAGTTCACGTACCTGGGATCCAATATTGCCGATGGAAGTTCCGAAAGAGAAACACTTAGAAGACTGTCGCAAGCTGGCCAAGCATTTGCTACACTCAGAAGTATATAAAAAAAATGTGTCAGAAAACGAAAATACGCCTTTCAAAAATAATGTTTTTAGTATCCTCCTTTGTGGATCAGAATCCTGGAACATGACAAAGACTATCAGGCACAGTTTTGAAGTCTTTCAGAACAGATGCCTCCACAAAAATACTCTAACGGAATCTCCATTACAGAACTTCACAGAAGATC
Organism: Lamellibrachia columna; assembly: GCA_963662155.1. Taxonomy (NCBI): domain Eukaryota; kingdom Metazoa; phylum Annelida; class Polychaeta; order Sabellida; family Siboglinidae; genus Lamellibrachia; species Lamellibrachia columna. The sequence goes on from OY759266.1 coordinate 23,373,255, forward strand.
CTCAACCCAGACCATCACATCGGAAATAAAACGACGCAGATGGCAGTGAGTTGGGTACGTCAGGAGAATGCCGCCGACAGCTCTCAGACGGATACCAGATGGAAAACGGTTGAGAGGAAGACCGACAGAAACCCGGAGAAGAACGGTGGAGCCATAAATGAAAGAACATAACCTGAGCTGGGGAAGCTCCAGAAAACACCAAGAGATAGACTGCAGTGACGAGCTCTGGTGTCTGCCTTATTCCGCATAAAGATAACTAAAGTAGTAAGTCATACACCATCTAGTAAGTAGTAAGTCATACACCATGTATTCAAACATTGTACATACAATGATGAAATGTACTTTTCCAGTTACTGGCTGAATAAAACTGCAGGCGACGCCTTTCAGACCCACAGCGGTCAGTCGCATCCTTGACGATGGCATCCTTTCTGTCCATCACCTTCAGACCCAAAGCGGTCAGTCGCATCCTTGACGATGGCTTCCTTTCTGTCCATCACCTTCAGACCCAAAGCGGTCAGTCGCATCCTTGACGATGGCTTCCTTTCTGTCCATCACCTTCAGACCCAAAGCGGTCAGTCGCATCCTTGAGGATGGCTTCCTTTCTGTCCATCACCTTCAGACCCAAAGCGGTCAGTCGCATCCTTGACGATGGCTTCCTTTCTGTCCATCACCTTCAGACCCAAAGCGGTCAGTCGCATCCTTGACGATGGCTTCCTTTCTGTCCATCACCTTCTGTTGATGCGATCTAAGCATGGACAAGCTATTAGCAATAAGTACGGCTATACCATCAGCCGGGAATGAATGGCAGTAGCTCAACAGTTCCATCAATGCTTCATTAGTTGCAGTGTTCAGGTGAGTGCTTCGTGTCCACAGCTCAAACCAGGCCAGTGATTTTTCATCGAAGTTGTCAACGCTGTATACATATTTTTGACCTGAAAAAGAAGAACTCATCACATTTGCACGAAGAAGTAAACAATTACGTTATCCTTAGACACACATTGAAACCATCGAAAGCCAAACAAATCAAGGGCGCCATCGTATTAGGATAGAGAAAACAATTTAATGTTAAAACAAACGTTAAAAAAATAAGGATAATACGATTTAATTAAACTACAATCTGTCAATGTATTTATATATATATGTACAATTCAGGTCAATATAATTTCAATTAACTACAATAGTATTATATCACAACAGTGCAGTACACTTGCACGAACTAAGCTCCTGTCTGGACCATGCGATCTTGGAAACTGTTGCGATCTAGCTGAGACATCAGTACAGGATGGAGAGAAAATACAACACAGTTATTCTTGTTGTCAGGAGCAAACGGAGTTCCTATTGACTTGATTATGGAGTCCAGGTATGGGATGAAAATTGCGACACGATAATACTCTTCCACCATCTTGCTCTGGTAGTTTGGCCGTTGAGTTAGACGTCGACACTGGCGAGGCATACGTAATTCAATTCCAACAGCCTTTGCAATCTTGTCAGCTTGCTCCATTATAGCCTCCTTAAGGCGTACTTCAGCTTATCTCCTGTGTGTTTAAAATATGACAAACATCTGCTGGATGTGGTCGTGAACCGTGAAGACATCAAGTCGAACAGCTTGCAAAGCTTGTGTCGCAGGCTCCAACATCGCTGAATATTTTGCCATGATAACCAAACACGAAAAGAATGTCGACGCTCCAGGTGCGCATTGCAAATGGTGGGCATCTTGGCTGGTCTTGCCAGAGACTGTGGCAGCCAGGATACCTAGTTGTTCGTGGATATATTCGAAGTGGTTTGTGAAAATTATGATGCTTTGGTACTTCGCCGTCCATCGTGTTTCACATATCATATGAAACAGAAACATCAGATAATGAAATATGTTTTGCTAGATTTGGGCCAACGTTTGTAAAAAAAATTATTAAATCCATTTGCTATATCTTATTTGTCTGAAATTGGTTTGTTATTCTTCTTAAAAAATCAGGATATGTTGATGTGTTGAATTGTTTGTTGGTTACACAGTTTAGTATTTTCTAAGTACCCTTAACATAATTTCTCTCTTTCTCTAACAAAGTGCTGTAGTGTTGTTTTCAGTGAGTTTTAATATATAATTATGTTACTTTGTTTTGATAAGTTTTGCATTGATGCTCAGTTTCAGCAGATCTAGATGTAATAAATGGTTTATACAGCCGTTTTAAACTGTTGGTGAACAAAGATTTCATCTTAGTGCTACTGCTTTTATTGAACATATTATTGAACATATTCATAAATATGTGTAAGAATTGATTGTAAGAATGATTAAAAAAATGGCGTTTAGAACATCTTCCCAGGATTGTAGACTTACTTCGTTTGTATGTCAACCTAACCTGTCTTCATTTATCATTCTATTATGTTGAACACATTTTTACATTTCTATCTATATGATACTCACATAGTGCAAATACTAGTAAATGATCACTGATGTCATTGAACAGAATACCACAAGTTAAGTTGTGTCGCTGTTCATTAGTGAAAATATTGTCAATTCGTGTAGCTGAGCGCTCTGTGGTTCCAGTTGGTTAATCAATCAATGGGTAAAGACCCAAACAGTACATAATATCAAGGAAATGTTTGTTGCCACTATTTTCCTTATGCTTTAACAAATCTATGTTTAGATTCCCACACATAAACTTGAACCTGGCGTTCTATATATACATTTTACAATAAAATATTTAGTTATTTATGGATATTCGATTTGGTTTTGGCCAATTTGCATGTTAAATCTTTATTTGTGCATATGGCAACAGCACCACTCTATCGGGCATGTGATTATCATTTTACGGAGAAATTCCACAAGTTTTAATGCAGTTATTGGGATGCTGTTGCACTACTCGCATTCACTGCACACGATGAACTCCAGCTGATTATGACGCAGTGTCGCATGCCGGGCTAGAAACTCGAGTTCTTTGCGAATTTTCTTTTAGTCCTCATTGTCTCAAAGCTACTTGACACCAGCGTGTAATGCATCGTCGATCACCTTCTGTGGCTTCTCAGCGACACGTGGTAGAGCATGTGGCGGGATTGGAAATCCATCATATTTGCATTTCTTAAGATGCATGTTTATTGAGATAGTGGATGGCATTGTCAATGAGCTGAGCATTATTCTCCTTTTTCTGATATGTATCTAGGCCAGACTGGTCATATGGAATCCTCAACTCTCCATGCAGCTTGTCTGTTACAATGACTTCCACAAAGAAGTTTGTTTCTGAAGCCCAGCAGTGCTCTACCATGTTCTTGGCACTGCGACCGGCAGCATATATCGTCTGGACCATTACGTTCAACTTCAAGTCTCGCCACAGACAATCTAGCTGATAGAAAATTACTTTGGTGTCCAATCTGTCCCATTGTCGGTGGTCACCAGCACTACTCGTTTGCCTGTTTCACTAATAGTTAGAGCCAACACTTCCACCATGTCAGTTGTGTGCTTGGACGCTGACGAGGACTGGAATATCTGTGCTGTGTTAAAGATGTGCAAAAGTGCCAGTGCGCGGATAGTTCAACCGGTTCCGACTCAAGTTGTCTTGAGTGAATGAGTAATGTACACATTGAACTGTTTGCCCGGGGAACACAATCGAGAACCAGGTAGTGCCGATGAGAATAACAAGAACGAGGAGAATGGCTTCGACAACGCCTTCTACAGGTAAAGTGTTTGTCCTCAATCACTAAGTAACCGGAAAGGATGACCTTGGATCATGCATTGGGGAAATCATGTTGCTCATAGTCTGGGCTGTAACTTTACAATAAGAAATTGCGGATTTCGTAGAGACTGCGGGGATTTCAACATTCAGTTTGTTTTTCTGTCATTTGCTGACATCCGGATTGTTTCATGGTCAAACAGCAGGAAAAGCTCATTGGCATATGATACCCAGCAGCGGGTGAAGTGTAGGTCGGCATGTTGCGCCGCTTCCTTGTCTTTTCCCTGATTGGGAAGACGCGCCTTGATAAGCCCTTTGTACAGGGCAGATGGTAGTCTCCCGTTGTTACGCGGCATCATCAGGCGGTGAACTGTATGAACACTGATATTAGTGTCCGGATGGGTCTTCACAACATGCTCACGTATCTGGGCCAAAGAAACCCTGGTGGATGTAAGAGTTTCCGTACGACGTCGCTCTTGGGGCGAAACACGAGCCGAGAACTGTCGTGATGAGTTCTGGCTGTTTGACTTAGATCTTCCTCCTGAAAATAGGCATAATCTGTTAAAAAAATAAAATAATGTAATATATAAAATAAAATGTAAACAAATTTATTTACAAAATTAAAAAGGTTGACAAGTCCAGAAAACTAAGGTTTTGTTTTTATATGTATTATTTTAAAAATCCATTGTGCATCTCTAGAGTTGCCAAGTTCAGTAATAGTACAATTTTGCTTCTACATGTAAATTCCATAACTGAATTGATAAGAATAAAAATTCCCAGTATTAGCTTTTTTCTGTCATAATTCATTTAAATTATTTTACAAATTGAAGATGAATAAATTATTGCCTCACTAATACTGATAATTCCAAACATGTTCAAGATATTGCTGATAGCATCCTCCCATATCAGCGTTGATGAATTAGTCAAGTACGCCCCCAGGCTTGTCGACCTTAGATAGCCTTACTCTTGGATGGCAGCTGATTTATTCACGGTTCTCATCAGCAAATCAGTTTGCTGAAAATAGAAATAACAACACTCCATTTTAGAAATTATCTATTCAGTCTGTGCCTGATAATAAAAAACAAGAAACATGTTAAATAGTGTGCTGGTTGAAGATAGATCAAAGCGAAATACACAACTTACGTAATACTAGCATAAAGTTTATTACGGGGCAAATTACCTCACCTCCGATCAATTTAATAACTGGCGATTATTTTGATATTCTCTCTCAGTTTTTGAGGTGAAGCTGCCACAGCGTCCAGTGATGCCTTGATTTCAGATGTATGGTTCATTGCTGTTGAGCGTGTAAAATATTAATCTCTGAGTGTGTTGTGGGTGGTCACCAAAGCAGCCAAGTCACATAGGGCAGCCATAAATGCTATCACACCAGGAGTGAGTACGGTGGCATTGTTCAGTTCGTGTCAATAGGCGTTCCACAACAGTATCTTTCATTACCTGGCCGTACAATAAAATGCATGATTATAAATATACCAAACATTTGAGGTAGACATGCATGATTTGTTTGTGTCGGGGTTCAACCCCTTTGTGTGAGTTATGCTGTAGCAACTGATAGTGCTGTATCAGCTCTCTGACGAGGACCCATTCACCATTCCGTTCTCTCATAATATATACTTTGCAACTTTGTCATAACATTTCAAGTAACACAAATAATCGATCGTTCTGTGTACATAATGGAGCACTAGTTGTACTTAGATGTAGAATCTAGTATGAAAGTTGGATATTGCGATAATTCATAATCGTGAATGTTTCTTGATTCTTGATGACCCTCATGGAAAATAGTTGCATAATATCACATTTACCTTAGTCAGCAGTGCTATGTAATTTTCTCAAAGGAGGTCTGGTTGTTAGGACTGGCACTGCGCAACAACGCGTAAATATATCTTGGTAGGTATATCTGTATTATAGTTATAATTGTTGTGAGTTCGATTTACTGGACTGAAGAAATCTGTTTTGAAGAATTGTTTGGGCACTAATTTGTGGCGGAGATATTCACTGATCGCTTCAGGTTTTGATTTCAGCGTCCCGTAAATAACCTGAGGTTTTTTTTGCATATATCGTTATTGTTCAACCCCAAGTTCTCTATAATGTTTTTCTCCCACTCTTTTTTGACAATCTGTTCATTTTTTGAAGGTTGATTTTTGAAGATATACGTCACTTTTGGTGATACAACAATTGTATTATTACGATACATACTAATAGCAACATGATGTGGTTTCCACAGCGCGTCGTCACCGTAGTTGTGTGAAGAAGGCTTGCAACAAATTGAAATGCATTTTAATGAACACTTGAATGTTGAGCATTTGAATGCGCATTCAAACGCAGCTATTATATTTTTATTGCACTTGCATTTACATTGAAATGTATAACCTATCCATTTCATTTGCATGCGACACTAAACATTCGATTTGTCAAATGCCCAATCAAATGCATTTAAAATGCAGACTACATTGTTAGATTAAGTGTTGTTGTTAAATTGTGCACCTGTAAATTAAGCTAGCTGTTATTTATTAAATTAATAATGTGTTGATGCACAATAAAAATATAACACAAATGTAGTATAAAACAAAACATTTTAAATTATATCAAAGGCATTTCAAAATATATAACCAAAACAGTTGCATTTGCATTTGAATTCGATTCTGGAAAATGGCATTTACATTTGAAATTGAATAAATCGGAGTAGGAGTAGAACTGACGTATGATGGGTACTTGACACACACAATATGGTCAAGACAACAAACAAGTTGGGAGAGACATGTAACATAATGGGAGTGGCAATGGAAAGGAGGGGTAGACAGCGAACAGGAAGGGAAGGCAACCACCTGGACAGAGTAGAAAAGGAGCAGTGCAACAACGTGGTATGGGGACAACGAGACTGCACTGCAGGTAGCAGTAGATTACGATGGTCAGTGATAAATTGGCCTACTATAGAACTAAAATGTGATATTCTTGAAGAAAACTAATAAATATAAGTGGCTATTACAGGGATGATGAATCGAACGCCACCGAAGCACCTACCAATGGTTCTAAGAGTGCAGTATCCGCAATCCCAATGGAAACAAGCAACATTAACTTAAAACAAACGGTGGTTGGAAGAGATACGACAGTGTATGCTGAATACCGGCATTACGAATTCCAGCCTATCTTACGAATGCCACTGTTGTACTAATGTTTTCTATATTAATTTGTTTATATAAAAAACACAGTTGTGTCTACTAGTACGTCTACGTTTCGACGTATTTGTTATTTAAAAATACAAATGTATCAAATGCAAGAACATAATGCATTTACCACTAAACAACGGCTAAAAGGTGGTTAAACGCAAAAAAGAACACAAGACCAGCGATTGCACTTAAAGTGTGATTGTAACATGGCATTAATTTTTTATTGTACACATTCATCCACAAATAAAGTTTTTGTCAGTATGGTTTCGACTTTTAAACCAACAAAATTATTTTTTTTGGGGGATTTAGTGAATGACATATGTCTTTAAAGACGTGTGTATTCTATGTTATCAAATATAAAACCATATGCTGGCAGAGTTACCCCGCGTTTAATTGGAAGAAAATGTGGCCATATATACTTTCTACTTAGAACTGCCTCTGTGAATAACAATCACTTTGAGTTATGTGTGTTCTCAATGCACACAGTTTGTCATATTTTTTTTATTGGACGGGTACGCTATGCAGGAGCCGGTTTCATGAAGTGTTTATAGATTACGTTACTCGAAACAATGGTAGAAAATATACATAGCGCTGCGAACAATAGTATATAACTGCCAACTACCCTTCGTATGAAGGTTCGTTCGTCAGGATCCTGAAAAAAAACATGATATGAGGGAACATACAAACACATGAAACAAGCATCATGAGTGTTGTTAGTAGCGTAGAGTTGCCCGGCTTTACACGGGAGAAAAGGCAGCCACAGCAAGAGCCTACGACTCCTGGCATTACACAGTCAAGTGTTGGTACGACAGTGACAATGAAGCGTTCGTTGGAACTAACGAAGGAACTTATGTGGAAATTTGACGTAGAAGACGTAACTCGGAACAATTTTAGAACATACGCATAATACTGCTAACAATTGTACATAACAACGAACTGATATTGCTCTGGGTTACGAAATCTACGTTGACCGTCCACATAGGTTCCTTCTTAATATTTTTAAATGAACTGAATGAAGTTACATAGTGCATAGTGCAGTCAGGTACTCATCAGTGTATGTAACATAAACACGACATTTCAAAGCACCTGAAACTACAGTTTGCATGCATAGCAAATAATGATACACACAATCACATTATATACACATCTCCGGATAGCACACATGCGTTCAGGAACTACATTTTCTAAGCTGGATAAAATCCTATGAAAGGAAAGTTAATCAATCCCGCGGTAAATGCCATCACCCGACTTCCCCATATACTGAGTCCACGGTTGTTCTGTCATGGGTTGAAATTCCATCTGCTCCAGCGGTTTTATGCCGCGTACATTTCTCATTTCCTCTGAGATGTACATGTCCAGTCTGGAGCGGTACCTTCCCCTGGTCTTAATAGCATCGAACATGTTTATTTTGACGATGCGAACATGGTAGACCTTTATGCCGTATACGTCTCCATCACTGCCAACGATAGCCACCTGGTCTTGATCCCCGTCTCCGTCAACGTCACCAATCACTCCTAGAAAAGGGAAACACTCGTAACGGCCAACATTCTTTATCCTGATCTTAACAATATTTACAATCCAAGCCAAAGGCTAGCAGTTGCACAACCCGTAGACAATTTGTTCCATTCATTTTTTTTCTTCTGTTAGAACGAGTGCTTCCTGATATCCAATTTACCCTGATCCTTTACTAAGTTTACCTCATGTCCTCTAGTATACTATTTGTCTTGAGTGAGAAAGACATATTTCTATCAATATTATCACACCTATTCAATAACGTAAAAACGTGTATCTGATCTCTTCTGAACTACCTTATCTTTAGAGTTGTTAAACCACATTAATTCAGACGTTCTTCATGACTAAGGTCTCTCAGTTCTAGAATATTTTTTTGCTCTCCTCTGTATGCGTTCAAGCGTATCTATATCCTTCTTACGAAATGTCTCCACGCTTGTATACAGTATTCTAAACGAGGTCTAACTATTGATTTATACAGATGTATAATTAACTTTTTCCTTGTATGTTATGTTTATCCTAATCAACCCAAGAATGTAGGCATTTACCTTTCCCAAAATTGAATAACATCTGCCATTTTTCAGCCATTTAACTAATTTGTCTAGATCGTTATGTAAATGTTGTTGATCACCACCAGTGTTAACCTTTGAAAACACTTTTGCGTCATCCGCAAATTTCATATATATATATATATATATATATATATATATATATATATATATATATATATATATATATATATATATATATATATATATATATATATATATATATATATATTAAGATTAATAAATGTTATAATACTTATCCTTGTGGTACCCCACTCAAAACTGGTTTCCAGTTTGAAACCTCTCCATCTACTACAACACCCTGTCTTCTGTCAGTCAGCCACTGTTCTATAATACAGTCAATTTTACCATCCCCGATACCACGAGCTTTTAATGAAGTAGTAATCTTTGATGTGGCACTTTGCCAAAGCTTTCTGAAAATCTAAATAGATTATATCTACTGGCGATCCCTCGTCTATCCACTTAGTGATTTCTTCAAAAAAACTTAACATATTTTTTAAGCATGACCTCGCATTTAGGAAACCATGTTGATATGAATTTAATAATTATTTATGCCTAACAAGGAAGTCCATCATATTGTATTTAATTAACCTTTTTAATAGTTTACAAATCACTGACGTTAAACTCGATAAATAGTGGTATGATGTTTGCTTCTTTACATTCAAAAGGAACTACTCCCTCTTTTAATGACAAATTGAACATTCTTGCAAGTGGTATACTAATTTGTTCTACCGTTTCTATTAGTAGTCTTGAAGAAATTCCATCCACCCCAGGTGATTTAGTATCCTCCATTGCCTTTGTTTTCTTAGCTACCATTTACAATTAACTGCCCTAAATAGTCAGATTTGGCCTCCTGAAAGTTAGCCTCTGGAACAGGTAATGAACTAATATCCTATCTGGTAAACACTGAACTGAAGTAACCATTTAGGTTTTCCGCCATTAAAAATCCTCGTTTTATTATATTTCCAACGCTGTTTTCTAGAGAACCGACCTTGTCTCTTACGTTTTGACATATGCATAAAAAGCTGTCATTTGCTGTTGTTTTTTTATGTTACATGCTAGTTTTAGAGTGTCTAATTTACGTCGTAGCTGCATTAAGTGCCAAAATTACTAATGGAAACAGTAGAACAAATCAGAATACCACTTGCAAGAGTATTCAACTTGTCATTAAAAGAAGGATTTTGAATGGAAATAAGCAAACATCATACCATTATTTAAAAAGGGTTCGAAAAATAAGTCAGAGAATTACAGACCAGTGAGTTTAACGTCAGTGATTTGTAAATTATTAGAAAGGTTAATCAAAGACCATATGGTGGACTTCCTCGTTAAGAATAAATTATTAAATTCATATCAACATGGGTTCCTTAAAGCGAGGTCATGCTTAACAAATATGTTGTTTTTTTTGGAAGAAATCACTAAGTGGATATACGTGGGATCGCCAGTAGATATCATCTACTTAGATTTTCAGAAAGCTTTTGACAAAGTGCCACATCAAAGATTACTACTTAAATTAAAATCGCATGGTATCGGGGATAGCATAACTGACTGGATAGAACAATGGCTGACTGACAGAAGACAACGAGTTGTAGTAGATGGAGAAGTTTCAAATTGGAAATCGGTTTTGAGTGGGGTACCTCAAGGATCAGTATTAGGACCTATATTGTTCTTAACATATATCAATGACTTGGACGACAATATAACAAGTAACGTACTGTAATTTGCGGATGACACAAAACTGTTTAGAAAGGTTAATACTGATGGTGATAAACAACATTTACAAAACGATCTAGACAGATTAGTGAAATGGTCTGATAAATGGCAGATGTTGTTCAATTTTGGGAAATGTAAATGCCTACATACAGGACATGGGAACTTGGATGTAAACTATAAAATGGGAGATACTGTTCTGGGTACTATTGTAAAAGAAAAGGACTTAGTAGTTACAATAAGCGCTGATATGAAAGTTTCAGAGCAGTGTGGTATTGCAGCGTCAAAGGGTAATCAAATTCTTGGATTGATTAGAAGAACATAACATACAAGGGAACAAAGTTAATTATACCTCTTTATAAAGCAATAGTTATACCTCATTTAGAATACTGTATACAAGCGTGGAGACCATATCGTAAGAAGGATATAGATACGCTTGAACGCATACAAAGGAGAGTAACTTAAATTAACTGAGATACCTTAGTTATGAAGAACGCCTGAAAGAATGTGGTTTAACAACTCTAGAGACAAGGAGGTTAAGAGGAGATCAGATTGAAGCTTTTAAGATATTGAATGGGTATGGAAATATTGATAGAAATATGTTTTTCTCACTCAAGAAAGATAGCAGAACTAGAGGACATGAGGTAAAATGAGTAAAGGATCAATGTAGATTGGACATCAGGAAGCACTCGTTCTCACATAGGACAATAAACGAATGGAACAAATTGTCTACAGATTGTGTAACTGCTAGCAGCGTGAATATGTTTAAAACCTTTTCAGGACCAAACCCCGATACATCGGGGTTGGCGAGTAGTGCTTACATTGATCGCTAGATGTCAGCAGCATTTATGTGCATAGCCAATACTGAAAGAGCCGTATACAGCCATATAATTTGTTGCCATTTTGAGACCATTCCGAGTTTTTTCCTGTTGTTTTAAAATTGTTGAGAGCTTTGTGAAGTTGAACATGGATCGTCGACGATGCCTGATTCGAGGGATTGACGACTACGAACGGGCATTGGATGCTATTGGTTTAGATTCGGATGAATCAGACGAAAGCACTCAGTGTTGTTGGCAGCGAGATCGATGTGGCCGACGATTTGGATGAATATGTGCCTTCACGAGATGATTCGGGCAGCAAAATTTCAGGTATGTTTTGCTACGCAGTGCAAACACAGGTAAAATTTTGAAGAAAACCTTCGAGGCATCGATGTCGCCCAACATAATAATGTTTTTTACGTCTATAAATGAACTTGTACGTCTTTGAAATCAGTAATTTAGACCGACAACATAAAGGTAGGAAGCGGCAGCCATGACTGACCATGTTTAGACAGCTGTCAAACAGGGCACTCGCTTGTCGTGGGCGTGTCAGTTTTGGGGTAGGGTGAGCGACATTACAGTGTGTCTGTTCAATTATGTTGTAATGTTATTTGCTGCACCTTGTTTACTGGGTAAATTTTGCACATTATTAGTAACAGTACAGTCAATTGTTTCCTTTATTTATAGATGAAATAATATTTGATACATTTGTTTCAATTTTAGAAGCACCACAGCCTTCCGACCAGCAGCCTGGCCAATCACAGCCTACCGACCCACAGCCTGGCCCATCACAGCCTTCGGACTAGTTTATGCTTGTTACTTATATAATTCTTATTCATAAAAAGCATATTAGTATCAATGATACACTTCTCATTGTTTCATGTAGATCTGATAATCGCAGTCATAATATTTGTACTTGTGCCATCTTTCTACGGCCAACTAATTTTTCTTATAGCTTGCGTATAACGAGTGATGACTACTCTAGCATGGTACAATATTTATAATTGATTCTGAAATGTTCATATAATTTATCATATTGTACAATTACAACAGTTTGTGTGCATATATTCAATGAGAGTCATAGCAACACATATTTTCTTAATTTATTTGGCTCAATTATATATGCAAATTATATGCAAATTGTGTATTGTCAACCAATGTCATCTTTAGTATCAACATGTGCAGACAAATGTAATGACTAAGAAAATATATACTTTGATATAAGTTTTTTGAACATGATGAATTTTATAGTTCAATACACTGAACCATTAGTTATCCGTGCCCACATTCTGCACTCACGCTACTTGCATACCATATGAGATATTTTTTGCATATTTGCCTCAAATGACAGCAATTTTTGTTCAGATTTATAGAGTACATATTGTTTATCACAATAAAACACATATTTGTTGTATTTGCATGTATATTTTTTGTAGGGATTGCATAATAATCAAGAATTTCAATTAAAAAAACATATTTAATTTTTTTTCTATAATAATTAATTTTTCTTTTTTTTAGTAGTCACACAACAGTCATTATTGTGTAATAAAGTAGAGAAATAAATGGTGTTTCAGAAAATGTATACTTTTGTATACTTATCTATGGTAGTTTTCGTTCTGCAACCATCTATATATACCCTCCTTTGGTTATAGTAGCGTTTGCCCCAGAAACTTGTTAAATGTTAGTAAGAATAATGATAATAAGGAAGCTATCCTGAATTTAAAATATAAATTGTTGGTCCTCACCTCCTGTACTCTGTACTCTACTTTATAGGTTCCGCAAATACTGCTGCTCCATTTCCACTTAGATGAAATCCATCCCTCATGTACATATAAGCGCTCACAACAAAACCCCACAAATCCACAAATCCCACTTCCTCTTCCCTACATAGCTTCTGGACTAGCATATTAATTGCCATCCCCCGGCAATTTCGATATATCTGACCCCTCCGTCCAATTATTAGTAACGTCCCTCAGAGAATTACCTGCTCAACCCGCGTCTGCTTTAGTGTTCTGATTAACTGCCTTTATTTCCTAACTATGGCAGTTGTACCCTCCCTATCTACGTTATTTTTCCGTACGTGTACTTAAACATATCCACACTTGTCCGAACCCGTGATGTTTTCTACCCTCTCAGTTATCGCCTCTATTTTGGCCCCAGGCAAGCAAACCACCACGTCATCTACCTTGTTTAATACTCTGTCGGTCTTATTAACTATCGAGTCCCCCACAAACACCCTCGCTCTCTTACTCACCCCTCTATCACTGCCTCCTAATAGCTCTTCCGTTGGATCCCTTCCGTCACATTCTGTCCTGCAGCCTTGTCACCTGGCAGACTGTTATCAATCTCTCTCTCTCACCCATCAACTTATAGCGTTTCCCTCCCGTCTCCTGGTTAATTTGCGCTCCTGTCGCCTTCCCTCCTGACATCGTCCCTCCCGTCTTCTTCGCTCCTGTCCCCCCCCACTCCCATCTCATTCGCTCCAGTTGTCTTCCCTCCCATTTCTTTCCTTCCCTTCTCCTTTCGTCTGGTCCCGACGCCTTACGTCCTGTATCCCCACGACCTGTCACCTTCCCTCCTCTCAGCCTCCTCCCAGTCTGAGGTGAGCTTTCCCTGTCATCTCTCTCAACGTCTTCCACCATTTTACCATCCACTGTTCCCCCACCTGAACCACTGGCACAAACTACCTGTTCCGTTCCCACCATTTCCACAAAGAGCAGCCTCAGCTGTTCCAACTCCACCTCTAGTTCCTTCATCTTTGCACATCCCCTACACTAAAAACTAAAACTATCCGCCTGAACCTCAGCCCAGGACTTCGCACACCCGGACTTGACGAAGTACACCCAGTTGCTGCAACTGTCGCATATTAAATGCCTGGTGGCCTTTACCTGCCGTTTGCACGGCGCCAGCACAAAATTCAGTCTCACTTTGATTGCTACATTAGCCTCGAATAAGGCTGTTTTTGTGTTCAAAGAACACTTTACGGTGGATTATTTAGGATTGAGTTAAATATTGACAATTAAATACTTGCTACCTCTGTCTTTTCTACTAAGCTCGCATAAGCCAAAGAAGACTGTATCCTATCGAAAATGGAGAACACTGTTTAAACAAAACAATAAACTCAGTGTATTCCGCTAAAATCCTGCTGTTAATTCCTTTTTACCGAAAACGTTTACTACAACTATGTTATATATTTACCTTGTGTATGTAAATGTATCACTTTATCTCATCTCTGTTAACAAAAACGATTTCTTAATATATGTATATAAAACGTTTGTGTTTAATATATATGTAATAGTAATACTTATTCTAACCAATATTCCACTCTTTCTGACAATTCGCTATGCTATCTAAATGTTTGAATTGTAAACAACCCTATTATATCGCTCGCTGATTTCCTTGCCGGAGTCCGGGACTAACTTACGCTAAAATACTGCGTCTGACTAATTGTTAACAAAACGTGTTTTCCTAATATATGTCTACAATAAGTTTATGCATAGTATATATGCAATAGTAATACTTATTCAAATTGATCTTCGACGCTTTTCTCTCACTTTTATGCACCAAAATCAAATCACTCTGCGCCAAGATTCTCCCGCCAAAACATGCGCTCTAGTGGTCTTAGTGCACATAACATATTCTAAAACTGACTGCACATTTAAATATCTTTATATTTTTGTCAATTCGCTTCGTACCGGTATAAAATGGAAGTATTTTAGTCTTTCCAAAAATCATTCTATATAATAATGTTATTACGTCACCTTTTGACCGTACTGAGATTTGCTACATTGTGTTTTCTAAAGTTCAACAAAGTTCAAAATGAACGTATGTAAAGCCATTCTTCTGAAAACTCTATGATAGACTTATGACTCTTCGGTGATTCGCACGCACG
Organism: Lamellibrachia columna; assembly: GCA_963662155.1. Classification (NCBI taxonomy): domain Eukaryota; kingdom Metazoa; phylum Annelida; class Polychaeta; order Sabellida; family Siboglinidae; genus Lamellibrachia; species Lamellibrachia columna. The sequence goes on from OY759266.1 coordinate 23,388,594, forward strand.
CACGCACGCACGCACACACAATCTTACCTGTGGTGCTCTCCTCATTCCGTAACACAGTGCAATATGGCCCCATATCTCCTGTGTCCTTGAACCGTCGCCTTCTGCTCGGTGAACCGCCCATCTTACGTTTATTCTGGGAATTCTGCTTTTTCTGAATATTCTTATAAATTGTTTTCTTGTCTTCCCCTGTCAAATCTACAACACGCGTAGTTCCCACCATGTGTATTTGCGAAGATACGACTGTGTGTATATAAGCGAGCGGCAGTTCGATGCAAAGAGTTGTCAGCGGTGTTCTATTTCATATTAAACACATGCATTATTATGAGTTGAGTGGCATTAGTGTTTCAAAGAAGCTACCAACTGAATATTAGAATGTAAAACACATTGACGACAAACGTATACATTGAAGATGGTGGAATCGAGAAAATACTTTACATGGTTTATATCCATGTTGCATACTTACTGAAGAAGAACTTAATCGAAGGAAGTTGATACAGTATATTCGGAGCGTGGACGTTGGACCGATCTAACATCATGAACTGTGTCATGTATGACGTCATGTCGTCTGGACAGGATGCGGAAATAACTTTATCGATATCGGCAGATGTATCAGCATTTTGGCTTCCATCATTACTATTATTATCTGGAAGCATGAACATTTTCATTTTTAATGTGAGACAGGAAAAGTTGATTGTACATCTATCCGCGACGCAGAAGTGTGTGTGTGTGTGTGTGTGTGTGTGTGTGTGTGTGCGCGCGTGCGTGCGTGCGTGCGTGTGCGTGTGCGTGTGCGTGTGCGCGTGTGTGTATGTGTGTGGGTGTTTGTGTGTGCATTATTTAATTATTGCGTAAAATACAGTGTTCCAGTAATGCAGAAGGTGGTGTACTTATTATACGATATTTATTTGTAACAAAACAACCACATCTGATAAGGATGTATTACACGTAATTGTGGTTGAACACTTACATGTATTACAATGCACCAAATAACGGCCATATAATGCCTTATTTCATTGAAATACTGTTGATTTAACCTTACCACAGACAGTGTATTTCAATGTTAAAGCGACAAGAAAAATATTTTAATTGGGTCATTTAACAGCGACCTATTTCAATTTCTCCCAAAACGATTTCAGATATTTTTTTATGTTTCTTTATAATTGAATAGAAATTGTACAGAACCGTTGAAGACTGTGTTAAGATCATCAATATCCGTGTCATTGAAGAACTCCTTGTGGGCGTCATTGCTATGCGAAGTCTGAAGTGCGGTGTTGTTCTTGTCGATGTCCTCTCCGCTGGACCGTCTTTGCCTCTTTTCCTTTTTCTACAACAGAGGAACGAGAGTCGAAATTGACTGTGTGTGGTCTTCGTCACGATAAGCAAAACATACTAGTTCGTTCTTTCAAATAAAACCACATCAATTTAAAAACAATCGGTGACATGTACGATACATCATGTGGGGTCATGTATGTACAATCTCTGTACACATGCTCCGTTTTACAGAACGTTCGTATCAACGTACATGGTCAGTGTAACTACTCTCACATCCCTCTGTATGTATGGCGGCGGAGCACCTGATTTTTTAATAGTACAATTGTGACTATTGTGATTGTATATATCTATCCCAAATGAAACTGATTGTGTCAGAAAATATATCAAATGATTGTAAGCATATTTTAGTATTTAGACACTATTTAGACATTACATAGCTATGCATTCAATCAAACAATAATATTGCATGCGGACCTATTTCACAAAGGATATGCTTTCACATTCGCAAATAATTCAAATATGTGAAATACTGTAACGTATCACACATAATATTACAATACAACTGTTTCTGCGGCTAAGCATATTATGAAAATTCCACAAACGTACAGAAGAGTAGAGGGAAACGTCTTCTGGTTTCGATTGAGCACATTACTGACCCGTGAGGAAATTTCAAAATACTGAGCGTCTGCACCACTCGACCCAATTAAAAGCGTCCTCGATTATCTCACCATATTCATGTCGGGCCCGTTCACTCCTTGGATGCGAAACACAAAGGCATCTCTGTGTTTCTCAATTGTCCTCATAACTAAGTCGGATGTCATCCCATAGAAAGTTGCATTCATCTGCCACAGAACTTTGCCGTTTCTGCCGTCAAGCACGACCTTCTGTAAATACATTCATTACAAGTAACGATACAGTATACATTTGTATAAGTGAACCAGATCATTTATATAATAATTGGCTTGATTTTGATGGATAAACATGAAGAGCAATGCGCCAGGCCTTTCCCTGTTTTATTCGTCCCCAGTATCAGTTAGGGGTAGCACTGTTATCTAAGACCAACAAGCTCAATGGTACCTCCACGAATACAGCGAATATTGTACATTCATTGAAATATCCTGGGATATATGCACGATTTGCATCATTTGTTGCATTGGGTGCGCTTGCATGCTTCAACATTCTGAAGCAGTAGGATCATAAGTAAAATTTTCACACATTTAATGCAATGTAACAGTAATTAATTTGCCAGCAATTCTCGTACATTCTACGTCAAGTCTCCGCGTATTGATACACACCTTATTTGAGTTATATGAACCACCCTAACAACTGGTTATGTTGTTTGGAACGTAGATCTTGTCGAAGGTATGTATGTGGTATTCAATAAACTATGCATTGCTCATTAAAACCTTTTCAGACAAATTGAAAAGGAATGGAATAAGTAGAAACATATGGAAAGGGGAAATATTTGTTTCTAATGCAAGGGCACAACCAGCCAGGTACGGTTGGCACATGTTTATTTTTGTAATGGTTGATTTACATATACATAATGAGGTCATGCACTGTTTTGTAACCTGAAGAGAAGAATTGGAACTCAATAATAACAATTGTATTACTTTAGTTTGGAGAACACCTAACCTGGACGCACCAGGCCGAACTCAAACATTTCAATCCACGGCCAGTGACAGTTCGTAACAGACGACAACCACGTATTCTACGACGCGCGCCTTTGTAAATAATTTTATGGCGCAAGCCGTTGGTTGTCTAGAAAGTAGTCCGTAACAACGTACTGCGTGTTTGTATTAGCACGGGCATCAACTAATCAGGGAAACCGATATTATGTAGCAATTACCCATGTAATAAGTTATACTATCACCAGTTCGGCATCGTTGGGATCAAGCAGTGCATAGACGACGTTGTTTTTATGAACAATATATAAATTCCTTTTTGGGGGACGAGCTGAATAACAACTACTTCCGTGATTTTATCAGATACATTTTAAGTATTAAAGAAATTAAGCTGAATTTGCCTACCAGATCACGATGTATTTACTATAACAACGCTGAGCGCGGCTTAAATGGTATCATACACTGGTCGTAGGTCCTGGGTTTTGAATATGTATCCGTACATTGCGCGACTTTATTGACATCCATGATAAAACCTACCTACCAGGGAGTATTTGTAATTAGGGTAAGCTCCTCTGCTGAGATGAATCATGAAGTCAAGATATTCGTCATCATTGAAGTAACCCGGAGCTAAACAACTGTAACAAGAGAAAACAGTTTGTTCGTTTACGTGTTTGAGGAGTGGTCATCTCCTCTGTAAGAATAACAGTTAAGGGCATGCCGAGAATTACATGTGAGGGTAGAGTTAGAGGTATGGTAGTTAAGGGTATGGTGAGAAATACAGTGAATAGTACAGTCAAGGGTATGGTGACAATTAAGTTTAGCCATGTTGGTTTTTCGCGAGACAATCACACGGATACAGAAAAGGAGAACAAGTCTACGAGTATATACACACTAGTGCCCTGCGCGGGCCGGGCCGGGCCTCTACATAATTTCGCGGGCCGGGCCGGGCCTGGGCCTACATACTGCGGACCAGGGCCGTGCCTGGGCTGAAAACAATTTAAACACATTGGGCTTGGGCCGGGCCTGGGCCTAGTGTGAGCGGGCCGGGCTGGGCCTGGGCTGGGCTGGGCTGGGCCTGGACATAATACAAATATTCATACAAAACACCGGTTATGACTTTATTTTTTAATAAAAACTTATTATAAATTGTAATTCCGGTTAATGAATGCATAACATTATTTCTTTAGTATTATATAGTTGAAATTGAGACTTTGCATGGAATCTAATCGCCCCATAAGTTCACTTGGCTGGAAGTAGCCAGCCCCAAATGTTTACTTTAGAAATATTTGCAGATCAAGCCATCAAGCAATCAAGCCATGATTAACCATCAACTATCACCATTTGACCCTACCAGTGGACATTCTATTGTCTAGGTCTTCCATCCAAACATTGCCCACCTGAATGACCTGCCCACTGCCAAGTGCCCACTAGGCAACTAGCCCACTACCTAGTACCCAACCCAGTTGGTAATTGGTATTTCTCCCCAGTCCTAATTCATTCACACTTGTACTAATTCACACATGTCTGAATCTGTCTGTCTCAGGCTAGTGACTGCAGGCCTGCTGGAAATGCCACTGGGTGTCAGTGCCAGTGGGTGACATTTAATTGAAATATCATATTAAATTATGTTAACTTAGTTGAGCTAATTCAATTAACAATATAAATTGGGGTTATGGCTTGCATATGGGTTAAGTCAGGGTTAGATAAACAAAGCTCCTACCCTAACCAAACCAAAAAAGCCAATACATTAAAGCCAAATATAATAAATGTTATCATATTTAATAGTAATGACACTAAGAAGTTTTTCTTTATTTTTCTTCAGGATATTCGTAAGTATGAAGAAGTTGGTGGTGCTGGATTTTTAGAACCCATCCAGCACACTATGGACCTTCAGCATAAGAGTAGTACTCCACTAAGAGCTAAGGATATTATGCCCCATCCCATATATATATATAAATATATATATATATATATATATATATATATATATATATATATATATATATATATATATATATATATATATATATATATATATATATATATATATATATATATATATATATATATATATTTATATGTTTTTTTATTTAATAAAACAATAAGTCTGTTTTACAGTTTATTTGTTTTTCGTCTTTGTTATAAGATTATAGGTTTTTCTTCTATAAACTTAGCGGGCCGCGGGCTTGCGGGCCGCAGGCTTACCCATCTTTGGCCCGCGGGTATGGGCCGGGCCTGGGCTTGAAACTTGCGGGCCGGGCCTGGGCCAAACATTCACGGTCTGGGTCGGGCCTGGGCCGGGCCTGGGCCTAAATTCTAGTTTGCTGGCCTGGGCCGGGCTTGAAAAATTATTGCGGGCCTGGGCCGGGCCTGGACTCTAACTGCTAATTGCGGGCCGGGCTTGGGATCAAATTCTAGGCCTGCGCAGGGCACTAATACACAAACACCCGGCATTGATTCATCCGTCAATCACAGCGCTACGTGGCCGTACGTCGTCGACGTTGGTTCAACGTCAGCTCGTTATCGCTCGTTGTTATCTCGGCCCGTCGGACTCTGACCCGGCGATAGTGAGCGCTTCATTTTTTTTATCAGTAGATAGTTACCACTTGCCGCGGTGTTCCTTGTAGTGCGGTAATGTAGATCACCCAGACACAGGACTGCTGGTTCATTTGTTATTAATATGTTACTATATGCTTTCATTTACTTATAAGTATATAACTTTAATATTAGCATATATAATATATATATATATATATATATATATATATATATATATATATATATATATATATATATATATATATATATATATATATATATATATGTATATGTATATATATATATATATATATACTATATTAATTCACTTTATTATATATATATATATATATATATATATATATATATATATATTCATTATCATTTACTTATATATGACTTTTAACATTTACTGATATAACTCTTAAAATTAGCATAATAATGAGGTTGCTTTGTAATGTTACTAATCAAGACATGAATACACCACTTACATACATCTTTTCTTTAGTGCTAACTAATAGATGACCACCCATGACCTTTGATCTATGCTAATTAATTGACCACTCTCCGATGACCAGTAAACCCTTCGTAACAGCTCGATGTACGATGAGAATTACAGGTAAGGGTACAGTTAAGGGTGTTATGAGAACAATATATAGGTGTATAGTTAGGAGCATGGTGAGGATTACATTTAAGGATGCGGTGATAAATACAATTTAGAGTGAGCATTACAGTTAAGGGTACAACTATAGGTATGGTGAGAATTACAGTTAATGGTACATTTAGGTGTATGGTAGGAATTACAGTTAAGGGTATGATGACAATTACAATTATGATGACAATTACAATATATATATCCATTATGAATAGGTTACTTTGGAAGTTGGTCGCTAGGCGTCGCTTAAAGTGGTACTTGTTTTTGTTGTTGTCTGTCCTAAATATGTTCCTTATTGCCACTACTATGGCGTTGTTCCTGCATTGGTGCATATTTTGTTTCTACGTACTATTGTGTTTTTATGAACAAAAGGTTTTATAATATTTTGTGTCGGACATTTATAAACATTGCCATTGTGCGACACTATAGTTTAGTTTGGTCTTCGCGCCGGCTAGGTTATCAGCAACATAACTAGGCAGGAACAGTCCCATTGTCAACTATATACTAATAAGGCCTTAAAACAAGATGTTCTTTTACATCCAGTGAAGACCTCTCACTTTTCATTGCACGGGCACATCACGTATTGTCACTCTTAACGTAGTGCCCATACCAAGCGCGACAGATTTAGTATACACTATTTTTATTGTTTTATCTTGAATATCAAACTATTATTGATATATTTTTTATTATATATATCTTACATTATTTTTTTACAATAATACAGATACATTTACTGATACATTTATAACACTTTTAGAACATTTTAGTATTAGTGGCTAGTCTAACCATCTTTGACAGGGGTCATAACACGTCAACATGCAGTTCTCGTATAGTAGTTACGTCACTGTTTGTTGTCATCAAATTTGTATCTTTTGGTTGTCAACACACGCCCCCGAGGGCCCATCCTGATAATTCTCATAACTATGAAAAAAGCCTAAACCTAGGTACTCGAACTCGAAATTATCCGTGGACACCATCGCATTCTTTAGTGTGATAGTAATAGGTTCTTACATTGAGCATTATACACAGTATGCTTGTACACAAACATGGCATTCAACGTAGTGCAGAGACAGTTAAATTTCATTGATACTTACCAGAGAAAATATATCGATTAGGAGGCGTATAATCAGTTTAGGTTTATACAAAGTCACCATTCCAAACCCTGGCAGTAACACAAAACTAACACTTTCTGCCTAAAGCTGCTTCATCACCACTCCCAAAGCACAAAGGTAAAACTACACACACAACCAACAAAGTCAGACCAAGATCACTGAGACTTCTCGTGATAAACTGTCAAAGCATCAAATCTAAACAAGAATCACTGGCTACATGCATTGACACACACCAACCACATAATTATGCTCATAGGAACTGAATCCTTGTTAGACAATAATAATAGTAATACTAATAATAAAATGACTTCTTTGGCGCCAATATCCTCGGAAAATCCGAGCTTAGTGGCGCAACAAAACCAAAGGATTACGCATTCTCGTGATCATGTGCAATGCAAAAGTCGTCAACCGATGGATGGAGGTGCCAAGAAGCTAAGGAGGATAGGCAATTTAAAAAAGATAGGTTTTAAGATTACGGCGAAATGAAGCTATATTTCTTGCTGATTTTACGCTGTCGGGGAGTGAATTCCACAGAATTGGTGCGGCAACCGAAAAGCTGGAGTTCCAACGTTTGTCTTAACTCTGGGAACAGAAAGTAAACCAGAACCAGACGACCGAAGCTGTCTAGGCTGTCTTGCTGGAGTGAGCATTGTAAATGTAAATATCCAGGTTGTTTGGTTGAAAGGGTTTGATAAGTAATTGTACAAATCTTAAAAATAATGCGATATCGCACAAGGAGCCTATGCAATGATTCTAGAAGTGGCACTGAGCGAGAGAAACGACGAGATCGTGTAAATGCCATCTTTAACAGTGAAATATGTCCAGCTAACTTCAGTGCATCATGCAAAGACCGTAACTCAAACAAAGGTGGAGGAGGAGTATTCATTGCTCTACGCAACGACTTAATTTGTACTCTTCAGATCGAAGTTGACACGGACTGCGAGATAATTTGCATTAAACTCCAACTTGCAAATTATAAATCAATTCTCGTGGGGTCGTTCTACCGCCCATCAGATAAGAATGATACGAAATACCTTGAAAACCTATGAGACTCTCTGTTTAAGATAAACATCCAGATGGGCATGACTGTCTGCTTGGGAGGAGATTTCAACCTGGGAGACATCCTGTGGGAATTCCACTCTCTTAGACATGGTTTCAGGAAGCCAACTATATCACGGCAAATCGTGGACATTACAGATGAATTCTCACTACAGCAAGTAGTTAGCGAACCCACAAGAAAGGACAACATACTTGATGTTCTTCATAGCCAACCCCACACTTATAGATCAGGTTATGCTAGTTCCAGGCTTCAGCGACCACGGTGGAATTCCAATGGTGGACTCATCAACAAAACCAAATTTGAACAAACACAAACCCAGGAGAGTATTCCTGTACAAAAATAATAAAGTTGATTATTTGACAAACGACCCGAGAGAGACGAGCGAACTTATAGCATCACCAGTAAATGCAAATAAATCAGCTAAAGAACTCAGGTAACATTTTAAAGAAGGTATCAACAACACTGTGAATAAAAACATCATATCTAAATTTAGTACCAGTAACAAACACATCCCATGGATAAATCACTGAGACAAACGCAGATTAAAGCAAAAACAAAGTGCCTTCAACTATGCAAAAACGATCTGCAAAACCGAAGATTGGGAGAAATTTAGGAAACTGAGAAAACAAGCCCAAGAGGAAACAAGGGAATCGTTCTGGAACTATGTTAGGTTGACATTCCTTAGTCGTCTCCACAGGTCACAAATTCCCATCAATGCCATCTATTGAAATTACCCCAGAAGGAGTGTTACAACTGTTAAAGGACCTTGATGAACACATGGCTTCAGGCCCGGATGAAGTACCGGCCAAGATCCTGAAATTGGCACCAGCCTTAACTGTGATTTTCAACAAGTCTCTAAGCACAGGAGTAGTTCCATTACACTGGCTTATTGCCAACATATATCCGATCTTCAAAAAAGGAGATAGATCTACACATAGTAACTACCAACCTGTCTCGCTTACATCCATATGTTGTAAGGTACTTGAGCGTATCCTGTATAGCAACATTATGAAACACCTTGATCATTATAATAGCTTTACCAACAAACAACACGGATTCAGCAAACATCACTCTTGCGAGACCCAACTTTTCCAGACTATACACGACCTGGCTCAATCTCTTGACAATATAACTCAAGCAGATATGGCAACATTGGACTACTCGAAGGCCTTCGATACGGCACCGTATAGACAGTTACTTTATAACATCAACGACTGTGGTATCACTTTTCTCACTAAAAGGGAGCAAAGAGTAGTTGTAGATGGAGGGAATTCGGAGTGGATCCACGTCAAGTCGTATATGCTCCAGGGAACGGCGCTCGGTCCTCTACATTTTCTTATGTACATTAGTGATTTGCCAAATAACATCAAGTCCACAGTCAGACTCTTTGCCGACGATTGTGTCATGTATACCCTAATAAGAGGCACACCAGATTTCCAGAAACTCCAGTCAGATTTCAACAAACTGTCCACATAGCAGGATTTATGGCAGATGAAATGTAATACTTCAAAATGTTTCTTATTGCGTCTGTCATATACTAAGTCACTCAGGCAATTCAAGTACACGTTAGGCAACTCAACATTACAAAAAATAACATCGCACTCATACTTAGGTGTAGAAACCTTAGAAAACAGGAGGAAGGTGGCCAAAATATACATGTTCATAAAATCCACCACGGCCAGTCTGCCATTCCCGCACTAAAGTACTTACAACCAGTTAAGCGCCACTCCTCTAATCTACACAATCTAGCATACCAACCAGACTCAATTAACAAAGACTGCCATAAACACTCCTTTTTTTCCACAAAAGGTATGCGACTGGAATAAACTATCATCAAACATTGTTAACATAGCAAATATCAACAACTTTAAACAAGAAGCGTTTAAACATCTACGCAACAAGAAAGATCAACTTCATTGCTATTAGCTGCCTACATACCAATTCCTTATTGTTTGGTTCTAAAAGAGCACTGAGAATATTTTTCAGATCAGATCAGATCAGAAATAATTAGCATTATAATTGACTTATATATAACTTTTAAAATTATTATTATTAATAAGTTATTACATGCCTTATATATATATATATATATATATATATATATATATATATATATATATATATATATATATATATATATATATATATATATATATATTAATTATCAATTGGTTGCTTTGTAATGTTAATAATAAAGATATGAATGCAGAACTTACATACGTCTTTTTTAGTGCTAGCTATACAGATACCACTAGATGACCACTCCTCTTAGACCGTGGACTTCTGTCAGATAACTATCGTCTAGATGACCCCTCGATTAGTCCTCATGCGATACCAATATGTCAATCCAAGTTGTCAGGCGATTCCACCACCCCGCACACCCTTTGACCCCTAATATTAATATCACCAAGATGTCCGCCCATTACCACCTTGACCTTTGACGCCTGTTCGAGGAATCCTTGAAACTCCTTGACCACTCCTTTCGTCGCTAGGTAGCGCTGCAGATGCTCGTGTAGTGCTACAGTCGTCGTGTGGCGTTGATGTCCAGTGAGCGATAGTACACCTCTTTTCCTATACTCTCACACAGGCAACTTAATCAGGGTTTTCCCTAATGTCTGTTTTAGTTGCCTCTCAAACATGAACCCTCTTTTAATCCTCCAATTCCAATGCCTTGCTACTGATGCACACACAAACACACACACGCACGCTCTCTCGGTCGCACGCACAGCCACACATTAAATCATTAAATCAATGATGGCATATTATATCATTTCTGCACTGACCTGTACGATTCGAACCCATAGAACTGTGTTGTCCACATAATGTCCAGTGTTTCGCCATCATACAGCCGCATTGTGCCGTCGTATGCAGACATGACGATGTCACGTACGCCGTCATTGTTCATGTCAACCAAAGTTGGTGACACCATCAAGCCTTTTGTTTTGCTCCTAAAAATTTTCATTCAAAACTGTAAACGTGGAAACTGAATGACAGAAGAATGTATGCATTAATCATTAGAATATAGACGCAGATATCGCTTGACCACAACCATAACAATGATAACATTCCAGTGAGGTGCAATGTTTTATATTGCAGAATAGACCAGAACAAATCCAAATGAGAAAATCGCTCAAAATTAGTGTTCGTTTTAAACTGAATGCCAATTTTCTGTCAATGGATTAAAACGTACATGTAAATTGCAAAAACACCATGTTTGCGATGGTATAATATTCCATTCTCCCAACTCGTGTAGCTACCCCTGGTATTGGGAACTGCTGCAGATCTGGGAAGATTCTTGACGTAGCGGAAAAAGTCAGGCACCGATATTGCCAAGAAAGCACCTGAAACAATCGTAATTATACATTAATCACTATTCAAATGTGTTGTTAAAATATGTTTGTTTCAATCCAGCATCAAATCCCATTTATTTGACTTCCATACTTGGCTATTTTGATAGAAATCATGTGTCAACTATGGAAATTAGAACACAACCAGTATGGTTTCTCGAAGTCGGGGATGGTTACCTTGTTTACAAATTCACACTACTATGCTACATACTTCATGTAATGCGTTAAACTTGAAATATGTGTTTGTATCTTTTAAATATAACCTGTTTTCCAGAAAGTGATCGTAGTCACTTGGTCTGCGTTTGTTTGTCGTTGACTTCGCTACAATTTCTTTTCTCGTTCAATATTTAGACTCAGAATCAGTAAAGATTTCGATTCAAAACCTTTGACGGAGACCATAAAAGTACCTTTAAATATCTGCAAGGTGCAGATACATCGATCGCTCGGATAAAAGGGCAACATTCTTGTTTGCTCTTCCACAGTCTGGTTTGAACACGTTAAAATGGTTTTCTCCAGCGCAGACATTCTTTAAATATTTACTCGATATGGTGCTTTGTAGTAGAGTAATTAGTAAAACACTAAAGTGTTAAAGCATAGTTGTTAATATTAAATTGTTTTTTACCTTTGACAGTTTCGCCGCCTTCACCATACAGAATGTACTGAGACCCGTCCTTGGTAGTGTGCAGAACTGGCGAGATATATGTCTCCTTATACCTGGACATGTTCAAGTAACGACCGAGTGACTGGCCATTGCTACCGTCCACTAGAACCAGACGGCCAGATAATCGTTTGTGTTGCTGAAGCAAGACAAACCATCCAGGTTTCAGCAACCTATACTACCTCTGGTATAGACTATGTTTGCCGTAGTGTTTACTAGTGACATTAAGCTTTATTGTAATATACCCTTAAATGTTCAAGTTCATATGTAAATATTCCAGAAATCGTGATATATGATAAAAAAAACAGTTGCATTAGTAGTTTGGAATGCATTAACATATAGTGTTATTGGCTGCTCTTCAGTAAAAACAAATTATATTAGTGGCAAAAAGCCATTTCCCGCTGCAATGTCCGTACGGAGTCGGCGTGTTACGTCAGTTCGGTCAAGCCTGCAGTAGCAACGCAGGACGTTAACATTTTATACGATACAGTGGGGCAAAAAACGTGACATCTGTTTTATTATTTGAAACATATATATATATATATATATATATATATATATATATATATATATATATATATATATATATATATATATATATATATATATATATATATATGTTAAATAATAGCTAGCGTAGACCGAGAGGCATTTTGTGCACGGTGGCTGCACTACAACAAAATCGCAGATGGCAAGCCAATGGCAATGTAAAGGCGGGACAGCTCTACTCAAAAGTTAGATCGAATCAGTTGTAAAAAATAAAAAAATGCATATGTCAAGATATTTCGGCAGTAAAATCATGCAGTGTCCACATATTTCCCCACGTGTTCCAATATCCCCAATCAAACCACCGAGTAAAGCAAAGACAAAGTAGACAGCTGGTCCAACTTCCAAGCCTAAGGCTAGGCTAAACTCGACGACTGTGTGCACTAACAAGCTTGTACAAACAAAACATGAAATTTAAGAACAGTATGATAAATAAATACGCATGGTACTACCAAAACAACCCTGTTATAAATACATTTACATTCATGTTATTTTTAAGGTTTTTGATCCCGAGCATTTGTTTATTGCGGCGTGACTCCGAAGGCTTCGGCCAATAAATCAGACCTGGTTTGACACTACTCGCTGTCGCTACTAACTTCAATTTTGTGTGTGACAGTGACAGCGTTGTTGAATCATACATATATGGAATTACTTGAACCGATATGTTTATGTCAATTGCACAGTCACAATCGCCGTCGCTCGACATTTAGCGTGATCTAAATCTTGCTAAATGTTAAGTGTCTATGAACCGGCGTAGGCGAAGTTGGTTTGTTTGGTCAAAATGATGTATCGCGGCATGGCATCTACCTACCGGCAAAACTCCACAAACTGGTCTCGGAAAGTGCCTTCGGGTATCTAGGTATATCCCCCGTTTTATGACTAAATTAATAAACGTTTTATAATTTCATGACTGAATATGAATAAGGGGGTACAATTATATCCAGAACGAGTGAAAACAAGTAAATGTATCCGATCTTTGCATATTATATAAAACGCATGTGCTTTTTATTTGCAAATAAAGTAATATTAGGAATAGGTGCATTGCAATTTATAGTTTTGCGTTTACCTTGGCACGAAACGTTCGATCACCGCCGTGCGAGAGTAATACTTCTGGCACTCCATCTTGTGTGAAGTCAGACATAATAAGAACGTTGTAGAAGTTCCACGTCTGGTGCACTACGGTCGGGTCGACTTGCCACAACACTTTACCTACAGTACAAATAGAACATTACAAAAACGCCACATACCACAAGTTAAGTGAATATGTAATGGTGTATTGTTTTATCACCCTAAGATCGTACTAAAACAATAAACCAAAGGTAGTTGTTGTTCTTTTGTAATATACATTTTGATTTTCAAAATAGACACCTGTCCAGTAGATTTTTCGGCATAAAACGGTGGTTTAGCTTAGATCAGGGTTTGTGAACAGAACAACAGCTCGTTTCCAGTATTCACAATTATGTGCCCCTAGGTAGCTCTTTGCACCGATGTATTGCTGAATTTTGGTCTAGTAAAATTCATCTTTCATCAACATAGCAAAGTGGTATCAACGAAAATGCCTGGTGGACTTTAGCCTCTTCCTATCAATTGACAATGCGATGTGACAATTTGACAATGCAACTACAACGTCTCACAACGAAACTGCCCATTCTCAGTAAGTAGAACAATCACAAATTACATCACCTTTTCGCGGGTCAAATGCCACAACTGTGCCCCTCCGTCCACTAGCGATGCAGTCTGCCTTGCCGTCTTTGTCTATGTCGATATTATGGCAATTCATTTCAAACATCGAAGATTGAACTCGTATGCGCCACAGTTCCTTCCCATCGTAACCTCGCAAGGCAACCAACCTAGCCGCACATGGGAATGTTTCCCCTAAAACAAACAAGGACTTTATCAGCTCTCATAATGAAAAAACTTAAAATAACATTAGGAACTGAAGCATTGCTTCGTTTTCGATTAAAGGGATTTTGATAATTTAAACAATTATGACAACACTAACATTTTCTATTCGAACACGGTTACATAAATGTAATAACCGATCATGTAGAAAGTTCACGATTACAATTACAGTTACACATTTTATAGTACTGCGAATACAAATTGCAGTAAAATAGCACTTACTGTTACACCGCTAATTGAGAATTACTATTAAGAGTAATGATTGAATATAAAAAAATATTTGATACAATTACAATGACGAAGTTAAATGGAAATGGAAATACTTTCTATACGTTTCTCTATCTTGACAATATATTAAGGTTTCAGAATATATGTAAAAACTTGCCAGCATCTGAACATGTCTTCTTCATGTCATCCATAGTTTTGCCATGCCCAAAGGCTAATTCGACGATCGTCATTCCGAAGATAACGTCATCACGGCCGTCTTCATCGACGTCCACCAGGCGGATACAAAACTCGGTACCTGCAAACATGGTCGTTTCGAATACTTAAATCTAAGCTAAAACATGTCAACTCTGCATATTAAATTCAACTGTGCAATTCCGGGAGCGTGATGTGGAAATGGAATCAAAGACCTTAAACCCATCAGCAACACGATGGCTCTTCCTTTGGGGGAGAAACAGTAATCTTTGCGACATTCTATGCCAAGAAGATCGGGCGAAGAGAAAGAAGCATTATTCGAAGAAGTTCATATGAAAATAGCTAATATCATGATTGGTAAAAAAACGTCGTAGTAATGGGATATCTAAATGGACACAATAGGAAAATCAACAGGAACATGAACTAGTGTGAGCATGTTGGACGCCTTCGCATGCAACAGACACTGGCCCAATGATGGCGGTGATGATGGTGATGATGTTGACGATGATTGTCGTGATGACGATGACGGTGATGATGATGATGATGGTGATGATGATGCTGATGATGGTGGTGGTATTGGTGTTGATGAAGACGATAGCGACGACGACACCGATTTCTTGATTCGGGAGTTCGTAGCAGACCAAGGAGAACACAACTTTACATTAGCATACGCTGATGGTTTTGCCGAAACAACAACGTATGAAACAGAAATTGAAGAAATCACGAATATATGGAACACAGCGTTAAATAATTATCATCTCAAGTAAAACCTGCAAAAGACGGAAGTCACTATGATTGGAAGAGTGCTCGACAAGCCAAACATCGAAATCGGTGAATATCTGCTAACGCAAGTAATATCCTTCAAACACATAGGCAGAAATATAAACTGGGAACTATGGAAGAAGCGATTTTCAACCACGATAAAGGATGTATATGCGGACTGTTCAAAAACAAACAAGTGCTCCCAATATAAGTGATGAAAATGAACAATTCGGTGGTATGGGCATGTGACGAGAAGACAATATTATTATGCTATAAGAACATGACGATAACTGGAAAGATATCGAGAGGATGGCCAAGGTTACGACAGTTCATCAATATCAGCAGCCGCCTGGAGGAATGGTATACCAACGTCAAAGACGTTTTAAGAACAGAACTGCATAGGAAGGTACAGAAAGGAGGAAGTTGATTTCTTGCCACACTGACAAGAGTTCTGGTGTAGATTGAATCCCAACTTGAGTATGGTGAGAAAGGATGTGTACCGTAATACGAAACACAGACCACGTGATGAAGTCGGTTTAAGGTAGACGTGTCTTGGCGACAAGAACATACCGAAGCCTTTTATGGTCTTCGTCCACTCGGGCGTCTTCTTGAATCTTTTGTTCACCTCCAAAGTCGTGGTGTGCTGCGGTTTCTTGAAATAGTTGGGCTGCGGTTTCTTGATATGAGGTTTCTTGAAATAATTGGCCAAAGTCTTGGAGCGGGTGAAATATTGAATCACCGTGAAGACGGTCAGTATCGCCACCGCAATGCACGCTATCCAGCACAGCGTCGGGACAAGGCGCTTACATTTCCGTTTCCCAGTTTTCACCTTCGTCTGTTCAAACAAAACGTTTTCGTTTACATCTCCGTCGTCGGAGTCGGCGCTTTCGTCCCATCTCAATGGTTCGTATTTTCCTGTTTTCGACGGCGCTGAAAAAGTCACCAATTTGTATAAATTATACATTTTCATAAAGCACGTTATTAGTTGTGCCGATTATAATTAACTGTGGTAGTTTGTATTGATTGAAAAACTGTGAAACACTTTTAAAATGTCATTATTTGTCACGCACAAGTAGGCTTAATACTATTTTTTAGGCGAAGAGAAACACTTTTTATAGCCAGTTTTGCTTCTGGGAAGGTTGATTCAACGCAGGTGGAAATTAAGGTGATAGGGGATCAGGACACAAAATATGGTAGAGGGAAGGTAGATGTGTATGAGTGGATGCGAAATAAGAGAGAAACTTATGGACAACGAGGAGGACATACATGAGACAGAGGGATTGAAGGAGAAGAAAGCGGAGAAAGGCAGGGTACTTGAGAGAGTAAAGAGAGGAGAGAAGAAACGAGACACAGAGGGAAGACGGTGAGTGAATAGTGAGTGAGTGAGTGAGTGAGTGAGTGAGTGAGTGAGTGAGTGAGTGAGTGAGTGAGCGAGCCAGTGAGTGAGAGAGAGAAAGTGAGTGAGTGCGTGAGTGGATGGGTGGGTGGGTGAGTGAGTGAGATAGAGAGAGAGAGAGAGAGAGAGAGAGGGAGAGAGAAAGTTAGTGAGTGGGTGGGTGGATGAGTGAGTCAGTGAATGAAAGTGAGCGAGCGAGTGAGTGAGAGAAACTGAGTTAGTGGGTGGGTGGGTGGGTGAGTGAGTGAGTGAGTGAGTGAGTGAGTGAGTGAGAGAGTGAGTAAGTGAGTTAGTGTTTGACTGAAGGAGGTTTTCTATTTGGGTATGGTACTCATAAGACGACATGTTCGTCATTCATCCGCTTTTAGGCGTTCAATGCGCTGAAAACCTCTTATCTTAGCGAACACAATCTAGCAAGTGCTTATGTGGAGGTAAACAATTAACCCCTTTTACGACGAATGCGTCTAATTAAATGTCACCCAACGACACATTCGAAATGCGGTGCTTTTTCTGTTTATAATTATATTTTATTATCCTTCGCATTTGAAACACGTTTCAACAAGTCCCATATAACATACACCCCAATTCGTTCCGGCATTCGTAACATTTAAAATGTCGTAACATTTAAAATCACCACTTGATTGACAATTATTCTCAGCAGTGGCGGTGAAACAGCGGGGCCGCAGGTAAAGGCCAGACCACGAGTGAGATAGATGGGAAGATTGCTTTAACATTAATGTGAGAAAGACGATGAAAAGTGCATGGAAAAGGTTGCCGATAGGGAGCTGTGGAAAAGGACAACAACGAAAGTAGGGCAGCAGTACATTAATTAGTAGGCTTGGTCAAACATAAAGGAATCTACGAGGAAGAACAACACCTCATTCCCATTGTGAAGTTCAGCAGGATTAGACACACTATCGGAAATAAAACCCAGTGGCTGACTAGTAGCATGTGAAAAACAACGTTACAATGAAAGGATCGCCTAAAGATTTACGGTCTGTGATTCAAAAGAATGACATGTTACCTATCTAGTTTTACGAGCGCTCCCGAAGTGATGTGTCATTTGACCTTTCTAGCCACCTTTGAGCTATTTGCGGGTAGCTTTGTTCCCCGGAACAGCACCCATGTATTATAATTAATAGCATCCTTTCGTACGTACGATATATTGCTACGAAATGCAGGTATCTACTTTGGACCAAAACTCGTACGAATCAACTCGACGGGAGCAGCTAACTGCGGCTATTTGTGTACGTTCCATTGAAGGTGCGTAGCGTGTAGGCAAACTTGCTGGGTTCCAATGCACCGCGAGATGTGAACTATACGAACTCAATGGAAAGCAGCATAAATCAACTTGCGTCCGCGCGGCATACGTTGCCTGCATGGCCATATGCCCGATTATTTTGTGCAGTACCATTTCGTCAATCGGATAATACTTTTTTGTAGTCATGGAACATATTCCTTAAGGCGAAAAACGTAATCCGGGTAATTAATGGACCGCGTTACATCGCGCTGCAATATGGTGCTGTACTGTAGATTATAGCTGTCGCTAACATCTTGTTCAATGCATTATACATGATGTACTTACCATTTATTTCCGAAAGAAACTGCGCCGATTTTCTGATGACTTCCATTCTAATAGACAGGAGGTAATTATATATAGTTCACTGCTTGTT
This sequence comes from Lamellibrachia columna, assembly GCA_963662155.1. Taxonomy (NCBI): domain Eukaryota; kingdom Metazoa; phylum Annelida; class Polychaeta; order Sabellida; family Siboglinidae; genus Lamellibrachia; species Lamellibrachia columna. Next base: position 23,407,560 of record OY759266.1, read on the forward strand.
GAACTGTGGCTATCGCCGACGTTTATCTTTCACCATATTTCGGTTTTGGCACTGGTGCTTTTGGAACATCAAGGCGATTGTGTTAATCCCGTCACAGACCACCGTTCCCTCAGACCACTCCTTGGCAAAGACGTTTCGGTGAAGTTGTGCAATTAGCACTTCGGTTGCCTGCACAGCCTCAGCAAGTCAAAATGTGCGTCTAGGCGCAGTCAAGTTCGACGTCGCGGCGGCTATTGTTAAATGCGTAGTGCAACAGGCGGCGTATACTGTGGTGAATACGTCGTAAAGTGCTCAGAGACATTTCACGCCCACGTACCCACGCACCCACGCACACACGCGCCATCCTACACCTGTTCTTCTCGACATTTTGTGACATCATATGGCCCCGAATCGCCATGAACCGTCGCCTTCTGGTGGGTAGTCCGTCCATCTTCGTTTGATTCGGCATATTCTGGTATTATGATTTCTTTTCTTTCTCAGTCAATTCTACAACACGCGTGGATACTTCACTAATTGAACCATTGCAGCGGAGCATCAAATTCAAATGAATCAACCGAGAGTATTCACGAATATACTATATGTGGCGGATGATGATCTTCTTGCAAGTGTGTTTTTTAATGGGACACATTCTTTGGGATATATCATTATCATATATTTGGTTTCAATAAGCATACCACAGGTTGGACTTGATGCAAACAGTTATTTACTGATAACATCAGTGTGTGTGGCGTAGTCTTTGAGTGTGGGAACACAACTTGAATACACAGTCTGTTGATGACATTTAGAGAAAGGTCAGTGATTTTATCCCGAAAGAAACCTATTGTATCTGCGTCGATGTCTGATGAAAGTCTGGATAAGTTACCAGGGCAGCGTAATTAGTCTGAATATATATTGTATTAGAGCATTCCCTCTGTGTGTGGCTTTTGGTAATATTGCATTTACGAAATGCATAGGTCAGCTTGAGTATTATTTTATGTTAGGAAACCACTTAAACTAATTGTTAGCATCAGTAATTCGTAGGCCAATTAAAAAGAAGACGATGACATATCAACAGCCAAAAATGAGAAAGTGGGATACATTGTTTATAATCATATTGTATACTTACTAATGCTTTCACGGTTCCGAGTCTACATCCTTCCATATACCCGGAATGGGTACACCATTTGTTATCAGTAATAAAGTTACACATTCTTGGTGATCTAAACTCAACTGTATGTAATGTCCTTTGTTCACTTGTGTGTGTCGACTGTAAAACGATGAGACCAATTCGAATTCTTTTATTTCTTGTCTTGAAATAAACTTGATCCATTGCGTAGTTCCTTGTGGTTGACATTTTAGCCCTCCGTTGGTGGATTTAAAAAAAAATAGGAATTGTTTTCCCTCCCATCGTTCAAAAGTAGACAACACTGGAATCAAGCAGACAAGCAGACTCGCACCGTGAATAATTAACCATCTGTAACCAAAAACCGGACGTACCCGGGGAAACCGGAACCGTGCCAGCGCTAATACTTACTGTAGTTGAACTTTCGTGGGGGACGTTGGTACAGTATATTCTCCGAGTTGACGCTGGACCGATCTAGCATCGTGAACCGTGTAACGTATGGCGCAAGTCGTCCGTGCAGGATAGATCGTCTTCATATTGTGCAGCAGGACGACCAGCATGGCTTCCACCATCGCCATCGCTACGTGGTTTCGATCAATACAATCAATACAGGTGCGAAACGTCTCCATAGCCTCAAATAAAATAATACAAAAACCTAAAAAAATTAGTGAGATAGGCAGACGATGATTAAAAGTGCATGGAAAAGGCTGCCGATAAGCAGCTGTGGAAAACGATATCAAAGAAAGTAGTGCAGCAGGACATTAATTAGTAGGCTTGATCCCTCTATAATGGGTTCTACGAGGAAGAACGACACTCCCACTCCCATTCTGGAGTTCTGCAGGATTAGACACACCATCGGAAAACCCCAGGGGCTGACTAGTAGCATGTGGCAAATAAAATTACAATGAAAGGATCGCCGACAGATTTACGGTCTGTGATTCAAAATAAGGACACGTTAACTATATATTCTTAGGAGCGCTCCCGAAGTCGTCTATCATGTGATCTATATGCGGGTTGCTTTATTCACCCCATCGGCACCCCGTCTTAAAATTAACGACCTCATTTAGATCGTATGATTGATCGCTACAAGGGGCAGGTATCTACATTCGACCAATACTCGTCCTAAACAACTCGACGGGTGCAGCTAACTGCGTCTGTTTGATGTGTGTTCACCCGTGACGGTGCATAGAGCGTAGGCAATTATGGCCCCGTACGTTATTTATACTGACGAGTCACCAACTCGGATTCAACAATTAAACTTCTCGACTGTCAAGGTAACTACCACAGGCCGCATAAATCACCTTGCGTCTGTGTGGTATATGTTGGTCGCATGTTCGATTATTTTGCGCAGTACCATTTCATGAATCGGGTAACACGTTTTTGTCGACGCGGGACATTTATCCTTATCTTTATCCTTATCCTTACGGTACAACACGTATTGCAGGTAATTAGTGTATGTCCACGTGGCATGGAACGCATTACAGCACGCTGTAATATGGTGCAGTGCTGTAGACTATTGATGTCGCAAACATCTTGTTCAATGCATATTACATGATGTACTAACCATATTATATTTCTGAAAGAAACTGCGCCGATTGTCTGATGACTTCTATTCCAATAGACACGAGGCAACTATATATATATATAGTTAAGTGCTTGCTCAACTGTGGCGACCGCAGGCGTTTATCTTCAAATTATTTCGATCGAGTATTGGTGTTGACATCAAGGCGACATTGTTAATTAATAAACTCCTTGGCAAAGACTTTCCCGTCAAGTTGTGCAATTAGCGCTTCGGTGGCTTGCACAGCGTCATCCAGTCAAAATGTGCGTCTAGGCGCAGTCAAGTTCGAAGTGGCGGCGGCTGTGGTTAAATGCGACGCACAACAGGCGGCGTATACTGTGGTGAATACGTCGTTCAATTCTCAACGACACTTCCTTACAGAATAAGTTGGCAGGTGACATTTGAGGACATCTCAGAATCTGGTCTGACCAGGCCAGTTTCCATATAAACTGCAAATGACATCAGAATTGTTTTCTCATAGGGTCTATAATATTATGTATGAATAAGAAAATAAAGAACTGAAAAGAGGAGCTGAACTCACATTTATTGAATTGTTCGTACTGGTGTGTATGGACCTGATATAATAAGAAGAGACCAATCCCACCAGAGAGTGTTGCAGACCAGGAGTACTAGATCCACCACTGCAGCGTACAAAGATGCCTGCAGACTGCTACAAAAACGCACCCGTGCCCTGAAGTCAGAATGGTGGGAAATGAAGGCAGAGGAGCTGCAGAGATCTGCAGACAGAAATGACATGAAGGGCTTCTACAATGGACTGAAGGAAGTGTGGGGACCCGCGAAAAAGGGACCTGTTCACCTGAAGTCAACAGATGGAATGGAGACCTTCTCTGACAGCAAGAGAGTTGTGGCAAGATGGAGTGAACACTTCCAAAAACTACTCAACGTCCCTGGCGATATAGAACATGAAGCTCTTGTCAACATCCAGCAGCGCATTACCAACACATGCCTTGATGAGATTCCAAACATGGATGAGATGGCTAGAGCAATCGCCGGCCTGAAAGATGGCAAAGCACCTGGGAGTGATGGAATTCCTGCTGAAGTATGGAAGCACGGAGGAGACAATCTGTCCAACAGACTGCACCAATTAATCACCAAAGCCTGGGAAGAGGGTTCTGTACCACAAGCGTGGAAGGATGCCAGCATTGTAACCATCTACAAGAAAGGAGATCGAACAGACTGTGGGAACTACAGAGGAATCTCTCTTCTTTCCATAGCAGGCAAGATCTTCGCCAGGATCCTGCTCAACAGACTATCTATTCACATAACACCAGAAGTAGTTCCGGAGACACAGTGTGGCTTCAGATCCAACCGGACCACAGCGGACATGATATTTTGTCTTCGACAACTACAAGAAAAGTGCATTGAGCAGGACCGACCACTATATATAGTATTTGTCGACTTCACGAAGGCGTTTGATACAGTCGGAAGGACTGGGCTATGGCAGCTACTGAGGAAATATGGATGCCCAGAGAAATTCACAACCATGATCGAGGCTCTACATACGGGAATGATGGCGAATGTGAGTGTTGGAGGGGAAGTCTCGGAAACGTTCGGTGTTACCAATGGTGTCAAGCAAGGCTGTGTACTGGCCCCCACGCTCTTCTCCATCTTCCTATCAGCAATGCTTGTCGAGGCTTTCCGAGGCATGGGAGATGGCGTCTATATACAGTCTAGACAGAGCGCTGACCTATTCAACATCGCACACTTCAGAGCGAAGACCAAGACTACCCAGATACTTGTGAGAGAGCTGCTATACGCAGATGACAGTGCACTGGTCGCCCACTCCGCTGAAGAGATCCAGAGAATAGTGGATGCTTTCTCCGATGCATCAAAGAAGTTCGGCCTGAAGATTAACATCAAGAAGACGGAAGTGCTGTACCAACCCAACTCTACAAGAACCCGAGAGGAGGATATCATGGTTGATGGAAACAAACTGAACTCTGTTCCGGAATTCACCTACCTCGGAAGCACTATATCAAGTGATGGACGCATTGATGCTGAAATACAGAGGAGGATGGCCAAGGCTAGCGCATCTTTCGGCCGATTACGCCAGAGACTCTGGAACAACCACCATGTGTCCACGCGGGTCAAAGGCAAGATCTACCGTGCAATTGTGCTATCCACCTTACTATACGGAGCCGAGGCCTGGACAGTGTACAGACGACAGGTGAAAAAGCTGCATGCCTTCATGATGCGACATCTGCGTTCGATCATGAGGCTAACCTGGAAGGACAAAGTGACAAACAAGGAAATACTCGGTCGGATAGGGCTGCCCTCTATGGAAGATCTTCTGATCAAAAAGAATCTCCTGTGGACTGGACACCTCATGAGGATGTCATCAGACAGACTACCAAAGCAGATCCTCTACTCTCAATTGTCTTCTGGTCACAGACAGAGAGGACGCCCTCGTCTCCGGTTCAAGGATACCATCAAGAGAAACCTCAAGCTGAGAGACATAAAGACCGACTCATGGACATCACTCTCACAGCAGAGAACTAAATGGAGTGCGGCGGTCAAGAAATGAAAGCAGTCTTTGTCGCATAGCGACTGACAGCATGATGATAATATTATAATTATCGTAATATCCATTATTTCCCTTGGGAACACAATTATGCCAACGATGAAGTGTACACTATTATGTTCCAAACGCTGTCATCTAGTTACATACTCTGTTTGTTTCGTGAATCTATCGCTTTATGCATATGACCACCACCTCAGCCAACAATGTTCATCTGGAATATTTTAGAACATTCGCTTTTTGCAGCATGAAATACACATTATACATTATGTTAAGGTAACGGCATCTAATCAATGGACTTGTTCCAACGATACAGTGGTTTACTGAATTCACCGATGTAAAAAGAATTTTTTTATTTCATTGAACCGCTGTAGATTGGATGTGAGAATATGTTTCATTGTCAAATATATATATAACCTGAATCGCTATCGGTCTAGTTTCAATACTACGTTTTAAGGTTTTAAGGGAAAAGATATATATCTTTAAACATGGTAGATGACCTGCGATCATTTTTTAATGTCTGCCCAAAGGAATTCAAATTCATTGTATTTCTTAACATTTCTTTACAATTGAGTAGAACTAAAAAAGCTAAAATCGAACAGTCCTTATTCTCTCTGCTATCATATTCTGCTGTTGTTGAAGTTTTGATCATCAATAGTCGTGCATTGAAGAACTCATTGTCAAATTCAGGGAAATGATGGTCGGCGTTAGTAATTTTTAACTCGCAGTGCAAGTGTTCGTACCGGTACTATCAAGTTGAGCGACATTGTTAATATGTGACTTACTTATTATGGTGTTGTTCTTTGTAATGTTCTTTCCAATTTCCTTTTGTATGCTCTTTGTTTGCTAATAAAGAAGAACGAGCGGTTATATTGTTTTGTTCAACACAATTAAACCTAAACCAAATCAGTGATAGATAACGTGATTGTGATTATTGTGATTACCGATTAAATCCTACATCAAATTGTTAGTGTCATAAAGCATGTCAAGCCGTACACGATGTAGTATTTAAACACGCACTAACCATCGTTTCTTCAAACAAACAACACTATTGCAGTCGTAACTATTTCACGTATGACATGGTTTAAAATTGAAATATGGCAAAAACAGGACGTATCGCATCTGACATTACACTAAAACCATTACTTTTCAGTGCCTAGGTATGATATGAATGTTGTACAAACTATTGACGAGTAGAGCGAATGTTCTGTTGTTTTTGAATTAGCATAACATTGTTGTACCGTGACGAAAGTTGGCCGCTATTAAAAGCGTAATCGAGATTCTCACCCTATTCCTTACCGGTCCATTCACCCCTTGAATACGAAATACATAAGCGTCTCTGTGTTTCTCAATTGTCCTGATAACTAGGTCGGACGTCGACTCAAATTCAGTCGCGTTCAACTGCCACATAACTTTACAGTTTCTACCGTCCAGCACGATCTTCTGTAACTAAAATCATTACAAATAATGTTGCATTAAATTGTTGGATGACAGAATAAGGCTTATGACATTACTTTAATAATGTATTTGGCTGAAGCAATCGCAGAATACTTAATTGTTTGCATTATTCCTCAGCCCTTGTGATTTGCTCCACCCCCCCCACACACACACACCCACCCGCAGCTAATGCTGCATTGTGCATTTAGTATCCATTGCACAAAGTCCCTGTGATTTTGGGTTCATGTATGATAGAATACTCTTTTTATATACTTCATTCAACAATTCAAAAATGTACATTAGCTTACAATGTACAGGCATTGCAATTAGATCTTGTGTGTAGCAACGTTATGTTAGTTATCCAATAAGTTTACACAACACAGCGAACCATCAATATTGCTTGTCGCGAATGACGTCATGCGCTTACATGAATATTCATTAATCCCACATCCGGGTAGGCAGTCGGACAAATAGCTCGGCAAAATGGCCTCCGGTTACGAAACTTCGCTGCCATTGTTAACTGAAGAAGACGTACCTGACGTACTTTTGTCTACGCTAAGCTTGAGAAGCACAGTGTGGATCAACTACGAAGACGGTTAGCATGTCGTGGGCTAAAGAGATCAGGAAACAAATCCGCGTTGCTGGAAAGGTAAGCTCTAAGACTAGTAGCTTACAGCTGACGTTACCGTTAGTCCGTTAGCTAGCCTGTCATTCATTGTCACTGTCAGGATTAGTTATCAAAGCGTGTTGTGTATTAACCTCCGTGTTTAAACGTGCCCCTAATTAGCATGGGCCCACTAGCTCAACGGCTAGGCATTAATTAAACTTTTTATGACTGTCGCTTCGCATTTGAGCAGGAAGACGCAACTAATATGACATACTGTTCCCAGTTGCAGGAGTAATACATAATAATCCACAAGAGGGCTCTACTAATATGATAAAAATATGATAGAATACTGTTTTTATATGCTTCATTCAACAATTAAAAAATGTACATTAGCTTAAACTGCACATGCATTACAATTATATAGTGTATAGCAACGTTATGTTAATTATCTAATAAGTTTACAAAACACAACGAACCCTCAATTACGCTTCGTATTTGAGCAGGAATAATCCACAAGAGGGCCCCACTAATATGACACCCATACCCCAGTTGCACGAGTAATACAGAATATTCCACAAAGGGACGCCACTAATATGATACAGCAGGCGCAGTTATTATTGTTTATTGTATGCTCCTTTATTTATTACAGTGACTTCACACCTGTTTGTCCGGATCGGCCCATATATGCCGCCGTGCATAAGTAACAGCGGACATACAAACGTATATTTTGATTTATAGAATAGGCAGCATGAAACACGATGTAATAGAGGATACTTTCATCACAACTAATAGTGGCCTTTCAATTCATGTCTGATTCAATTTACCTAATATGATATAATATATCCAGTATGCAAACTTTTGGACTAAGCATTCTTTGGAGTACGGCTTTTCACAAACAATGGATATAATATGCTGTACTTAAAGATCATATGCAAATATACCAGAAATCGTGATATATGACAACAAATATTATTATTGGCTACTAAAAGCTAACTATATTAGTGGCAAAGAAGCCCCAAGCGATTTGACATTTCGCTCGGCAATGTCCCTACGGAGTCGGCGTGTGAAGTCAGTCTATCCAAAACGAACATCAACAAATATTGTCATTCCACAGCAACACATAACATATGCGTATGTTAAAAGCTTGTATGTTGCAGTGGGACAATAAACAATGCATTTGGGTGTTACATCAATTTAATTATTTGAAACACTTAAAACACTGCAATGTGCACCTTTTAAATACTAGCTAGCGTAGCCCTTTGTGCAATGTGCTACGTCAAAATCGCAATGCCAAAGCCTGGGCTAGCCAAAGCAAAACAGAGATAGCTCTACTCAAAAGATGGATCAATTCAGTTGTTAAAAAATTGCATATATCAAGATATTTTGGCAGTAAAATCATACAGCTATTTCCCCACATGTACCAATATTCCTAATCAAACCATCGAGTAACGGAAAGACAAAGTAGGCCGCTGGTCCAACTTCCAAACCTAGGCTAGGGCTAGGCTGACTCGACGACAGTGTCCACTAGCTTGTAGAAACTAAACATGGAATTAAAATTTTTTTTTTTTAATTCCATGTTTAATTTGTGCAATGTGTTTCATAAATAAATATGCATAGTACTGCCTAAACAACACTATTGTAAATGCATTTACATTTATGTTATTTTTGAGGTTTTTGATCCCGGGCATTTGTTTACTGCGTCGTGAATCCGAAGGATTCGGCCAATAAATCAGACCTGGTTTGACACAACTCGCTGTCGTTACTAACTTCTTTTTTGTGACTGTTGACTCGTTCGTGTAGGGAATGATTTGAACGGATAAGTTTATGTCAGTTGCACCGTCAGAATAGCCGTCGCTCGACATTTTGCGTGATCTAAATATTGCTAAACGTTAAGTGCTTATGAACCGGCGTAGGCGAAGTTAGTTCGTTTGGCCAAAATGATGTCACGCGGCCTGATATATACCAGCAAAAATCCACAAACTGGTTTGGGAAAGGACCTTCGGGAATTTAGGTATATCCCACGTTTTATAACTAAACGATGTAACTTTACAATTTCATGACTGAATATAAATAAGTTGCTACAGGTCTATCCAAAACGAGTGAAAACAATTAAATGTATCCGGTCTTTGCATATGATCTTTAACAATTAGTAGACAATTCATATATATCCTGCTGTTATCACAACTGATACAGCAACCAGTTTCTCATTTTGTTTAACAAATAAAAAGAACACTGAACGATTCCATTACTATTACTATTAATGCTACATAACGGTGTCAAGCTAATGTAGAATTAATATTTTGGCCTTAGTCACTGTTTTGATTAATTGTGTACACGTACATTGCACAGCATCATTGACTTCGGTGATGACAACTACCTACCAGTGAGTATTTATAATCAGGCCAGGCTCCTTTATTGAGAGTCAAGGTGTTCGTCATTATTGAAATAGGCTGGAGCAAAACTTTTACAACAAGACAAAACAAAACAAAACAAAACACACGCACGCACGCACGCACGCACGCACGCACGCACGCACGCACGCACGCACACACACACGTGTGTGTGTATATATATATATATATACACACACGCACGCACGCACGCACGCACACACACACACACACACATATATAATATATACACACGCACGCACGAATACACATATTTCACGTACAATCAATCATTGCACATAATATAATTTCCATACTAACCTGTACGATTCGAAACCATGGAACCGTATTGTCCACATAATGTCCAGAGGTTCACCATCATACAGCCGCATTGTGCCGTCGTAGACATACATGACGGTGTCACGTACACCTCAACATGTCTTAGTGTTTTATAACGTAGCACCTCCAGTTAATTATTATGAAATCTCTTAAAGTTTGCAACGTCGAAAAAATAGTTAGGATGATTGTTTTTCTCGTTTTGTAATATTTTGAATTGTCTCAGCAAAAATGTCTAGGGACACCTCAATATTTTAAAAACAAAATGTGATATGACGTAATGATCTCAGTCATCCAGATAATTATTCACATCACATCTGGTGAAGTTTGCAACGTCAAAAATAACTAGAATTATTTTGTAAAGTATTTGCAATGCTCATAGTTTTAATAGTCACAGTTCGAATATTTCGACGTCGTCTTGAAACTTGCTCTCATCAAAGTTGGCTCAAATTGCGTTTTTCTCTGTTATCACGACTATTTGCACTACACCCGAAAGCGAACAGTAAACACTTATAGTGCTCGTGGCATTATACACTTTTTTTTAACTAGGCCTACTGATACCGCTGTATGAAAAAATAGTAAATGTGCTTCAATGGCACTTCCGACATGATATCGGAGTTTGCTAATAGTAGCGGAAAAAATATGTACAATTTCTGCAAGCCAGTTGGCCAGATCATAATTTGGAGTTATAATTAAATGTTTTGCTTTGTGAAACTGAAAAAATACTCAAGACGTAAAATGACGGGATTCAAGCAATCGTTGCTGCTATTTAATTTAACGCACATTTGTTTTAATTGCGAATATTTGGAATACATTCACTACAATTTATAATTAGTAGGGAAGTAGGGGCATAACGGGATATATAAGGATATTTGGCTAACTGAATACTATAGGAATACGCACTGAAAGGCAGCAATGTATATATTAAGATAAGGTGATGATAGGGTTACAAAATGGTGATCCTTTTTTAGATATTCAGCAGATTTGTTAAGACAAACATTGTCCCGATTTGCCCCAGGTTTGGGAGATGATGGGACATGTATCTTGTTTTACCCCTTTCATTGATATTTTACATGAAATGTTCAATACAGTCAGAAAAAAAACACGGAAACACGGTATCCCATTCTACCACGTTGGAACTTGTTACATATTCGTCTGGTTCTTCTCATTATCGCTCAACACTAATCATTAATGATTGATTCTATATCAAGCTGTGATGCCATGCTTTTCTTACATACGCACTGTATTCTTAAAGGTTACAAGTTACCATAGGAAATCTCTTCAAAAGCAATTGACCAGAGTAGATCATAAACCATAAACGATTCCTCTGGCAGAAACGCCACGTATCACGGTGGGTTTATGTGCTCCTAAGGAAAGTTTACATAATTAATATTATTTAAAGGTGGCAGCACTTATCAGAAAATAGAAAATCCCATATTACCTTAATACCCCATTATGTCCCTACTTACCCTATATCCATTGGCACTAAACTGTTGATCTCCGTCATGGGAGATAAGTACTTCTGGCACGCCATCTTGTGTGAAGTAAGGCATAACATAGAAGTTCCACGATTGGTGCACTACGCTCTTGTCGACTTGCCACAACACTCTACCTGCAGTACAGAGATAACATTTACAAAATACTTCAAGTTAAGTAAATGTGTAATTTTTTTATATTCCTAAGGTCCTGTTAAAAGGCGAAATTATTGGTAGTTTTCGTTCGCTTGTAAAAATCATATTACTCTCTCTGACATGTACGCTAGGGAGAAAGGACTAATAGTTGATGTTATATTTATTCTCCGAAAGAAACTTTAAGAGGAATGACAGAAGTTGCACGTTGGATTCGAACTCTGGTTCTCTCGATTGACAGTTCTACCCTCTACCCACCGAGCTAATGCGCTCCACAGCGAGACTGATCATTCTGAGTAGGAAGACATATCGCTTATTAATTCACCTTTTCGCGAGTTAAATGCAACAACTGTGCCCGCACGTCCACTGGCGATACAGTCTGCCTTGCCGTTTTTGTCAATGTCGATATTATTGCAATTCATTTCAAAAGCGGTCGACTGAATTCGTAAGCGCCACAATTCCTTCCCATCATAACCCCGCAGTGCAACCAACCTACCCGCACACGGGAATGTTTCCCCTGAAACAAAAATGTCATCAATATTTGTCTCGAATGGAACGCTACATTTAAACTTATACATTAAATTCAATACTCCATTTCATGTGTGTATCGTACTATGAAACTCTGACCATGTAACCATGTTGGTTTAAACAGGACGCTTCTTTTGCGACAAGAACATACCGCCTTTGGTTTGGTTTTCGTCCATTCGGGCGTTTTCTGGAAAACTTTCTTCATCTCTAACGTCTTTCTGGGCTGTAGTTTCTTGATATGTGGTTTCTTGAAATAGTTGGACAATGTCTTGGTGCCGGTGTAATATAGAACCACAGTGAAGACGGCCAGTATCTCCACAGCAACGCATGCTATCCAGCACAGCAACCGAATTAGACGCTTGGAATTTTCTTTCCCAGTTTTCTCCTTTTCATCATGTTCTACATCCCCATCTCCGTCGTCGGAATCGGTGCTTTGTGCCAATTATAATTAACCACGGAAGTATATTGATAAAATTGTGCAAAATGTTCAACACAGTAACCAAGTAACATAGACAATGTATTTTCGATAATCAGAGGTAAGTGTAATGTGTATTTACTCCTGTCACGTGTTTGGTGGCATTCATGTATCAACACAATACATTGCCGTCACGACATATCTGCTGTAGAAGCATTCCACGAAGCCACCCTCCCAGTCATGAAGTCATTGTAGAAATATCCAAGTCCGATTTATGTTATTGTAAACATAAACGTTTTAAAATCACCCCACCTTGAGAGATAGCGTTACACACTGCAGGATAATCAATTATAACGTTTTAGCTGTTTACGGTAACACACGCACACACACACACGCACACACCCGCTTGCACGCACGCACACACCCACGCACGCACACAGGCACGTACACACATGTACTTACCATTTATTTCCCAAAGAAACTTGGACGATGTCCTGATGATTTCCATTCCTATTGACGCCAGATAGTTAGTTTCGACTGAGTTTCGGCCTTCGTATTGTTGTCGTGGGATATAAAGGAATTTGGTTAATGTATAAACGCCTAGAAAACGACTATTCAATTAAATTGTGCAGCTAGCATCTATGCACGCCCTCGGATAATAGTCATTCAGTTAAATTGTGCAGCTAGCATGCATGCACGCCCTCAGATAGTCGAAATATTCATTAAGATTTTCGCAGTCAAATTTGAAGTCGGCTGTTAGAATATGTGCATTCTGATAGTCCGATATAATTCAGACGCGCAACAAGTTATGTACGTTATATAATGACATGCGCAGTCGAGGAGTTACGACATCACCACCACGCCACGCTGGTTAATAAATTTGGGTTCTTTGATCATTAAGTGTTGATCTAGTACAAGAATCAAAACATGGTGTCAGACAGTTCGTAGGACGGGTCAATGTCGAACTCGGTAGCACCAGGGAAGCAGGTGAGAACACTCTAGAAGTTGCCTGTGTGAGCAAAATGGAGAAATATATGATCCCTGAACAACTTCCCTCGACGGGCAATTTGCCGGAGCAATGGGCTCGCTTCAAAAAGCAGTTTAAACAGTTCCTCGGTATGAGCGAGAAGTCAGAGGCATCGGATAAAGCAAAAATAGCTATGTTATTGCGCACAATTGGCGATAAGGGTAATGACATCTTTGACAATTTCTCGTTCGAGGCGGATGCGCAGCCAACGTTTGTTGATGTCTTGGAAAAATTCGACCAGTTTTGCAAGCCGCGTGTAAGCGTGTTCACAGCAAGGCACCAGTTTTTAACTATGAAACAGAATACTCGGTCTATCGATGAGTTTCTGACGGCATTAAAGAAGAAAGTTCGAGAGTGCACGTTTGGAGACTTGACCGACGATATGGTGTTGCATGCATTGACGCTGGGACTCGATCAGGAAAGGACGAGGCGAAGGTTATTTGAAACGGAAAATCTCACTTTGGATAAAGCTATCGGAATGTGTCGATTAGCTGAAGACACAGAAGTTGAGATGAAAAAGTTACACTAGAACGAAGAGGTTAGCGCACTGTATAGGCAGAAGCCAAATAATCGTACAAAGGTCAAGAGGGGCCACACACCGCGAAAAAACGAGAATTACGTTCACGAAAAGACTGGACGTAGAAGCGGCGAGAATTACGTTCACGAAAAGGCTGGACGTATAAGCGGCGAGAATTACATTCACGAAAAGGCTTGTCGTCGATGTGGCACTTCCCACCTTGCGAAGCAATGTCCGGCGTGGGGTAAGGAATGTTACGCCTGCAAAAAGAAGAACCAGGTCTCAAAGTTTTGCAGAACAAATCAAGTCCATCTTATTGGGGAAGACAGCGATTCAGACATCCTCCATATCAAAGTTGATAATATCGAGCACAAGCTGTTAGCTACTGTCAACGTTCTGACAGAGGGGCAGGTGTCCAAGCAAATGAATTGTCAACTAGACACTGCAGCCACTTGCAATGTGCTTAGTGTCAAGGATTACCACAAACTAGGTAATCCACCTCTGAAGCCAAGTCATGCCAGGCTGACAATGTATGAGGGCACCGTGGTTAGGTCCAAAGGTCGCTGCCAGCTGGAAGTATGCGATGACAAACGCAACGTACCCCGGAGGTTTGAGGTGGTAGAAACCAAACATTGCTCACTACTGTAACTGGATACATGCCTACATCTCAATTTGCTATCAGTGAACGAGCATGTTCATTTGGTGAACACTCGTCAGTACAGAAATGTGGATGCAATGCTGGAGGAATACACGGACGTATTCTCTGGACTAGGGTGTCTGCCAGGAGAATATGATATAGTGGTGGACAACAGTGTCAAGCCGGTGCAGAACAGACCGCGCAAAGTGGCATATGCCCTCAAAGACGATCTGCAGAAGAAGATCACAGCTCTTGAGGAGCAGAAGGTGATTGCCAAAGTGGATATTCCAACACCGTGGATATCCAACTGCTTAGCAATTCGCAAATCAAATGGCATGGTGCGGGTATGCATAGATCCGACCGATCTCAACAAAGCCATCCAGCGAAACCATTTCCCATTACCCACCATAGAGGAAGTTTTGCCTAAACTGAAGGACGCAAAGATCTTTTCCATAGTGGATGCCAAAGATGGTTTCCTACAGGTGAAGCTAACGAATGAGAGTAGCTATCAGTAGTATGTGGGGGCATCTGAAGCCCCAAAAATGGCAAGATTTGGGTAAGCTTCTGATTGGTCGAAATTTGAAATGGAACGTTCTGATTGGTCGTGTGCTTATTGCCGCTAGGGGCGCCACCGTATAATCCCCTATTATCGCTCAAACGAAAAATTTTGGGTAAGCATATGATTGGTCGAGAGCAGTTTAACCACCAGGGGGCGCCACGGGGGTAATTGTATCGACGGATCTCATCGGTCGAGAGCCGTCACGTGACCTATGACGTCACAGCTCATTTGCATAAATCAAACCGTTTTGTAGTGAAACCGTCACCAGGGGGCGCAACGTGTCATCCCCTATTATCGCCCCGAGACATTGTTTTGCGGTAATATTGTCGCCAGGGGCGCTACGGGTCAAACGTGTCGACGGTTCTGATGGGTCGAGAGCCGTCACGTGACCTATGACGTCACATCTCTTCATTTGTATGTCACGTGACCTCTATACATACCGCCATCTTGTTTTACTGCCATGTTGTTTTGCGATGATACGGTCACCAGGAGGCGCTGCTACAACGTCACAGTTCCTCGTTTGCATATCACGTGACCTCTCTATGGAGGCTGCCATCTTGTTTTGGGGCATTGTTTTGCGCTGATACGATTACCAGACGGCGCTGCGGGGCAAGGTCGAAGGTCAAAGGTCACCGATTTGTGTGCTGATACGATTGCCAGTTAGGGTTAGGGTTAGTAACCCTAATTCCGACGTCTGTAGTGAACCCTAATACGGACCCTGTAGGGTTATTAACCCTAATGAAAGGTCAAAGATCGCCGATCTGTTGTACTTATGCAATTGCCAGTTAAGGTTAGGGTTAGTAACCCTAATTCTGTCGTCTTTGGTTTAATACTGACGATTATGACGCGCTTTCCGAGACGTGTCTGGGTACAGAACCGGTATGAACCTGTTCAAACCGGTTTGAACCGGTTTCGTGTAGTTTTTTTCTTCTTTTCTGGAACGTTCGAACGACGTCATGGAATTTTCCACGCTCACGAAAAGAAACACCATCCCGCATTTTCACCCTGCTAGCAGACTGAAACCTAGCGGACGAAAGTTCGTGCATGCAGCGGGAAAAACGTAACCGTGCATGTAAGCTATGCGACGCATATTGCCTCGTTGCATTATATCTAGAACCTTTCGACGTATTTCGTTTCGCGTCGACATCTACGTACCGCCTATTTCACAACGAGTCTGCAAAAAACACCGCGAGGTCAAAAGGTCAAGGTCAACAAAACAAACACCGCCGCTTTCTGGAACGTTCGAACGAAGTCACGCCTTTTCACCCAGCTAGCAGACTGAAATCTAGCGGACGAAAGTTCGTGCATGCAGCGGGAAAAACACGGGAAAAACCCAGAAAAAGTACATCGTCAGCAAACTTTCAGGGTAAACTGTATGAGGTATGGGTAAATTGTAGGAATTATGGGTAAACTGTAGGAGTTATGGGTAACCTGTAGGAATTATGGGTAAACTGTAGGAGTTATGGGTAACCTGTAGGAATTATGGATAAACTGTAGGAGTTATGGGTAACCTGTAGGAATTATGGGTAAACCGTAGGAGTTATAGGTAAACTGTAGGAGGTATGGGTAAACTGTAGGAAGGCTTGTGCGCTCCCACTCGTCTTGTCTTTTTTCACACTGGTCAGTCGCTGTTGGTGGACTTTGGCTTGTACGCTTCCACTCGTCTTGTCTTTTTCACACTGGTCAGTCGCTGTTGGTTGAATTTGGCTTGTGTACTTCCACCCGTCTTGTCTTTTTTGACACTGGTCAGTCGCTGTTGGTGGACTTTGACTTGTGCGCTCTCACTCGTCTTGTCTTTTTTGACACTGGTCAGTCGCTGTTGGTGGACTTTGACTTGTGCTCTCCCACTCGTCTTGTCTTTTTTGACATTGGTCAGTCGCTGTTGGTGGACTTTGGCTTGTACGCTTCCACTCGTCTTGTCTTTTTGACATTGGTCAGTCGCTGTTGGCGGACTTTGACTTGTGTGCTCCCACTCGTCTTGTCTTTTTTCACACTGGTCAGTCACTGTTGGTGGACTTTGGCTTGTGCGCTTCCACTCGTCTTGTCTTTTTGACACTGGTCAGTCGCTGTTGGTGGACTTTGGCTTGAGTATTTCCACCCGTCTTGTGTTTTTTGATATTGGTCAGTCGCTGTTGGCGGACTTTGACTTGTGTACTTCCACTCGTCTTGTCTTTTTTCACACTGGTCAGTCACTGTTGGTGGACTTTGGCTTGTGCGCTTCCACTCGTCTTGTCTTTTTGACACTGGTCAGTCGCTGTTGGTGGACTTTGGCTTGAGTATTTCCACCCGTCTTGTGTTTTTTGATATTGGTCAGTCGCTGTTGGCGGACTTTGACTTGTGTACTTCCACTCGTCTTGTCTTTTTTGACATTGGTCAGTCGCTGTTGGCGTACTTTGACTTGTGTGCTCCCACTCGTCTTGTCTTTTTTGACACTGGTCAGTCACTGTTGGTGAATTGTGGCATGTGCTCTCCCACTCGTCTTGTCTTTTTTGGACACTGGTCAGTCGCTGTTGGTGGACATTGGCTTGTGCACTTCCACCCGTCTTGTCTTTTTTGACATTGGTCAGGCGTTGTTGGTGTACTTTGACTTGTGTGCTCC
This sequence comes from Lamellibrachia columna, assembly GCA_963662155.1. Taxonomy (NCBI): domain Eukaryota; kingdom Metazoa; phylum Annelida; class Polychaeta; order Sabellida; family Siboglinidae; genus Lamellibrachia; species Lamellibrachia columna. Next base: position 23,425,442 of record OY759266.1, read on the forward strand.
CACACGTCTTGTCTTTTTTGACATTGGTCAGTCACTGTTGGTGAATTTTGGCATGTGCTCTCCCACTCGTCTTGTCTTTTTGACACTGGTCAGCTGCTGTTGGTGAACTTTGACTTGTGCGCTCCCACTCGTCTTGCCTTTTTCACACAGGTCAGTCACTGTTGGTGGACTTTGACTTGTGTGCTCCCACTCGTCTTGTCTTTTTTCACAGTGGTCAGTCGCTGTTGGTGGACTTTGGCTTGTACGCTTCCACTCGTCTTGTCTTTTTCACACTGGTCAGTCGCTGTTGGTGGACTTTGGCTTGTGTACTTCCACCCGTCTTGTCTGTTTTGACATTGGTCAGTCGCTGTTGGTGGACTTTGACTTGTGTACTTCCACTCGTCTTGTCTTTTTTGACATTGGTCGGGCGTTGTTGGCGTACTTTGACTTGTGTGCTCCCACTCGTCTTGTCTTTTTTGACATTGGTCATTCACTGTTGGTGAATTTTGGCATGTGCGCTCCCACTCGTCTTGTCTTTTTTTTTGACATTGGTCAGTCGCTGTAGGTGGACTTTGACTTGTGTACTTCCACTCGTCTTGTCTTTTTTGACATTGGTCAGGCGTTGTTGGCGTACTTTGACTTGTGTGCTCCCACTCGTCTTGTCTTTTTTGACATTGGTCAGTCACTGTTGGTGAATTTTGGCATGTGCTCTCCCACTCGTCTTGTCTTTTTTGACACTGGTCAGTCGCTGTTGGTGGACATTGGCTTGTGCGCTTCCACTCGTCTTGTCTTTTTGACATTGGTCAGTCGCTGTTGGTAGACTTTGGCTTGTGCGCTCCCACTTGTCTTGTCTTTTTGACATTGTATGCATGGAGACATTTGACACCATGTAACATGCATGGATACATTGACCGCTGTGTGATATGTATGGAGACATTGACCACCATGTGGTATGCATGGAGATATTTACCACTGTATGATATGGAGACATTGACCGCCATGTGACATGTAAGGAGACATTTGACACCATGTGGAATGCATGGAGACATTGACTGCCATATGACATGCGTGGAGACATTGACTACTATGTGACGTGCATGGAGACATTGACCGCCATGTGACATGCATGGAGACATTGACTGCCATATGACATACATGGAGACATTGTCTACCATGTGACGTGCATGGAGACATTGACCGCCATGTGACATGCATGGAGACATTGACTTCCATGACATATATGGAGACATTGACTACCATGTGACGTGCATGGAGACATTGACCGCCATGTGACATGCATAGGGACATTTACCGCTGTGTGATATGTATGGAGACATTTGATGCCATGTGACATGCATGGATACATTTACCAATGTGTGATATGCGTGGAGACATTGACCACAATGTGACATGCATGGAGACATTGACTGCTTTGTGACATGTATGTAGACATTTACCACTATGTGGTATGTATGGAGACGTTTACCACCATGTGATATGTGTGGAGACATTTACCCCTGTGTGATATGTATGGAGACATTTGACACCATGTGATATGCGTGTAGACATTGACCCTCATGTGACATGCATGGAAACATTTACCGCTGTGTGATATGTATGGAGACATTTTACACCATGTGATATGCATGGAGACATTGACCGCCATGTGACATGCATGGTGACATTGACCACCATATGATATGCATGGAGACATTTGATACCATTTGATATGCATGGAGACATTGACTACCATGTGACATGCATGGAGACATTGACCACCAAGTGACATGTATAGAGAAATTGACCGCCATGTGACATGCATGGATACATTTACCGCTGTGTGATATGTATGGAGACATTCACCATCATGTGATATGTGTGGAGACATTTACGCCTGTGTGATATGTATGGAGACATTTGACATCATGTGATATGCGTGGATACATTGACCGTTATGTGACATGCATGGAGAAATTTACCACTGTGTGATATGTATGCAGACATTGACCGCCATATGGTATGCATGGAGACATTGACCGCCATGTGACATGCATGGAGACATCAACTGCCATGTGACATGCATGGAGACATTCACCACCATGTAAAATGTGTGGAGACATTTACCACTGTGTGATATGCGTGGAGACATTGAACACAACTTGAAGAAAACAAGACACTATCATACGCAACTTGAAGAAAACAAGACATTGTCACACACAACTTGAAGAAAACAAGACATTGTCATACACGTTTCAACGCAGGCTATCTACGATCCAACAACTATGTGATGATAGGGTTGGCAAACAGCACTGTCTCGATGCAGGCTATCTAGGGTTATACAACTGACAACAGGTTGGGTTACACCTCTTTCCATGCCGCCGCCACCACGGAACACGGGCGGTTGTCATGTGATATGCGTGGAGACATTGACCACTGTGTGATATGTATGGAGACATTTACCACTGTCTCAATGCAGGCTATCTAGGGTTATACAACCGAAGACAGGTTGGGGTTACACCTAGAGTTATACAGCCGACAACAGGTTGGGGTTATACAACCGACAACAGGTTGGGGTTACACCTTTTTCCCTACCGCCGCCGCCCTATCATCACATAGTTGTTGGCTCGTAGATAGCCAGCGTTGAAACGTTGTGTATGACAATGTCTTGTTTTCTTCAAGTTGTGTGTGACAATGTCTTGTTTTCTTCAAGTTGCGTATGATAGTGTCTTGTTTTCTTCAAGTTGTGTTCAATGTCTCCACGTATATCACACAGTGGTAAATGTCTCCACACATATCACATGGTGGTGAATGTCTCCATGCATGTCACATGGCAGTCGATGTCTCCATGCATGTCACATGGCGGTCAATGTCTCCATGCATACCATATGGCGGTCAATGTCTGCATACATATCACACAGTGGTAAATGTCTCCATGCATGTCACATGACGGTCAATGTATCCACGCATATTACATGATGTCAAATGTCTCCATACATATCACACAGGCGTAAATGTCTCCACACATATCACATGATGGTCAATGTCACCATGCGTGTCACATGGCGGTCAATGTCTCCATGCATATCACATGGTGTAAAATGTCTCCATACATATCACACAGTGGTAAATGTCTCCATGCATGTCACATGAGGGTCAATGTCTACACGCATATCACATGGTGTCAAATGTCTCCATACATATCACACAGGGGTGAATGTCTCCACACATATCACATGGTGGTAAACGTCTCCATACATACCACATAGTGGTAAATGTCTACATACATGTCACATAGCAGTCAATGTCTCCATGCATGTCACATTGTGGTCAATGTCTCCACGCATATCACACATTGGTAAATGTCTCCATGCATGTCACATGGTATCAAATGTCTCCATACATATCACACAGCGGTAAATGTCCCTATGCATGTCACATGGCGGTCAATGTCTCCATGCACGTCACATGGTAGTCAATGTCTCCATGTATGTCATATGGAAGTCAATGTCTCCATGCATGTCACATGGCGGTCAATGTCTCCATGCACGTCACATGGTAGACAATTTCTCCATGTATGTCATATGGCAGTCAATGTCTCCATGCATGTCACATGGCGGTCAATGTCTCCATGCACGTCACATAGTAGTCAATGTCTCCACGCATGTCATATGGCAGTCAATGTCTCCATGCATTCCACATGGTGTCAAATGTCTCCATACATGTCACATGGCGGTCAATGTCTCCATATCACACAGTGGTAAATATCTCCATGCATACCACATGGTGGTCAATGTCTCCATACATATCACACAGCGGTCAATGTATCCATGCCTGATACATGGTGTCAAATGTCTCCATGCATACCATGTCAAAAAGACAAGACAAGTGGGAGCGCACAAGCTAAAGTCCACCAACAGTACCTGACCAATGTCAAAAAGACAAGACGAGTGGAAGCGCACAAGCCAAAGTCCACCAAGAGCGACTGACAAGTGTCAAAAAGACAAGACGAGTGGAAGTGCACAAGCCAAAGTCCACCAACAGTGACTGCCCAGTGCGAAAAAGACAAGACGAGTGGGAGCGCACAAGCCAAAGTCCGCCAACAGCGACGGACCAATGTCGAAAAAGACAAGACGAGTGGAAACGCACAAGCCAAAGTCCACCAACAGTGACTGACCAATGTCAAAAAGACAAGACGAGTGGGAGCGCACAAGTCAAAGTCCACCAACAGCACCTGACCAATGTCAAAAAAGACAAGACGGGTGGGAGAACACAAGCCAAAGTCCACCAACAGCGACTGACCAGTGTCAAAAAGACAAGACGAGTGGAAGTGCACAAGCCAAAGTCCACCAACAGTGACTGCCCAGTGCGAAAAAGACAAGACGAGTGGGAGCGCACAAGCGAAAGTCCGCCAACAGCGACGGACCAATGTCGAAAAAGACAAGACGAGTGGAAACGCACAAGCCAAAGTCCACCAACAGCGACTGACCAGTGTCAAAAAGACAAGACGAGTGGAAGCGCACAAGCCAAAGTCCACCAACAGTGACTGACCTGTGTGAAAAAGGCAAGACGAGTGGGAGCGCACAAGTCAAAGTTCACCAACAGCAGCTGACCAGTGTCAAAAAGACAAGACGAGTGGGAGAGCACATGCCAAAATTCACCAACAGTGACTGACCAATGTCAAAAAAGACAAGACGTGTGGGAGCACACAAGTCAAAGTACACCAACAACGCCTGACCAATGTCAAAAAAGACAAGACGGGTGGAAGTGCACAAGCCAATGTCCACCAACAGCGACTGACCAGTGTCCAAAAAAGACAAGACGAGTGGGAGAGCACATGCCACAATTCACCAACAGTGACTGACCAATGTCAAAAAAGACAAGACGAGTGGGAGCACACAAGTCAAAGTACGCCAACAGCGACTGACCAATGTCAAAAAAGACAAGACGAGTGGAAGTACACAAGTCAAAGTCCGCCAACAGCGACTGACCAATATCAAAAAACACAAGACGGGTGGAAATACTCAAGCCAAAGTCCACCAACAGCGACTGACCAGTGTCAAAAAGACAAGACGAGTGGAAGCGCACAAGCCAAAGTCCACCAACAGTGACTGACCAGTGTGAAAAAAGACAAGACGAGTGGGAGCACACAAGTCAAAGTCCGCCAACAGCGACTGACCAATGTCAAAAAGACAAGACGAGTGGGAGAGCACATGCCAAAGTCCACCAACAGCGACTGACCAATGTCAAAAAAAGACGAGACGAGTGGGAGCACACAAGTCAAAGTACGCCAACAACGCCTGACAAATGTCAAAAAAGACAAGACGGGTGGAAGTGCACAAGCCAATGTCCACCAACAGCGACTGACCAGTGTCAAAAAAGACAAGACGAGTGGGAGAGCACATGCCAAAATTCACCAACAGTTACTGACCAATGTCAAAAAAGACAAGACGAGTGGGAGCACACAAGTCAAAGTACGCCAACAAGGCCTGATCAATGTCAAAAAAGACAAGACGAGTGGAAGTACACAATCCAAAGTCCACCAACAGCGACTGACCAGTTTGAAAAAGACAAGATGAGTGGAAGCGTACAAGCCAAAGTCCACCAACAGCGACTGACCAGTGTGAAAAAAGACAAGACGGGTGGAAGTACACAAGCCAAAGTCCACCAACAGCGACTGACCTGTGTGAAAAAGACAAGACGAGTGGAAGTGTACAAGCCAAAGTCCACCAACAGCGACTGACCAGTGTGAAAAAAGACAAGACGAGTGGGAGCACACAAGTCAAAGTCCGCCAACAGCGACTGACCAATGTCAAAAAAGACAAGACGTGTGGGAGCACACAAGTCAAAGTACACCAACAACGCCTGACCAATGTCAAAAAAGACAAGACGGGTGGAAGTGCACAAGCCAATGTCCACCAACAGCGACTGACCAGTGTCCAAAAAAGACAAGACGAGTGGGAGAGCACATGCCACAATTCACCAACAGTGACTGACCAGTGTCAAAAAAGACAAGACGAGTGGGAGCACACAAGTCAAAGTACGCCAACAGCGACTGACCAATGTCAAAAAAGACAAGACGAGTGGAAGTACACAAGTCAAAGTCCGCCAACAGCGACTGACCAATATCAAAAAACACAAGACGGGTGGAAATACTCAAGCCAAAGTCCACCAACAGCGACTGACCAGTGTCAAAAAGACAAGACGAGTGGAAGCGCACAAGCCAAAGTCCACCAACAGTGACTGACCAGTGTGAAAAAAGACAAGACGAGTGGAAGTACACAAGTCAAAGTCCGCCAACAGCGACTGACCAATATCAAAAAACACAAGACGGGTGGAAATACTCAAGCCAAAGTCCACCAACAGCGACTGACCAGTGTCAAAAAGACAAGACGAGTGGAAGCGCACAAGCCAAAGTCCACCAACAGTGACTGACCAGTGTGAAAAAAGACAAGACGAGTGGGAGCACACAAGTCAAAGTCCGCCAACAGCGACTGACCAATGTCAAAAAGACAAGACGAGTGGAAGCGTACAAGCCAAAGTCCACCAACAGCGACTGACCAATGTCAAAAAAGACAAGACGAGTGGGAGAGCACAAGTCAAAGTCCACCAACAGCGACTGACCAGTGTCAAAAAAGACAAGACGAGTGAGAGCGCACAAGTCAAAGTCCACCAACAGCGACTGACCAGTGTCAAAAAAGACAAGACGGGTGGAAGTACACAAGCCAAATTCAACCAACAGCGACTGACCAGTGTGAAAAAGACAAGACGAGTGGAAGCGTACAAGCCAAAGTCCACCAACAGCGACTGACCAGTGTGAAAAAAGACAAGACGAGTGGGAGCGCACAAGCCTTCCTACAGTTTACCCATACCTCCTACAGTTTACCTATAACTCCTACGGTTTACCCATAATTCCTACAGGTTACCCATAACTCCTACAGTTTATCCATAATTCCTACAGGTTACCCATAACTCCTACAGTTTACCCATAATTCCTACAGGTTACCCATAACTCCTACAGTTTACCCATAATTCCTACAATTTACCCATACCTCATACAGTTTACCCTGAAAGTTTGCTGACGATGTACTTTTTCTGGGTTTTCCCGTGTTTTTCCCGCACGAACTTTCGTCCGCTAGATTTTAGTCTGCTAGCTGGGTGAAAAGGCGTGACTTCGTTCGAACGTTCCAGAAAGCGGCGGTGTTTGTTTTGTTGACCTTGACCTTTTGACCTCGCGGTGTTTTTGGCAGACTCATTGTGAACTAGGCGGTACGTAGATGTCGACGCGAAACGAAATACGTCGAAATGTTATAGATATAATGCAACGAGGCAATATGCGTCGCATAGCTTACATGCACGGTTACGTTTTTCCCGCTGCATGCACGAACTTTCGTCCGCTAGGTTTCAGTCTGCTAGCAGGGTGAAAATGCGGGATGGTGTTTCTTTTGCGTGAGCGTGGAAAATTCCATGACGTCGTTCGAACGTTCCAGAAAAGAAGAAAAAAACTACACGAAACCGGTTCAAACCGGTGAAACCGGTTCGAACCGGTTCATACCGGTTCTGTACCCAGACTCGTCTCGGAAAGCGCGTCATAATCGTCAGTATTAAACCGAAGACGACAGAATTAGGGTTACTAACCTTAACCCTAACTGGCAATTGCATAAGTACAACAGATCGGCGATCTTTGACCTTTGACCTTTCATTAGGGTTAATAACCCTACAGGGTCCGTATTAGGGTTCACTACAGACGTCTGAATTAGGGTTACTAACCCTAACTGGCAATCGCATCAGCACACAAATCGGTGACCTTTGACCTTCGACCTTGCCCCGCAGCGCCGTCTGGTAATCGTATCAGCGGAAAACAATGCCCCAAAACAAGATGGCAGCCTCCATAGAGAGGTCACGTGATATGCAAACGAGGAACTGTGACGTTGTAGCAGCGTCTCCTGGTGACAGTATCATCGCAAAACAACATGGCAGTAAAACAAGATGGCGGTATGTATAGAGAGGTCACGTGACATACAAATGAAGAGCTGTGACGTCTTAGGTCACGTGACGGCTCTTGACCCATCAGAACCGTCGACACGTTTGACCCGTAGCGCCCCTGGCGACAATATTACCGCAAAACAATGTCTCGGGGGCGATAATAGGGGATGACACGTTGCGCCCCCTGGTGACGGTTTCACTACAAAACGGTGTGATTTATGCTAATTTATGCAAATGAGCTGTGACGTCATAGGTCACGTGACGGCTCTCGACCAATGAGATCCGTCGATACAATTACCCCCGTGGCGCCCCCTGGTGGTGAAACTGCTCTCGACCAATCAAATGCTTACCCAAATTTTGCCATTTGAGCGATAATAGGGGATTATACGGTGGCGCCCCTAGCGGCAATAAGCGCACGACCAATCAGAACGCTCCATTTCAAATTTCGACCCATCAGAAGCTTACCCAAATCTTGCCATTTTTGGGGCTTCAGATGCCCCCACATACTACTGCTATCTGACCACTTTCTGGACCCCGTTTGGAAAGTATAGGTGGCTCCGAATGGCATTTGGTCTCACGTCCAGTCCCGAAGAATTTCAGCGTCGTCTCCAACTCGCCTTAGATGGACTAGATGGGATCTTCATTGTAGCAGACGATATTTTGATCATTGGTCGAGGTGAGACAGACGAGGAAGCGCGACGTGATCATGACGAAAACTTGGCCCGGTTACTTCAACGAGCAAGGGAACAAAACCTCAAATTAAACAAGGACAAGATGAGGCTTCACTTGACTGAAATCAAGTACATCGGACACGTTCTTGCGCCAGAAGGAGTAAAAGCGGTTCCTGAGAAGATGATCGAGAGCTGTCAAGCATGTTCGAAAGAAAAGCCATCACAACAGAAAGAGACGCTACGAAGTCACGACCTGCTCTCGAAGCCATGGGCAAAGGTTGGGATAGACTTGTTCACGTATGCCAATGCCACTTACCTCATCAAGGTAGACTACTATTCAGATTTCTTCGAGTTCACAAAACTTGTCGATCAGAGAGCGGAAACGACCATACACGCATGCAAAGAGCAGTTTGCACGTTATGGCGTACCACAAATTGTGCAATCAGATGGCGGACCTCAATTCATCAGTGTGGAATTCCAAGCGTTTGCAAACAACTGGGAATGCAAACACTCCATGTCATCGCCGTATCATTCGCAATCGAATGGAAAAGCAGAATCGGCAGTCAAGATCGTGAAGAATTTTCTTAAGAAATCGGAAGACCCTTTGAGAGCGGTGTTGGAGTGGAGAAACACGCCAACGTCTCAAATCAATTGCAGTCCAGTGCAACGGCTAATGCAAAGACGCACGCGGGCGTCTGTACCTCAAGCGGAGCAGTTGATGAAACCCGTGGTACTAACGGCACGTCAAATCCTCAGACGCAAGGTGAAGAAGCAGAAAATGTCACAACAATACTACGATCGAAATGCTCGTGACTTGTCGCCGTTACGAAGAGGAACACCTGTCTTCGTGCAGTCATTGAAGAAATATGATGCAAGTAAATGGGGACAAGGGATGGTCGCGGACCAATGCAGTAACCGATCGTACATCGTCGAAATCGAAGGTAGACTACTTCGACGCAATCGACGTTATCTGAGGATAGACCACACCATACGACCTACTCCGTCAACTTCGACTGAGCAAGAAGGCCACATAGATGGGACTCACAGTCGAGATACTCACGTAATACCCACAAACGAGAACACAGAGTCGCGGGAATTGGAATCGTGTGAAATGCCAGCTGTCATCAGCACGCCGAGACCTGAGCCCGTACCGACGTCTCCTGTGAAAACCAACAGCCCAGTGAAAACTCGTTCGGGCAGACTACTCAAAAAACCATTGCGTTTTCGCTAAAAAGACTGAGTGAAGTTCGGACTCACGATAAATCGTGATAGTGTTATGTGTTAAGAAGACTTAGTAAAGTTCAAACATTTACATATTATAATTTTGGCAGACGGATTCAGTGCTAGCCAGTTATTGTGTTAATTAGAGTAGTCTATTGAACATACGTTTTTGGACTTTAATTATTAGCTTGACTCGGTGGTAAAGACCGCAGTCATAGGAGGATCAAGTGCTAGTAACCTCTGATCCTAACGTAAGCTTTACTTTATTTGTTTCAAAGTATTTAGTTTAAAAAGGGAGATGTTAGAATATGTGCATTCTGATAGTCCGATATAATTCAGACGCGCAAAGTTATGTACGTTATATAATGACATGCGCAGTCGAGGAGTTGCGACATCACCACCACGCCACGCTGGTTAATAAATTTGGGTTCTCTGATCATAAAGTGTTGATCTAGTACAAGAATCAAAACATCGGCGTCGTGTTTACATACCACGTGTCTACTGCTCATAAAATTCCGATTCGCGTGACACAACAGGCTTTTCACGTACTGTGGTTTATTATTTATTTGGCCCTCTTATTGTATGCAGTTTATGGCGCAAACTTTTTATTACCGTTGTGTTTACATGATAGCTGAATATACAGTTCGAATACTCGTGGAATAGTAAAATGTTTAGTATCGCCATCTGGCGGACTACATTATAATACAGTACCGTTAGTGCCATCTGGCGACGCGTGGTGCTATCCCAACATTTTTCAGGCTGCGCAACAACTCGCTTGTGTGAACATTTATGATATGGTGAGTGGCGCCACTGTTTGGGAGTGTGGTTACACTGGTGTTGCGACAATACAGCTGAGAACGGTTAGAAAAGAGAGCGGATGCGCTCAGACTGAAGTAAAACAACAAATATCATACGTGTCAACATTGTCACTTTCGGGCATGAATTCCCGCTTTTTGGCTGAAATGTCCCACTTTTTTGGTACTTCCCCCTATTTTATTACTCAAAAATTAAATATATTTCTTGCGAATTAGGCCGTTCTTATTGTGCGTGAGCCGTTGAACGTTCTGTGAACATGTGATTTATTTGGTCTTAAATGAAGCGATTTCACATTTCTTCGTCGCACGCGTTATGGGAGGGGCATCACGAGAGTCGAAATGGCGATGCGGCGAGGCATACATCCTTGCGAGTCGGCCAGAGAAGAAGACATTTCAGTGGGGAAGCTGTTCCGTTAAGCTCTCTTGGGGTAATGATTTTCATTATATACTTGCAAGTAGCGAAGCAAGAAAGAAGGCTTCTTGCAAGGCATGCGATGTACATTCTAGCATTGGGCACAGCGGGAAAGACGATATCAAACGACACATAGAGCGCGACTGCCATAGAACGAAAGCTTCTGCTCTATCCCGTATGGGTAGCGAGATCGCGCGGTATATCGCCGCCGGCACTGAGGTTGGCAGGGTAACGGCAGCAGAAACCATGTTTGCCAACTCTATTGCCAATAGCAACTTGCCGTTGGCGATAACGAACGATTTTAGCAAGATAGTTTTGAAAATGATTTCCGACTGTAACATTACCAAGAACCAAGATCACCCAGATCATCAAGGGAGATTTTGCTCCAGAGTATAATCAGGTACGTTTCCTATTATTATAAAAAAATAGTCACATATTAATACAATCAAGCAAACTCTTTAAAGTGAATGTTTAATTGCTATCAACCCTGTAAGGCCCAAACACTTCCCTGAATATTTAATGTAGCCTAGATCCGCCAGGTGCCAACACTAAGTTGCCTATGTGTAATTTTGGTACTTGAAGCATGGTTATGTAAGTAATGTAATGGTATGCTAAGTGTTATCTAGTCAACAATGACCTTTTACTTTGTGGCATATATGTCACGTGCGGCTATGCAGGATTAAGGGGACAGTCATATGGTGACAATTGTGTAGTCAGAATCAACATTTTTATTTTCCAGCTGTAATGTTTACTTACTTGTACTCGTATGCTCTGGTTGGTGCATATGACGTCACCAAATTGTTATTTTTTACTTGCATTATACTGTTTTTACAATTATGATGAAAACATTATGAAATTTTGTTTTAATAGGGTGAACATTTAGATCAGGCAACTGTATATTTTGAAAACATATTTTTATTTTGGTTGACTATACCATTAAATATTGTTTGTTCTAAGGCAATGAAGATAACATTTTGTTAAACATGAAGTGTCCTTCTTCCCAAAGGAGCCATCTAGTTCGATGCCGCGTCTTCATCGTGGATTCGTCGCTTTATTTATATGACCACCGCCTCAGCCAGCAGTGTTCATATGGAATATTTTCGCTTTTCCAGCATCGAATACACAGTATGTATCAACTAACGCTATCTAGTAACTTGAACATAAAAATCAAGGCAAAAACGAGCATGTCCCTAATGCCGTTGTGTATTTGAATTGTTCCAAACACAGGGTGGCTTACTTATTTCATCAATGTACAATCAGACCAGTTTCAAAGCGCATGAGTGGTTTAAACTCACATCACACTAACACATATTTAATAGTACTTATTCACAACGTGCTTGGGTCCTTGTGATATTAATACGTTTCTGCAGTTTCCTGCTACCAGATGGCGATAGTGTGGGCCCTCTGACCACGGCTTCTGCATTGGTGGCTCCTTGTGATGTGCGCCAAAGGCCCACACGAGTGACATCGCCTGCGTATAATGACTACAGTGCTGCCATATATCAGTGGTCAACTTGCTAAAAACGGCCGAATGTTGCCGGAACGTAACACGAAGTTAAATAAAAGCAAAGCTAACCAATCAAGCCGTAAATCCCAATAAAATAAAGGGAGGTAGAGAGGGAGGAGAGAGAGAGAGGGGGGAGGGAGAGGGACGGAGGGAGACAGAAGAATGAAAGAGACAGAGAGAGAGAGAGAGAAAACAGAGGAGCGATACTCAATCTTACCCGTTGACCCCTTGTTATTACGTAGCACAATACAATATGGTCCCGAATCTCCATTCGATGAACCGTCGCCTTCTGGTGGTGGATGGTGGCTCATCTCCCTTCGACCCTGTATATACTGTGGCCACGTTTTCGTATCGTCCTCTGTTAAATCTACAGCACGCAGATATTAACATTATTCTAGGGGTGAGATTTAGCAAGTCATGGAAGGTAGCCAGTCGGGCTACCAACCTTGCAAAGTGAAGTAGCCCGACAGCTTCTTAGGTAGCCCACTTGCTACTCAATACTTTGATAATAGAAAGTAAATACTTTGAAGATAAAATGTATGAACAATATCAACGACAAATAAAAAACAAACAGTTTTGAAACATTTATTTTTAAGACAGGTTCAGTAGAATGTGATACATAATACTGAATAAAATACAGTATACAATTATACAGTCACGCCTTGTTATTACGCGCCCCGTTATTACGCGGATTCGGATATAACGCGGTCGGTCATGGACCCCGAATTTCTGCCGCCAGGGGAAAATGTCAAATGGGGCTGCTTAAATCTACTTAGAATTGCTTTGACAATTCTCAAGAAACAATGTCAATGAACGAGTATCAACGTGTTGTTTTTTTGCGCTGCCGCCGACATCAATCGCTGTCGCTGGCTTAGCTTCGACGGTTTGTAAATTGCAATCGAGATTCACAAATACGCTTCGCGTAAGAATCAGATCAACCGTTTTAAATGCATTTAATATGCGGTACCAACATAACACTTGGGTGAAATGACATGCTTCCATTACATCGTAAGTTTAATCGTTTTCGCGACGCGAAACCAACATGCCAAATTCCTTACCCAAGGCTCTACCGGTGCGCGAAAATACGAATTCTTCATCCGCATATGAAACGATGAATCGATGTTAAGTGGTGCGTAATAAATGTACGCTTCGGTCGAGATCGGTTGAAAGACGAAGTGAAACAATTATTAATTCTACCTATTTTCGTTTTCTGTGTTTTATTAGCTTACCTACTACGTTTGTCAAATCATATACGTTTTCGGCTGCTCAGGTCCAGGTTACTATTTTCGATTCGTAGGCCTATTGTTCCAGTATATCATCATCGTAGTAGATCTATTCCATAACGGTATATGTACATGTGTTTTATTCAGTTCAAGAGTCAAGAGGGTGTGACATTTAAAAATAATACACGTTGATGCTAGTATACTCGTTTAATAAGTTCCATAAACTGCATATTGCGTGTGTTGTTAAACCAGAAACGTCTGCTATGCATAAATACATTCACACAAAAGCACAATCGCAATCACGCACGCAAGCATGCACGCGGCACTTATTCGCAATTACCTTTTTTATTACATTTCGGTAGGCTTCAGCTGTCTTCGTCAGACTTACTTCCGCTAGATGGCGGCACGGGGCCCGACACAAGTAATATAACTTGCTTACAATGAATATTGTTCGGTCATCTAGCACTAATTAGTCTAGTGAATACAGCTGAACGCTAACCATTCCCGCGGTAAATCCCATCACGCAACGACCCCATATACTGCGTCCACTGTTGTTCTGTCATCGGTCTAAATTTAATGTCTTCCAATGGTTTTATGCCACGTACATTTCTCATTTCCTCAGAGACGTACATGGTCAGTTTCGAACGGTACCTTCCCCTGGTTTTTACGGCATCAAACTCGTTCATTTTGATGATGCGAAATGTATTGACTGTTCCGCCGTACATTTCTCCCTCATTGTTCACTATAGCCACCTGGTCCAGCTCCCCATCTCCGTCAACGTCACCAATCACTCCTGCAACGGGGAAACGTCCATAACGTCCACACTTCTTCGCGGTACTTCTCCTGTTCTTAATACAAAATAACATATTCAAGCATTTATTGTAAATTTTAATATCTTTATAAAAAAAATTAAATGCTAATATTTTCGTTTTACCAAATATCATTATATTTAATGTTATTATATCATCAATTAATTGTACGAAGTTTAGCAAACTGTATTTTTCAAAGTCAGCAGAGCATCCAATTTCTGACAACTCAGTTCTACGACTGGTTGTCATTAATATTAGTTTTTTTTTTAGTTATCTGTATTTGGGTGTTAAGGCTGACTCAAAGGAAGGGTAAATTCGTCGACCTTCACGATCGACGACATTCATTTGCAACATTACTATATGGTTTCTGGAAAGATGTTTTAGTAAGTCTGGGAAAATTTTAATTAAATTCATCTACACAAACCGCGCGCGCAAGTGCACGCACGCATACATGAACTGACGCACGCGCGCGCGCGCACACACACACACACACACACACACACACACACACACACACACACACACACACACACACACACACACACTCGCTCCCACATACGCACGCTCGCACCAATGCATGCACAATCGTACCCGTGTTCTTCTCGTTGTTTTGTAATACCATACAATATGGCGCCGAATCTGCAGTGTCCATGAACCGTCGCCTTCTGCTGGGTAGTCCGCCCTTTTCCCTTTGATTCGGCATATTCTGATATTCTGATTTATTTTCTTTCTCTGTCAAATCTACAACATGCGTGGATAATTAACTAATTGAACCGTTGCAGCGTAGCATCACGTTTAAATGAATCCACCTAGAGTAATCACAAAAATACTGTGTGTGGCGGTTGATGATAAACAGGTATATTATATAGCGCGGTATCCAGTCCGCAGGACCGCTCAAAGCGCATTACACTTCACCCCCTGGCAGACCTGTTCATTCCAACGCCATTTCAACTTCTCTGGGAAACATTCAGCCACGCTTCAATTGCGCGAAGACTATTCGTTCACATTTCCACCACAGTCTGTACTGCCAGCTACTTATTTATACAGCTGAGTGAATTGTGGCAACGTGGGGTGATCAAACTTGCCAAAGGTTCGAAGCGACCGTAGTGGGATTTGAAACCGGGTTATCTCGATTGAGAGTCCGGCCTTGTAACCGGTATACCATCGCGCCCCACATATATTCTTGCTACTGTGTTTTTCAATGGGAAACATTCTTCGGGACATGTCATTTTCCATATTTGGTTTTAATAAACAGACCACAGGTGAGACTTGATGCAAGCAGTTATTTTTATTTGGCACATCGCTTATCACACATTTTGTGTGTCGTAGTTTTTGATTGAATACACAGTCTGTGGATGACATTTAATTAGTTTGAACATATATGTTATAAGAGCAACCCCTGCCAATGTGCCTTTTGGGTAATAGTTCAATTTACGAATTGCGTAGGGCAGTTTGAGTTTTATTTCATGTTAGGAAATAACCTAAACGCATTGTTAGTATTAATAATGTGTAACCAATTAAAAGGCGCCGGTGGTATATCCACAACCGAAAATGAGAATGGAAGATGTATTGTTTATAATCATATTGCATACTTATAACAGTGTCACGGTTCCGAGTCTACATCCTTCCAAACTGTGAACCTCTACATTTTTTATCAGTAATAAATACCCACATCCTTGGTAATCTAAACTCAACTGAGTAATAGTTTTACTTATTTCACAGTCAGATTACCTTTTCCTTCTCGTGACGTTTCGATTGCTATCAGCAATTTTTTGACGACTACCGCTAGATGGCGACAGGGTAGTCATTCTACGCAGACGTCACTCTGTTGCGTGCCGCCGCCCCCGCGGCCGCGCCCTGTTGGCCCTTCAGATCTTCGTAGATATGATTCATTACCTCTTCCAGTACGCGAAATAATAAGAACGGTTTTCCTCTTCAAAAAGCAGTATGCAATCCTCCCCATAATAAAGGATCGGCAAAAACAAACCGACGCGTGCGTGCAATCTGCGCCCTTTGACGAGCGTTGACTCGTGACGTAACGGTCCCAAAAGAAAGTTAAGTAAACAGCAGCTAGCGAGCCATTTCGCGTACGGATCACTCGCGTGGCATATGTGTGATTATTTGGCGCAGTACAATTTCATGTATTGAACAATAAGTTGATAAATAATTTTTGTTTTTATTATTTAAATATTTATTTTTAAGGTGCAAAATGTTATACATTAATTAATTCAAATCTACGTGACAACGAACGCGTTACAATACGCGGCAATATGGAGCAAAGCTGTAAACAATGGTTGTCGCCAAACACCTTGTTCTATGCATATGCATGCACTTACCATTTAATTTCGAAAGAAATCTTGGTACACGCGAGATGTTATATACATTGAATCCCTGCTCGACTGTTGATATCGTAGACCTTTATCCTCAACATATTTCGACTCATTTTCGGCACTGGTGTTGTCGCTGGGATAGAAAGGACGTTTTGTTTATGTAAAAACTCCTGGGTCGCCTGCACGCTCTGAATCAGTCAATATGTGCGCATTGTCAAGGTGAAGTGTGTGTTCTGTTCATACGCGACGAGCATAACATTCAGATTCGTGTAACACAACGATGTACAGCTGTTTTTGCGATGATTTATTAGATATGACGTCTGCACAATAGGTGAATAATGTTGGGGTGGTCTTGTGATTGTTATCGCCATCTAGCAGATTACATTTGAATACAGTTACCGCAGTGCCATCTGGCGCCACCGATCAAAAGTATTTTCCAAATTACGCACGAACAAACTCCCCACCAGTGACGCCAATAACCGTTTCACCACTACCACAACTTGCATTTGATGTGCAGTCATCTTCTTCTTTATTCCATTTGGTAACTTCCTAATTGTTTTTGTAGAAATATATCAGTTACAATTGCATACAACTGTGGATAGTGTCTGTATTGAATATGGTCTAGAAACACAATAACGTTCGCTTTTAAAACTATGTTTCGTTAATCAATTTCCTGATGCAATTACGTAATAATGTGTAAACAACAGTGACTTTTCCCAGCCAACCGTTTGTTTATGCCACTCCGCAACTGTTCATTTTAAATGTATAATCAAGTTGTGGCAGTGATGATATGCTAAGCGGCGCCACTGTCGGGGAGTGTGGAATGGTAAAGGTACGTTCTTAGATGGCGCGGTATCCAGTCCATGGGACTATCCAATGCGCTTTACGCTTCACCCCTGGCAGACCCGTTCATTCCAATGCCATCTCCTCTTCTCTGGGAGCATTCAGCCACGCTGCAATTACTGCGCGAAGACGTATTCGTTCATAAACCCATCTATGTATGTAGCTAGGTACTCATTCACACAGGTGAGAAAAATGTGGCAACATGAGATGAACGAAATTGCCAAAGCTTTGAAACGGCAACTTTTTGATTTAAAATGTATTTTGTTTTAAAATATATTTTGTCCTAAAATAACCGGGCGGGTGCCCAGAGTGCCTGAAAAAAAATGCTACCAAAATCAACCATCATCATAATATTATTTTTAACTGTTTCACTTAATGTTCAATAATGATTTATATACTTTAAATAGTGTACCGTGTCATAAATTATCACTCGGTATATAGTAGGTTGAGAGGGAATTTTTAACGAAGCAGGCCGAAACTGTTTACACCGACAATGCATTTTACCAACAACAGCCTAGGAAATATTAATATACCCCACATAGTAAACGTTATATACTCGAACAACAATTTAACTAGGAGAGATTGCATGTATATTGTAATATTGTTTATCGATAATTTAATTGTAGATCACGGTGTTGATTAACAATCCCACGATATTCTTATTATGTTTTGATTAGGCTGTTTTTATGGGCTTATGGTAAAGTATTCTGCACGTATAATATCCTCAGTGACAACTCTCTCGCACTTGATGACATCAGCACGTGGATCTTTGCCTAGTTTTGTTTGGCAAGCTATGATACCCATTACGTTTCTTGGTCGTTCACAGTATCCTCATTGTAATCACAATTGTCTGCCACCCACTGACAGAAAATGCTATACAACCAAAATATCCGGGCGTGGTACAAAATGTGCTGATTTCTATTGGACTATAGTAGGCCTACAAGTATTTTGAAACCTGTTAGCTGTTTGCGGGAATGACAGCACGGACACTATAAGTCAGGGCGAATGCGTAGAGGAAAGTGGCGGGGTGCTCTGATCTACAGCTGTCTTTTTTTGAAAAAAAAATACTAAACAGCGGGTGATCTCCCGCCATATCGGAATGCTTGGGAGGTGTACTATTACATTAACGCATTTAAATTATATTTAATAAGCGAGTCGCTGTCAGTATAGACTGTGTGTGTGTGTGTGTTCGTGCGCGCGCGCACCTGCGAGCGTGCGTGCGTGCTTGTGTTGTTAAACCAGAGACGTCTGCGATGCATACATACATTCACACAAAAGTACAATCGCAATCACGCACGCAAGCACGCACGCAAGCACGCGGCACTTATTCGCAATTACTTTTGTATTATTACATTTCGGCAGGCTTCAGCTGTCTTCATCAGACTTCCGCTAGATGGTGGCACTGGGCCCGACACTAGTGATATAACTTGCTTACAATGAATATTGTTCGGTCATCACTAATTAATCTAGTGAATACAGCTGAACGCTAACCATTCCCGCGGTAAATCCCATCACGCAACGACCCCATATACTGCGTCCCCTGTTGCTCTGTCATCGGTCTAAATATTTCATATCTTCCAGTTGTTTTATGCCACGTACATTTCTCATTTCCTCAGAGTCATTTCGAACGGTGCCTTACAATGTTTTTTCCGCATCAAACTCGTTCATTTTGATGATGCGAACTTTATAGACAGTTCCGCTGTACATTTCTGTGTGTGTGTGTGTGTGTGTGTGTGTGTGTGTGTGTGTGTGTGTGTGTGTGTGTGCGTGCGTGCGTACGTGTGTGTGTGTGTGGACCCGTGCCTAGAAATGTTATGCTCCCTGATGTTGAACTCTTGTCTCTCTCTCATTCTCCCTCCCCCCACACACACACCCTCTCTCTCTCTCTATATATATATATATATATATATATATATATATATATATATATATCTCTATCTCTCTCTCCTATCTCTCTCTCTCTCTCTCTCTCTCTCTCTCTCGCTCTTTGCTATCCTACCCACACCACTTCTGATCACCCTGAATCCATACGTATTGAACACCTGCTTCCACTCCTCCAGCGTTTCTTGTATTTTTATTTCCTCTCTTGTAATATGGCCAGATCGTCGTGCTGATCTTCATGCAGACTCATTCCATCACGATGACAAATGACATATGGCTAGGTGGACTTCCTTACCTCAAACATATGTTTTCCTTAAACTCATCCGACATCCCATGTCCAATCCTTAATCGTCCCTTTGTTCTTCTGCTTCTGGCACTCCCATCCATATCACTGTTGCGCCATCTCTGGACAGTGTTTGATGTATTGTCGATGTCCTCTAATCCTAATTCCATATTACCTTGTTTCTTCAAACTCTTCTATGTCAGTTGCCTTAATGCAAACAGTCCTTTCTATACTGTCTGCTCTATTTCATTTGTCCAAACCCCATGGTTACTAATCAATTCGCCCTTTCTCA
This sequence comes from Lamellibrachia columna, assembly GCA_963662155.1. NCBI lineage: Eukaryota > Metazoa > Annelida > Polychaeta > Sabellida > Siboglinidae > Lamellibrachia > Lamellibrachia columna. Next base: position 23,445,691 of record OY759266.1, read on the forward strand.
ATGTGTTCTTCCCGACACTCATGCGTTTCATATTAGTACGTGCACTGTTTTGAGTAAATGTGTAATTTTTTCGGGTTGCGTAAACAGATTTATGCTGACTGGAAACGTATGTTGGCAATATATTAAGCTATGCCTTAAACATAATAATACCAATTCTTAGCTCCACACTATCTGGTACCTTAACAATACAAAAATTATACAATAGCCTAGATGTATGATCCAACCTCATAGCACCACAACGTAACCTTACTACCTTTATGTAACAAGACTAAACACTCAATATTTGCTTCATAATTTAGTACAGTACATAATATTAGGCATAAACACGAGTGGTATAATACATTCAAGCCACACATGTCAGTGATGCTGGCTGTGTACATAATTGCACAAAACTTTGAAACTTTAGATTTCACAAAGGACATACGATTATTCCACGTTAACTTTTCATCAGCCAGAATACTTAAAAAGTGACTTCAACTCTATCAAGTGCTTCTTTGTTGATCTTTATGGAGATGCTTGTATTCAATTTGCGATTTCCAAACTTCATGTAATTTGTTTTAGTGACATTTAATGATAACCTATTTACAGCAAACCATACATGCAACTTATACAATTCTTGTCATTTATGTAGATGATAAATAGCTTTGGTCCTAAAATTTAAACTAGGAACGCCACAACATACATTTAGTATGTCGGAATCATGAATACTGAACAAATTGTTTTCTATTGTCCAAATAAATCGCTATCAATCTATGTGCAATACCGTACACGCCATAGAAATGCAATGTTGTTATTGATATATCGTGATAAACAATGTCAAAAGCTTTCTTTAGGTCAACACATATTGCAATATAATACGTTTTGTTATGCGGTGTATTTTTTATTTATTCAACTAATTCCAACATAGCATGAGAAGATGACATATTATGTCTAAAGCCAAGCTGTCTTGGACTGAATACATCATACTTATTTAAGTCATAATCATTTTGATGACTGTACTTATTTGTAACAGAATAAAATAATTGTGATGTTAGTTGCATAGTGAAGAATGAATGTGACCAACTGTGGCGTCATGTTAATGTTGGTTAATTACGTTATTAAATTTCCCAATTCTACACACACACAAAACATCATTAGGCATTGCATGTATACAGTTTCACATTCATGCGATTCACAGAGAAAACACCACTTGCATGAATTCACACGCACAATAGTAACGCGCAATACTAACACAATGCTAAACACTTTGTAATCACATCAGTGTATCTGAGTAAACTATGATACAGCAAAACAGTTTTTTTTTATAATTATGTCATTGTGGAAACATGTCGTTGTTAGGTATTCGTGCGCGCTTGGGCTGCCACACGGGGTAATTGTCTGACCCTATTATTGATATTACCGTACGTTTATACGCTGTTCGTTACTTTAATTTTACACTGTGTGTGACAGTGAAGGTATGTGGATTATGATGTTACAACTTGGAGGTGTCTGGTTGCCTGGATTTTAGTTATTTTATGTGACACCAGTTTTATATTTGCCGCCCTATCGTCAATGAACTAGAATCGTCGCCATGGTGATCGTGTACACAAGCCACCGACTACGCCAACTGTGTCAGCGTTCCACGAAATCGCTCCTGCGTGTCTCCAGCGCAGTCTACTATGGCCTGAAGCAACTAGGCATTTGTTACGCAACACCAACACACAGAGGGACCACTGGCGGTCAGTGTCGTCTGCGAGCGCCAGAACCAATTCCACCTATTGTGACAACGACGAGGAACTCTGTTATTAAACAAACTGGTGTAAACAATGCTAACTTGATTATACTGACTTCGACGGAATCGCGTAATTGGTCTACCACTGCGCGAAGCTGCTCTGATCGATCTCTTACCAGTGCTGTGACGTGTGTGCTCCTCAACACCCGATCTGTCTGTAATAAACCAGTAACAGTTAAAGAAGACATGATTGATCTAAAAGCCGATTTAATGTTTCTGACCGAAACATGGTGCAAGCCAAACAAGAGTGCCGTTCTCAACGAGTTAACCCCGCCAGGTTACAGCTTCATTGGCGAGTGCCGTTCGTCGAAGCGTGGAGGCGGTGTCGGATTGTTATATAAGTCGGCATATAAATTCCGCAAGACTACAACCAAACGATATGACACATTTGAACATTTAGACGTTAAATCAACACAAACGTCGAGACCTGTGCGTGTTGTCATTATTTACCGACCACCTACCACCTCCGTACAGTCGTTCCTTGACGAATTCGCAACGTACGTAAACGAAATAGTTGTTACACGGCAAGACATCCTCATTATCGGTGACTTCAATCTTCACTGTGAACTTAATAGTGCGCCTGGTGTAAAGTTATTGAATGACATTTTAGCAGAAAACAACTTTAAACAACATGTCACAGAACCCACACATATGAAGGGACACATGCTAGACTTGGTGATAACACGATCATCCAGTTCAATCGTGTCGTCAACTACAGCATACCCCAGCAGCATATCAGATCACTACAGTGGCGTTTTCCGTCTGTCGTCTGCTAGCCCAGTGTCTGCTCGTGCCGTGAAACAGCTGCGTGATTTTCGCGGACTTGATCTGGTTCGCCTCGAAACTGACCTTTCTTCGCGTCTTGCATCAATAGATACTACTCTGTGAGAATGAAAGCTTGCCGACGCAAGGAACCGTGGTACAATGACGACATCCATCAAGCCAGGGCATTAAGACGTGCAAACGAGAAGAGATGGAGAACAACGAAACTCGAGGTGCATCGCCAGATTTTTGTTAATCATCGAAAAGCGGTCAACAACATGATCAAGCGAGCGAAGCGTGCTCACTACGAGTCAGTGTTGTCATCACTTGACCAGCGAACATGCTTTCGTGTGGTTAACACTCTGCTAAAGCCACCTGGAATAATTATTCCACAATCCAGTAATACTGAAACACTGTGCAATGACTTCGCAAACTACTTTGCAGAGAAAGCACAAGGAATTAGAATGCAGATACACACAAAGCTGACCAATGACGAAGAGTATTCTTGTTGTGCTATCGACTCTGGCAGCCAAAGCCAACGTTTGTCGAACGAACTCAATCGACTGCTACCTACTAGTGAAGAGGAAATGAAGAACATCATCAGCCTATGCCCATCAAAGACATGCAGCCTGGACTCTTGCCCCACTGATATGTTGAAGAAAACAGTTGGTGTGCACATTCCTTATCTGGTGGCAATAGTGAATAACAGCTATAAGCAAGGACTCTTTCCGATCACGTTGAGAACAGCAATAGTAAAACCACTTCTGAAATCCGACACTCTCGACAAAGACATGTTAAAGAACTACAGACCAGTGTCGAATATAGCATTCGTCGGCAAAGTCTTGGAGAAAGTGGCAGTTCGTCGTTTGCTTGACCATCTCACCTTGAATGGGCTGCATGAAGAATACCAATCGGCATATAAGATGCTTCACAGTACAGACACTGCTAGTGTACTCGACAAGAATCGTGCAATGCTGTTTGTCATGCTGGACTTATCAAGTGCATTTGACACGATTGACCATGAACATTTGCTGACACTATTGCACGACGAATACGGTGTGTGTGGAATAGCGTTATCATGGTTCCGGACGTACTTGGAAGATCGCACCCACTGTGTCAAGATAGACTCAAAAACATCCGCGACTATTCCGCTACAGAGTGGTGTGCCACAGGGCTCGGTCCTTGGGCCAGTTATATTCACTCTATACACCACCCCATTGCAGCGGATATTCAAAAGACATGGCATAAAATACCATAAGTATGCCGACGATATTCAACTATATGCGTCGTACAACCCCGCTCCATCAGGCGACCAAGTAAAAACTGCGAGGCTACTCGAAAACTGTATTGGTGAAGCCAGACGATGGATGGCGCTGCGCATGCTGAAACTAAACGACGAAAAAACAAAGATGATGATCTTTACATCAAAACATCATCTCAGGATGTACGGAGGCTGCTCCTTGACAATCGGAGACGATACGGTTTCACCATCAGATCGAATAAGGAATTTGGGAGTTCACATGGATCAACATCTGACGATGACAGATCATGTGACTGCTGTGTGTGCCGCATGTAACTACCATCTGTACAGTTTGTCATCAATACGGCACTATTTAACAACTGAAGCCGCGAAAAGTGCTGTCAATGCACTCGTCACCTCTCGCCTGGACTACTGTAACTCCCTCTTGCATAACATACCCTTATCACAGACAGCCCGGTTGCAGCATGTCCAGAACAATGCAGCCAGGCTAATAACACGCACCAGTAAACACGACCACATCACACCAGTGTTGAAGGAGCTGCATTGGCTGCCGATTGAGAGCCGAATCGCCTTCAATATGTTGGTAATGACTTATAAATGCATCAATGGTTTGGCGCCGTCTTAACTTGCAGAACTTGTTCAACCACGAAAACGCGACGGACGCCTACGCCAGAACTATGCGCCAACACTGCACCAAGGCATAACAAAGAAGTGTATTGGCGATTCGGCATTTGGCGCAGCAGCACCACGACAATGGAATGAATTACCTGTGAACATTCGTGCATCGGGGACACTTTCTGTGTTTAGAAAGTGTTTAAAGACATATCTTTTTATTAGACATTTTAATTAATTCAAATTGTTTTGAAATGATGGACATTGCTTTATAATTTCTTTTTAGTGCTATATACATTTTAATTAGTGTTTAGTTTTTATATTAATTTATATAGTTTACATTAAAAAATTTAGTACAGTATTAGTTTAGTTTAGTTTATATAATTTACATACACATTTTGGTACAGTATTTATTTATTTATTTTTATATTAGTTTACATAATTTACATAGTACTGTACGTCTTTAAACCAGTGTTTAATTTGTTTTAAATTAATTTATATAATTTACATACAAAGGTTTAGCATTGTAAGTCTTAAAACCAAAGTTTAATTTTATTTATATAATTTACATTCCTCTTTTTAGTATTGTACGTATTAAAACCTGTGTTCATATATAGATATTTTTAATAAGTTACAGTTTATCTATTTATATTTATTAATATACATTTATTATATTTCTTGTACAGCGCATCGATCCGCCATGCGGGAATTAGCGCTATAGAAAAATAGTATTATTATTAGTATTGATCATTTTATGTTGCGACATATACCCATTTAAATAGAGAATGAACTAAAACGTCATAAACATCAACACCCCGGGAATTTGATAGCATTGCATGCGCCATTATCTATATAGTTCCGTCCAGAGCAGTATATTTAGCAACAACATATAACACTACCCCGATTTTTAGAATTGAGCCGTCATTAATGCATGTTGCCCTGCAACATAATACTCAGTCTGATTGACAGACGTCATTCATACGATTGATGTCGGAGTTCTTTCCTGTCACTGCTGAGTGGTTTCTCACATGCCCAGTAGTTATTAATGTTTTATACAATAAGTTATATACGCTAGACGTATTCAAGTTCTTTTGAGCGTGTTAGAATCATTCATCATATGTATGGCGATTCGTAGCGAAATACAGACTTGAAATATGTTCGCTTGACCAACACCTGAGACGTTCCGTGCACCATCGATGGGGATTTCAATAATGTGTTTGTTCGGAATGCACGGCTTAATTAGCCAGCACTTCTACCACGAACTATGTCAGAATATTTTGGGAGTTCTGTATATGTTTATTGTTTTCGTCTTTTCGAGAATAATGTGACGCTGTTCGAACACAAAATGTTGATGATGACATTTGTCTCTTCATGAATGCATAACTGTTTCTGATACACTATTAATGTATATTTCAAATATGTATCCGTTCGCAACTTCGGTCGTTTGTTGAACCTTGACAAATTAGTTTCGCAGAAACTGCCGACATCATCCTGTCTTCAAGAACTAAATTATGTTTCAATTACACATCCATTATTGAGATCATCTCTCCAGTGTTGATCATCTCTCCACATCACCCGATGACTTTTGTTAAATACGCTCTTATTATTTTCACCAAAGCTGATGATGATGCAGTCATGCTTTATACGTTCATACCTCTTTTTTACACTGTCATTATTTATCAAAAGTCCACACTGTTGATGAGTTATGACTTTTGGTGTGCACGGCATCGTCGGTTAATTGTCATCTCTCTGTCAAAAAGATATATCTGCTGAACTGCCTAGCGCTGTTGTCGTTCCTTTGCTGCTGGCTTGAGATGTACACGAGTCATTAAGGTGCTTCAGTACCTCATGGCCGCCATTTAAGCAACCACACTTTCATTGATTAGTCAATATGTGACGCTGCTCTGGTAACACCACAGTCCCATTGATTGGACCAACTCTTCATTATACCGATACATACTAATATTAACGTGATGTATTTTACCCAGCTCCTCGTTACCGTAGTTGCGTGAAGTAGGCTTGTAACAAATACAAATGCATTTGAATGTGCACTTGAATGTTGAACCATTTGAATGCGCATTCCAATCAGCTATTACATTTTCAGATAATTTTCAGTTACATTTAAATGTATGTCCTATGCATTACATTTGCATGCGATACCAAACATTCGATTTTTCAAATGCCCAATCAAATGCATTTAAAATGCAGACGTAATTGTGACAATAAGTATTGTTGCTGAATGCTGCACTTGCAAGTTAAACTGGTTGCCATTTATTAAATTAACACTTTGTTTATGTACATAAAACAATGATAACAAACGTAGTATAAAACAACACATTTGAAATTATATCAAATGCATTGGAAAAAACATAACCAAGCCAGTTGCATTTGCAATTAAATTCGTTCCTGTAAATGGCATTTTCATTTACATTTGAATAAACTGAAACATTTGCACCTAAATGCGTTTACATGCATTTTGTAACAACTCTGGTTTGAATCCCCACGCAGTAGAACGGCGGCATAATGGGAACTTGACAGACACAATATATGTAAGACAAGAAATGAGGTGGGAGAGACATCGAACATAATGGGAAAGGCAATGGAAAGGAGAGTACTATGTGTGCAATTCTGAAGCACCAAAATGTTGAGATTTATAGAACAGGTAGTGGAATGGCAGGCAACTCTATACATCACGTTTGTGGATTTTGAAAAAGCAGACTCAGTGCACCGAGAGAGTCTATGGAAAATTATGGAGAGCTATGGAATTCCATGCAAGATAATCCACATGGTACAGATGTTATACGAAGATAGTGAATGTGCAGTGTTAGACGAAGGTGAGGAATCTGAGTGGTTCAAGGTCAAAACTGGAGTTAAACAAGGAGATGTAACGTCTGGATTTATCTTCTTGATAGTAGTGGACTGGATAATGAGAAACACAACAGCGGAAAACAAAACAGGAATAAGATGGAACTTCACGTCAAAACTAGAGGACCTGGACTTTGCCGACGACATAGCACTCATGTCATCATTCTACACACACATGCAAACAAAGACAAGACAACTGAATCAATTTGCAGCAAGGACAGGACTAAGAATAAATAAAAAGAAAACTCAAATATTGAGGATAAACAGCAAGTGCGAAAACAGAATACTAATCGATGATCAAGAGCTAAAGGAAGTGGACAAGTATAACTACCTTGGTGCGAACGTTAGTAAGCAAGGAGGAGGCGGCGATGACATTGTTAACAGAATTTGTAAAGCGAGGGTATCCTTCATGAAACTAAAGCAGATATGGAGTTCAAATATATACACATTGAGATCGAAATTGAGGCTTTTTAACACACTTGTTAAACCAGTGTTGTTGTATGGAAGTGAAACATGGACAATTAACGAAGGAGACAACAGAAAGTTAGATACATTTTTTTTCAAGTGTTTAAGACGAATCCTACAAATTCGATGGCCATACGTTGTATCAAATCGAGATATTCTGGCAAAAACAAAATTGAAGACAATCAGCACTGAGGTCAAGATAAGAAGATGGAAGTGGGTAGGACATATCCTACGAATGGAGAAGAACAGCAATTGTGAGACTGCACTGACCTGGACGCCTGAAGGTAAAAGAAAGGTTGGGCGACCAAAGACAACGTGGCGATCAACTATTGAAAATGAAAGACGTATACTGGGGTGGAATAGCTGGAACGAAGCCAGACGTGTAGCAGCTGACAGAACAAGATGGAGGAGATTCACTTCGGCCTTATGGGCCACTGGGCCCGAAGAGGATAGGTAGGTAGGTAGGTATTTTACCCAGCTCCGCGTTACCGTAGTTGCGTGAAGTAGGCTTGTAACAAATACAAATGCATTTGAATGTGCACTTGAATGTTGAACCATTTGAATGCGCATTCCAATCAGCTATTACATTTTCAGAGAATTTTCAGTTACATTTAAATGTATGTCCTATGCATTACATTTGCATGCGATACCAAACATTCGATTTTTCAAATGCCCAATCAAATGCATTTAAAATGCAGACGTAATTGTGACATTAAGTATTGTTGCTGAATGCTGCACTTGCAAGTTAAACTGGTTGCTATTTATTAAATTAACACTTTGTTTATGTACATAAAACAATGATAACAAACGTAGTATAAAACAACACATTTGAAATTATATCAAATGCATTGGAAAAAACATAACCAAGCCAGTTGCATTTGCAATTAAATTCGTTCCTGTAAATGGCATTTTCATTTACATTTGAATAAACTGAAACATTTGCACCTAAATGCGTTTACATGCATTTTGTAACAACTCTGGTTTGAATCCCCACGCAGTAGAACGGCGGCATAATGGGAACTTGACAGACACAATATATGTAAGACAAGAAATGAGGTGGGAGAGACATCGAACATAATGGGAAAGGCAATGGAAAGGAGAGTACTATGTGTGCAATTCTGAAGCACCAAAATGTTGAGATTTTGGAGCTCATTCTGATTGGTCGAAATTTGAAATGGAGCGTTCTGATTGGTCGTTCGCTTATTGCCGCCAGGGGCGCAACGGTATAATCCCCTATTATGGCTCAAATGTTGAGATTTTGGCGCCACGGGGTAATTTTGTCGACGGAACTGATTGGTGGAGAGCCGTCACGTGACCTATGACGTCACAGCTCATTTGCATAAATTTGCATAAATCACACCCTTTTGTGGTGAAACCGTCGCCAGAGGGCGCAACGTGTCATCACCTATTATCGCCCCTGAGGCACTGTTTTGCGATAATAGTGTAGCCAGTTGGCTACGGGTCAAGTGTGTCGACGGCTCTGATGGGTCGAGAGAAGTCACCTGACTTATGACGTCACAGTTCCTCATTTGCATATCACGTGACCTCTATGGAGGCTGCCATCTTGTTTTGGTGCCATGTTGTTTTGCGGTGACACGGTCACCAAGGGCACTGCTACGGGTCAAGGTCAAATGTGTCGACGGTTCTGATGGGTCGAGACAAGTCACGTGAATTATGACGTTACAACTCTTCATTTACATATCACGTGACCTCTCTATGGAGGCTGACAACTTATTTTGCTGCCATGTTGTTTTGCGATGATATAGTCACCAGGAGGCGCTGCTACAACGTCACATTTCCTCATTTGCATATCACTTGACCTCTCTATGGAGGCTGCCATCTTGTTTTGCTGCCATGTTGTTTTGCGATGATACGATTACCAGACGGCGCTGCGGGGCAAGGTCGAAGGTCAAAGGTCACCGACCTTTTGCACTTATACAATTGTCAGTTAGGGTTTGGGTTAGTAACCTTAATTCTGTCGTCTGTAGTGAACCCTAATACGAACCCTGTAGGGTTAGTAACCCTAATGAAAGGTCAAAGATCACCGACCTTTTGTACTTATTCAATTGCCAGTTGGGGTTAGGGTTAGTAACCCTTATTATATCGTCTGTAGTGAACCCTAATACGAACCCTGAAAGGTCAAAGATCACCGACCTTTTGTACTGATACAATTGCCAGTTAGGGTAAGGGTTAGTAACCCTAATTCTGTCGTCTTCGGTTTACTACTGACGATTATGGCGCGTTTTCGAGACGTGTCTGGGCACAGAACCGGTTTCGTGTAGTTTTTTTCTTCTTTTCCGGAACGTTCGAACAACGTCATGGAATTTTCCACGCTCACGAAAGAAACACGATCCCGCATTTTCACCCTGCTAGCAGCCTGAAACCTAGCGGTCGAATGTTCGTGCATGCAGCGGGAAAAACGTAGACGTGCATGTAAGCTATACGACGAATATCGCATCATTGCATTATATCGAGAACTTTTCTACGTATGTCGTTTCGTGTCGACACCTACATATTGCCTATTTCACCACGAGTCTGCAAGAACACCGGGAGGTCAAAGGTCAAGGTAAAAAAAAAACACCGTCGCTTTCTGGAACGTTCGAACGAAGTCATACCTTTTCACCCAGCTCGAAGCATTATATCGAGAACTTTTTGACGTATGTCGTTTCGCGAAGGTCAAGGTTAAAAACAAAAAACACCGTCGCTTTCTGGAACGTTCGAACGAAGTCATGGAATTTTCCATAAACACCGCGAGGTCAAAAGGTCAAGGTAAAAAAAAAACAACACCGCCGCTTTCTGGAACGTTCGAACGAAGAGGATCAAACCGGTTCAAACCGGTTCAACATTTACCACTGTGTGATATGCGTGGAGACATTAACCACAACGTGACATGCATGGAGACATTGACCGCCATGTGACATGCATGGAGACATTGACCGCTGTGTGATATGTATGGAGACATTTGACACCATGTGACATGCATGGAGACATTTGACACCATGTGACATGCATGGAGACATTGACTGCTATGTGACATGTATGGAGACATTTACCGCTGTTTGATATGTATGGAGACGTTCACCACCATGTGATATGTGTGGAGACATTTGACACCATGTGACATGCATGGAGACATTGACCACCATGTGATATGCATGGAGACATTTGACACCATGTGATATGCATGGAGACATTGACTACCATGTAACATGCACGGGAGTTTGCAACATGAAGTTTGAAAGTTGAATGTTTGGAAGTTTATGTTTTGAAAGCTTGTGTTATTAAAATTTGTAAGTTGGAAGTTTGCATGTTGAAAGTTTGCAAGTTGGAAGTTTGCATGTTGAAAATTTACAAGTTGGAAGTGTGTAAGTAGAAAGTTTGTAACATGAAAGTTTATGATATGAAAGTTTGTGTTATGAAACATTAAACATTTTTAAGTTTGTTAGTTGAATCTTTCAAGTTGGAAGTTTGTGTGAAAGTTTGTGATGGGAAACTTGGTGATATGAAAAGTTAAAACCTGTAGGAATTATGGATAAACTGTAGGAGTTATGGGTAACTTGTAGAATGATGGGTAAACTCTAGGAGTTATGGATAAACTCCCGCGAAATGTGCCTAGGCACATTGAAATTTCCTACGTGCGCTCCCACTCGTCTTGTTCATGGAATTTTTTTATAAACACCGCGAGGTCAAAAGGTCAAAGTCAAACACGTTTTCCACGAAATGTGTCTAGGCACATTGAAACTTCATGCGTCTCGACGTACCACATTTCTCACTTGACACCATGTGATATGCGTGGAGACATTGACTGTCATGTGACATGCATGGAGACATCTACCAGTGTGTGATATGTATGGAGACATTGACCACCATGTGGTATGCACAGAGACATTGACCGTCATGTGACATGCATGGAGACATTGACTACCATGTGACATGCATGGAGACATTCACCACCATGTGATATGTATGGAGACATTTGACACCATGTGATATGCTTGGAGACATTGACCGCATGTAACATGCATGGAGACATTGACCACCATGTGATATGCATGGAGACATTTGACACCATGTGATATGCATGGATACATTGACTACCATGTAACATGCACGGAAGTTTGCAACATGAAGTTTGAAAGTTTAATGTTTGGAAGTTTATGTTTTGAAAGCTTGTGTTATGAAAATGTGTAAGTTGGAAGTTTGCAAGTTGGAAGTTTGCATGTTGAAAGTTTGCAAGTTGGAAGTTTGCATGTTGAAAGTTTGAAAGTTGGAAGTTTGTGATGTGAAACTTGGTGATATGAAAAGTTTATGTTTGGAAGTTCATGGTTTGAAAGTTTGTGTTTTGAAAATTTGTTAGTTGAAAGATTGTAACATGAAGATTGAAAGTTGGAAGTTTTTTAAGTTGAAAATTTACAAGTTGGAAGTGTGTAAGTAGAAAGTTTGTAACATGAAAGTTTATTATAAGAAAGTTTGTGTTATGAAACTTTAAAAATGTTTACGTTTGTTAGTTGAATCTTTCAAGTTGGAAGTTTGTGTGAAAGTTTGTGATGGGAAACTTGGTGATATGAAAAGTTAAAACCTGTAGGAATTATGGATAAACTGTAGGAGTTATGGGTAACTTGTAGGAATGATGGGTAAACTCTAGGAGTTATGGATAAACTCCCGCGAAATGTGCCTAGGCACACTGAAATTTCCTACGTGCGCTCCCACTCGTCTTGTTCATGGAATTTGTTTATAAACACCGCGAGGTCAAAAGGTCAAGGTCAAACAAGTTTTCCACGAAATGTGTCTAGGCACATTGAAACTTCATGCGTCTCGACGTACCACATTCCTCACTTGACACCATGTGATATGCGTGGAGACATTGACTGTCATGTGACATGCATGGAGACATCTACCAGTGTGTGATATGTATGGAGACATTGACCACCATGTGGTATGCACAGAGACATTGACCGTCATGTGACATGCATGGAGACATTGACTACCATGTGACATGCATGGAGACATTCACCACCATGTGATATGTATGGAGACATTTGACACCATGTGATATGCTTGGAGACATTGACCGCATGTAACATGCATGGAGACATTGACCACCATGTGATATGCATGGAGACATTTGACACCATGTGATATGCATGGAGACATTGACTACCATGTAACATGCACGGAAGATTGCAACATCAAGTTTGAAAGTTTAATGTTTGGAAGTTTATGTTTTGAAAGCTTGTGTTATGAAAATTTGTAAGTTGGAAGTTTGCAAGTTGGAAGTTTGCATGTTGAAAGTTTGCAAGTTGGAAGTTTGCATGTTGAAAGTTTGAAAGTTGGAAGTTTGTGATGTGAAACTTGGTGATATGAAAAGTTTATGTTTGGAAGTTCATGGTTTGAAAGTTTGTGTTTTGAAAATTTGTTAGTTGAAAGATTGTAACATGAAGATTGAAAGTTGGAAGTTTTTTAAGTTGAACATTTAAAAGTTGGAAGTGTGTAAGTAGAAAGTTTGTAACATGAAAGTTTATGATATGAAAGTTTGTGTTATGAAACTTTAAACATTTTTAAGTTTGTTAGTTGAATCTTTCAAGTTGGAAGTTTGTGTGAAAGTTTGTGATGGGAAACTTGGTGATATGAAAAGTTAAAACCTGTAGGAATTATGGATAAACTGTAGGAGTTATGGGTAACTTGTAGGAATGATGGGTAAACTCTAGGAGTTATGGATAAACTCCCGCGAAATGTGCCTAGGCACATTGAAATTTCCTACGTGCGCTCCCACTCGTCTTGTTCATGGAATTTTTTTATAAACACCGCGAGGTCAAAAGGTCAAGGTCAAACAAGTTTTCCACGAAATGTGTCTAGGCACATTGAAACTTCATGCGTCTCGACGTACCACATTTCTCACTTGACACCATGTGATATGCGTGGAGACATTGACTGTCATGTGATATGCGTGGAGACATTGACTGTCATGTGACATGCATTGAGACATTTACCAGTGTGTGATATGTATGGAGACATTTGACACCATGTGATATGCATGGATACATTGACTACCATGTAACATGCACGGAAGTTTGCAACATGAAGTTTGAAAGTTTAATGTTTGGAAGTTTATGTTTTGAAAGCTTGTGTTATGAAAATGTGTAAGTTGGAAGTTTGCAAGTTGGAAGTTTGCATGTTGAAAGTTTGCAAGTTGGAAGTTTGCATGTTGAAAGTTTGAAAGTTGGAAGTTTGTGATGTGAAACTTGGTGATATGAAAAGTTTATGTTTGGAAGTTCATGGTTTGAAAGTTTGTGTTTTGAAAATTTGTTAGTTGAAAGATTGTAACATGAAGATTGAAAGTTGGAAGTTTTTTAAGTTGAAAATTTACAAGTTGGAAGTGTGTAAGTAGAAAGTTTGTAACATGAAAGTTTATTATATGAAAGTTTGTGTTATGAAACTTTAAAAATGTTTACGTTTGTTAGTTGAATCTTTCAAGTTGGAAGTTTGTGTGAAAGTTTGTGATGGGAAACTTGGTGATATGAAAAGTTAAAACCTGTAGGAATTATGGATAAACTGTAGGAGTTATGGGTAACTTGTAGGAATGATGGGTAAACTCTAGGAGTTATGGATAAACTCCCGCGAAATGTGCCTAGGCACACTGAAATTTCCTACGTGCGCTCCCACTCGTCTTGTTCATGGAATTTGTTTATAAACACCGCAAGGTCAAAAGGTCAAGGTCAAACAAGTTTTCCACGAAATGTGTCTAGGCACATTGAAACTTCATGCGTCTCGACGTACCACATTCCTCACTTGACACCATGTGATATGCGTGGAGACATTGACTGTCATGTGACATGCATGGAGACATCTACCAGTGTGTGATATGTATGGAGACATTGACCACCATGTGGTATGCACAGAGACATTGACCGTCATGTGACATGCATGGAGACATTGACTACCATGTGACATGCATGGAGACATTCACCACCATGTGATATGTATGGAGACATTTGATACCATGTGATATGCTTGGAGACATTGACCGCATGTAACATGCATGGAGACATTGACCACCATGTGATATGCATGGAGACATTTGACACCATGTGATATGCATGGAGACATTGACTACCATGTAACATGCACGGAAGATTGCAACATGAAGTTTGAAAGTTTAATGTTTGGAAGTTTATGTTTTGAAAGCTTGTGTTATGAAAATTTGTAAGTTGGAAGTTTGCAAGTTGGAAGTTTGCATGTTGAAAGTTTGCAAGTTGGAAGTTTGCATGTTGAAAGTTTGAAAGTTGGAAGTTTGTGATGTGAAACTTGGTGATATGAAAAGTTTATGTTTGGAAGTTCATGGTTTGAAAGTTTGTGTTTTGAAAATGTGTTAGTTGAAAGATTGTAACATGAAGATTGAAAGTTGGAAGTTTTTTAAGTTGAACATTTAAAAGTTGGAAGTGTGTAAGTAGAACGTTTGTAACATGAAAGTTTATGATATGAAAGTTTGTGTTATGAAACTTTAAACATTTTTAAGTTTGTTAGTTGAATCTTTCAAGTTGGAAGTTTGTGTGAAAGTTTGTGATGGGAAACTTGGTGATATGAAAAGTTAAAACCTGTAGGAATTATGGATAAACTGTAGGAGTTATGGGTAACTTGTAGGAATGATGGGTAAACTCTAGGAGTTATGGATAAACTCCCGCGAAATGTGCCTAGGCACATTGAAATTTCCTACGTGCGCTCCCACTCGTCTTGTTCATGGATTTTTTTTATAAACACCGCGAGGTCAAAAGGTCAAGGTCAAACAAGTTTTCCACGAAATGTGTCTAGGCACATTGAAACTTCATGCGTCTCGACGTACCACATTTCTCACTTGACACCATGTGATATGCGTGGAGACATTGACTGTCATGTGATATGCGTGGAGACATTGACTGTCATGTGACATGCATTGAGACATTTACCAGTGTGTGATATGTATGGAGACATTGACCACCATGTGGTATGCACGGAGACATTGACCGTCATTTGACATGCATGGAGACATTGACTACCATGTGACATGCATGGAGACATTCACCACCATGTGATATGTATGGAGACATTTGACACCATGTGATATGCTTGGAGACATTGACCGCATGTAACATGCATGGAGACATTGACCACCATGTGATATGCATGGAGACATTTGACACCATGTGATATGCATGGAGACATTGACTACCATGTGACATACATGGAGACATTCACCACCATGTGATATGTGTGGAGATATTGACCGCCATGTGATATGCGTGGAGACATTGACCACTATGTAACATGCCTGAAGACATTGACTGCCATGTGACGTGCATGGAGACATTGACCTCCATGTGACATGCATGGAGACATTCACCACCATGTGATATGTATGGAGACATTTGACACCATGTGACATGCATGGAGACATTTACCACTGTGTGATATGCGTGGAGACATTGACCACAATGTGACATGCATGTAGACATGTCACATTGTGTCAAATGTGTCCACACATCACACAACGGTCAATGTCACCATGCATGTCACATGGCGGTCAATGTCTCCATGCATGTCACATGGCAGTCAATGTCTCCAAACAAATTTTCATGACACAAACTTTCAAAACATGTGTGTGCCGTGATGCGAACTTTCAACTTGCAAATTTTCATAACATAAACTTAAACAAACTTTCATAACATAAACATAAACAAAGTGGAGTAGAGTGGAGTGGAGAACTTCCAATTTGCAAACTTCCAAAGCACAAACTTCCAACTTGCAGACTTCCAACACATGACAGTCAATGTCTCCATGCATGTCACATGGTGTCAAATGTCTCCATGCATGTTACATGACGGTCAATGTCTCAATGCATGTCACATGGTGTCAAATGTCTCCACACATATCACATGGTGGTGAATGTCTCCATACATATCACACAGCGGTAAATGTCTCCATGCATGTCACATGGCGGTCAATGTCTCCATGCATGTCACAAGGCGGTCAATGTCTCCATGCATGTCACATGACAGTCAATGTATCCATGCATGTCACATGACAGTCAATGTCTCCATGCATGTCACATGGCAGTCAATGTCTCCATGCATACCACATGGTATCAACTGTCTCCATACATATCACACAGGGGTAAATGTCTCCACACATATCACATGGTGGTGAACGTGTCCATACATATCACACAGCGGTAAATGTCTCCATACATGTCACATAGCAGTCAATGTCTCCATGCATGTCACATTGTGTCAAATGTCTCCATGCATGTCACATGACGGTCAATGTCTACGCGCACGTCACATGGCAGTCAATGTCTCCATGCATGTCACATTGTGGTAAATGTCTCCATACATGTCACATGGTGTCAAATGTCTCTATACATATCACACAGCGGTAAATGTCTCCATGCATGTCACATGGCGGTTAATTTCTCCATGCATGTCACATGGTAGTCAATGTCTCCATGCATGTCATATGGCAGTCAATGTCTCCATGCATACCACATGGTGTCGAATGTCTCCATACATGTTGCATGGCGGTCAGTGTCTCTATGCATGTCACATGGTGTCAAATGTCTCCACACCTATGACATGGTGGTGAACGTCTCCATAAATATCACACAGCGGTAAATGTCTCCATACATGTCATTTAGCAGTCAATGTCTCCATGCATGTCACATTGTGGTCAATGTCTCCACGCATATCACACAGTGGTAAATGTTGAAGCGGTTTGATCCTCTTCGTTCGAACGTTCCAGAAAGAGTCGGTTTTTTTTTACCTTGACCTTTTGACCTCGCGGTGTTTATGGAAAATTCCATGACTTTGTTCGAACGTTCCAGAAAGCGACGGTGTTTTTTTTTGTTAACCTTGACCTTCGCGAAACGACATACGTCAAAAAGTTCTCGATATATTGCAGTGATGCGATATGCGTCGTATAGCTTACATGCAAGGCTACGTTTTTCCCGCTGCATGCACGAACATTCGACCACTAGGTTTCAGTCTGCTAGCAAGGTGAAAATGCGGGATCGTGTTTCTTTTCGTGAGCGTGGAAAATTGCATAACGTCGTTCGAACTTTCCGGAAAAGAAGAAAAAAACTACACGAAACCGGTTCTGTGCCAAGACACGTCTCGAAAAGCGCGCCATAATCGTCAGTAGTAAACCGAAGACGACAAAATTAGGGTTACTAACCCTAACCCTAACTGGCAATTGTATCAGTACAAAAGGTCGGTGATCTTTGACCTTTCAGGGTTCGTATTAGGGTTCATTACAGACGATAGAATTAGGGTTACTAACCTTAACCTCAACTGGCAATAGAATAAGTACAAAAGGTCGGTGATCTTTGACCTTTCATTAAGGTTACTAACCCTACAGGGTTCGTATTAGGGTTCACTACAGACGACAGAATTAGGGTTACTAACCCTAACCCTAACTGACAATTGTATGAGTGCAAAATTTCGGTGACCTTTGACCTTCGACCTTGCCCCGCAGCGCCGTCTGGTAATCGTATCATCGCAAAAAACAACATGGCAGCAAAACAAGATGTCAGCCTCCATAGAGAGGTCACGTGATATGTAAATGAATAGTTGTAACGTCATAATTCACGTGACTGCTCTCGACCCATCAGAACCGTCGACATATTTGACCTTGACCCGTAGCAGCGCCCTTGGTGACCGTATCATCGCAAAACAACATGGCACCAAAACAAGATGGCAGCCTCCATAGAGAGGTCACGTGATATACAAATTAGGAACTGTGACGTTGTAGCAGCGCCTCCTGGCGACCGTGTCGTCGCAAAACAACATGGCAGCAAAACAAGACGGCAGCCTCCATAGAGAGTTCACGTGATATGCAAATAAGGAATTGTAACATTTTAGCAGCGCTTGCTGGTGACCGTATCATCGCAAAACAACATGGCAGCAAAACAAGACGGCAGCCTCCATAGAGAGGTCACATGATATGCAAATAAGGAACTGTAACGTTTTAGCAGCGCCTGCTGGTGACCGTATCATCGCAAAACAACATGGCAGCAAAACAAGATGGCGGCCTCCATAGAGATGTCACGTGATATGCAAATGAGGAACTGTGACGTCATAAGTCACGTGACTGCTCTCGACCCATCAGAGCCGTCGACACACTTGACCCGTAGCGCCCCTGACGACAGTATTATAGCAAAACAGTGCCTCAGGGACGATAATAGGGGATGACACGTTGCGCCCTCTGGCGACGGTTTCACCACAAAAAGGGTTTAATTTACGCAAATGAGCTGTGACGTCATAGGTCACGTGGCGGCTCTCGACCAATCAGATCCGTCGACCCAATTACCCCGTGGCGCCCCCTGGTTGAGAAACTGCTCTCGACCAATCAGAAATAGCTCCAAAATCTCAACATTTGAGCGATAATAGGGGATTATACCGTGGCGGCAATAAGCGCACGACCAATCAGAAGGCTCCATTTCAAATTTCGACCAATCAGAATGAGCTCCAAAATCTCAACATTTTTGATGCTTCAGAATTGCACACATACTACTAAGGAGGGGTAGACAGCGAACAGGACATGGAAGACAACCGCCAGGACTGGGTAGTAAATGAGCAGTGCAACAACGTGGTCTTGGGAGAATGAGACTACCCTGCAGGTGGCAGCAGTTTACGACGGTCAGTGATAAATTGGCCTACGACACGAGCAAAACAACATTTAAAACAATGGTTGGAAGAGATACGACAGTGTATGCTGAATACCGGTATTACGAATCCCAGTCTGTCTCACGAATGCCGCTGTTGTACTAGATTTAAATGCGTTCCATATGAATTTGTTTATATCAGACATATTGTTTTGTCTTTTACATCTACCCTTCGACGGATCTGTTATTTCGAAACACATATGTATCATACACAAGTACATAATACAGTTGAAACTTAGACAAAAGTGGGGCGCGGTGGTCGAGTGGTAGAGCGTCGGACTTTCGGTCGAAGGGACCGGGGTTCAAAACCACCTGTGGCAGAGCGTCGGACTTTTCGGTCGAAGGGACCGGGGTTCAAAACCACCTGCTGCCGTTTCAAAACCTGGGCAAATTTGTTCACCCCACTTTGCTCGTGTCTTTCGGAAGAGACACTAAAAGCCGTTGGTCCCTTCTACCTGGTGTCTATGCCAGGGGAAGTAAAATATCCCACACAGGGGGTAAATGTGTAACCTGTCGTGGACTCAAAGAGTGGTGGTCTCTATCTCTAACCCACCAATTCCCGGCACGTGAGAGGCGCCGAGCAGGACTTACAACGCTCTTAAGGAGCCCAGTCCTTGACAGGAAGAAGAAGAAGAACTGGTAAACATTTTATGAAACGGAAGCATGTAATTCATTTACAGTATGACTGTATCATGGCATTGAAGCATGTTTATACAAAACCATCCACAAATAAACGTTTGACTTTTAAACCAACAAAACACAATGGGTTGGAGTTTTGCATTTAATTCGACCATATCCTAACATATTTAACCGTTACCCGGTGTTCCATGGTTATAACAGGCAGCCATGATACATTTCCTACTCAGAGCTGCGCATGTGGATATCAAACACTTTGCGCTATGCGTGTTCTCAATGCACACAGTTCGTCATATTTCTTTTTTGGGAGCCAGGGCTTTGCAGGAGCCGGTTTCACGAAGTGTTCGTAGATTACGTTACTCTAAACAATGGCAGAAAATAAACATAGTGTTGCAAACAATTGTACGTAACTACCAACTGCACTTCGTACGAAGGTTGGTGATTCACAATACTAATAAAACAGATATGAGGGAGCAGACAAACACATGACACAAGCACCATTTGTGTTGTTAGTAGTGTCCATTTTCACGGCGTTGCATGGGAGAAAAAGGCAGTCACTGCAAGAGCCTATGACTCCTTGTATTATCTAGTCAAGTTATGGTACGGCAGTGAAAGAAACCTGTACAACTGCCACTTTCACGAAATGTCCATTGCAACTTATAAAGGAATTTATGTGGAAATTTGACGTAGAAGATGTAACTCGAAACAGCCGTAGAACACACGCATTAAACAATTGAGCATAACCACGAACTCATATTGCTTTGGGATGCGAAATCTACGTGGAACGTCCACATAGGTTCCTTCGTAATATCTCCATTCCTGGGGAAATTTTGAAAGGAACTCTTTGTTGCACATATGCTTGCATTTGACATGTCTTTACAATATAATTAATGATTCTCATAATGTTACCGGATTTCCATACATGTGCGGGATAGTAGTGACATATTTGTATTGATATATTTCTTCCAGTATCTTCTACAACAAAAACAAAAGCAAATAGCGCTGAATCCCGCATTATGACATAGCAGTAGTGAATATAAATAGTCCGTTAAGTTAACGGTTTATCTATCTCCGTATTTCATAAGCACACACATCTTCCACCAGAAAATAAGGAACCGCATACTAGAAATAATGCTGCGAGAAAATGGTCTGTTTAGCAAATACGCATCACAAATTCAGGACTTTGTTACTCTCCCAATCACATTGCACTGTAAAAACTTGCTCCTTTTAAAATACCTAATGCTATTTGTATTTATATATTTTCATTTAGACACACTTATACGTAGTACTCACTACGACGTTACGGTAACCGTCGTTTGCCCTATTCTGGAACATAATTACTTAGTTGTCCGTCTGCTCGCCAGATGGTATGGCAAGCAGGTTGTCCCATACCCGGCTGCACCGCTATCGCTCACGCCTCGATTCGTGGTAGTGTTGTTTTTCTAATACATAAGGCTTCCTACATCTCCTTGGCTCGTTGCCAGTCAACAAGGCAGTATTTTATGTTGGTCTATGATTGTTGAATTTTTTTCTAGTATTGGTGGTTCAGTCTTCTGTAAAAGAGGAGAGAGAGAGAGAGAGATAGAACTACAGACAGAAAGACAGAGATATACATACGTACATACACACAGACGGGCATTGCCAGAGCCACACATAAATATACATAGTGATTAAGTGTTATCCAGTAAACCCTAATAGTAAATCGAAGGGAGAGGGGGTGGGAGAGAGAGGGGGGAAATATGGAGGGAGTTAGAGGGGGGAGAGAGAGGCGGAGTATGGAGGGAGGGACAGGGAGAGATAGAGAGGGGGGAGACAAAGAGACAGAGAGACAAACAGAGAGAGAGAGAGAGAGAGAGGGTGGTGTGAGAGAGAGAGAGAGAGAGAGAGAGAGAGAGAAAGAGAGAGAGAGAGAGAGAGAAACAAAGACACAGAGTAATAGGTAATATTGTGCTTAGAAGAAATTCTATATTACATTATTCTCCCAACTTGATAAACATTTTGGCGAACATAGCAGTAATGTCAATCCTCCATTTTAACAAACGTCATGTCGACAAGTTATGCATACATATTAAGAAGGTGTAAATCCAACAATTTGGCTTTACTTCATAGTGCAGACAAGTACGCATAAGTGAATATCACATAAACACGACATTTCAAAGAATCTGAAACTACAGTTTGGATGCATACCAAATAATGATATACACAATCACATCATATACACCTCTCTGGGTAACACACATGCGTACACAAACTATATTTTCTAAGCTGGATACAATCCTACAAAGGCAAATCTAATCAATACCGCGGTAAATCCCATCACCCGACTTCCCCATATACTGTGTCCACGGTTGTTCTGTCATGGGTCGAAAATCCATCTGCTCCAGCGGTTTTATACCGCGTACATTTCTCATTTCCTCTGAGATGTACATGTCCAGTCTGGAGCGGTACCTTCCCCTGGTTTTAATGGCATCGAACATGTTTATTTTGACGATGCGAACATTGTAGACCGTTAGGTCGTACACATCTCCCTCGCTGCCAACGATAGCCACTTGGTCCAGCTCCCCATCTCCGTCAACGTCACCAATCACTCCTACAAAGGGGAAACATCCGTACCGACCAAACTTCTTCACGATATTTATCTTGTTCTTAATGCACAGAGTATATTCTAACATTTAAATGTATTTATACTTATATAAAGTAGCTTCGTAATGACTTAATATGTCAGTCGTTTACTCCTTCCAAATATCACTCAATATAAACTAATCGCAGTACTATTAACCGTACTGCGATTAGCTACATCTAAAGTTCAGCAAAGTTCAAAATGAACGATTGTAAAATATTTCTATGATTTACTTACGAAACTTCAGTGTTTTGGTTTCATAGAACACAACACCACACTATCATCTTACCCGTGGTTCTCTCGTCATTTCGTAACACAATGCAATATGGCCCCGTGTCTCCTGTATCCACGATTTGTCGCCTTCTGCGCGGCGATCCGCCTATCTTACGTTGATTTTGGATATTCTGCCTATCCTGAATATCCGTTTTCTTGTCGTCCTCTGTCAAATCTACAACATGCGTAGATCTCCCCATGTGTATTTGCGAATATACGACTGGGTGGATACCGCTCATCCTCTTGTTTGGTTCTAGTAAACATATCGCAAGCGGCAGTTCGACGCAGAGTTGTCAACGCTCTTCTATTTCAGATTTAACACATGCATTATTGTGAGTTTAGTGGCTTTGCCATCTAACAGAAATTATTACCTGTATATTATAATATAAAACACATAGACGACAAACGTAGCCAGAGAAGACGGTGGAAAAGAGAATATACTATGCATTGTGTATATCCATATTGCATACTTACTGTAGAAGAACTTAATCGAGGGAAGTTGATGCAGTATATTCGGAGCATGGACGTTGGACCGATCTAGCATCATGAACTGTGTAATGTATGACGTTATGTCGTCTGGGCAGGATGCGGGGATAAAAGTATCGATGTCGTCAGGTTGATCAGCATTTTCGCTTCCACCATCACTATCACTATCTGGAAGCATGAATATTTTCAGTTTAATATTAAACAGGACAGGTTGATTGCACATCTACGTCAACCCGGTAGCAGAAGTGTGTGTGTGTGTGTGTGTGTGTGTGTGTGTGTGTGTGTGTGTGTGTGTGTGTGTGTGTGTGTGTGTGTGTGTGTGTGTGTGTGTGTGTGTGTGTGTGCGTGTGTTTGTGTGTGTGTGGGGGGGTGGATGGGCGGGTGGGTGGGTGGGTGTAGGTGTTATTTAATTACTGCGTAAAACACAGTGTTCCAGTAATGCAAACAGTGAACTGTCCTGAAATTTCTGTTGAAAATAACATGATAGTTGCTTAAGACATAATTTGATAAAGATATCATACGTAACTGAGGTTTAATGCTTATATGTATCACAATGCACCAATAATGGCCATATGATTCCTTATTTCTTTGAAATGCTGTTGACTTGCCCTGACCATATACAATATATTTCTTTGTGAGAGACAAATAATACGGGCCTCCGCCTTTCTGTTTTCACTGTTAAAGCGACAAAAATCTTTAAATATGGCCATTTGTCAGAGATCAGTGTTAAGATTCTCCCAGAACGATTTAAGAAATTTTTTAATGTTTATTTACAATTGAGTAGAAAATATACCGAACCGTTTACGGTTGTGAATTTAAATTCATCAATATCTGTGCCATTGAAGAACTCCTTGTACAACTTGGAGAAATTACTGTCGACATCTTTCATTTTGTGAGTCGTGTTGCTCGAACGATCAATGTGGGTGTCATTTCTATGCAAAGTGTGAAGTGCGGTGCTGTATTTGTCAATGTTCTCTCCACTGGAGCGTATCTGCCTCTCTTCCTTTTTCTACAACATACGAACGAGAAACAAGAATGACCTAAACACAATCAGTGACGTGTAGGACACATCATGTAGATTTATATGTGTTCAAACTCTATACCCACCGTTTTAGAGAACGTTCGCTTCAACGTAAATAATCACTATAACTCTTCTCACACCCGACTGTGTTTATGATGGCGCAGTACCTGATTCTTAGATAGCACAGTTGTGACTGTTGTGATTGTATATATCAATACTAAATTAAACTGTTTAAGTCAGAGAAAATGTCAAATGATTGTACACATATTTAAGTAAATCAAATAGTATTTTTACACTATCTAGACATTACATATCTCTGTATTCAATCAAACAATTGTATTGCACGCGGGCCAGTAGTTAATATGCTCCAATGACTAGGTAAAAGAGGCGACGAGTATGGGAGGGTCACGTGACTTCCGGTCGCAGAGCCTTCTGGGTATCGTGAGCGCCCCCGGCGGCGACCTATATCCCTATGCATACCCCTAGAGCGCCCCCTGGCGAATGGAACTAACCCTAACCGTCGTAACCACAAATTTTGATTGGAGTGCTAACCCTAACCCCTGTCGACTGCTGGAGCTAACCCTAACTGTCGTAACCCCACCCTGTAGACGTTTGCGGTCTTAACCCTGACGGAGTGACCCATACGCAGCAATTAAGAATAGGGTCATTATCAAAGGGACTACTGGAGACGAGAAACCAACGCAACACGATATGGTACGAGTGCACACGTATTTTATTGAACAACACAAGCAGCATGACGATACAACAAGGGTAGCGTGTAATATCACCACTACGACTACGATGAATATGATGACGATTGATGATGACTTGACTTGCGGATGTTGACCATCACGCCAGGGGTCGCGAGCTTAGGGGTGTCTCCACCTCGCCAGAGGCTCGAGGGTGTTCGATGATGACGAGGCGACTTGCGGATGTTTACCATCACGCCAGAGGTCGCGAGCTTACGGGTGGTGCGTCCACCTCGCTAGAGGCTCGATCGATGTACTACTACTACTACTACTACGATAAGCGATAATACAGTCTACCTTATCGCAGCTGTTTAAGCCAATCAAATATGCGGCAATCGTTAGCTACTAGATCGGTGCCGAATAGGTTATCGGAATGCCGTTACAACGAAGCAATACAAAAGCTACACAATATTGTCCACAAACGTTAGACAGAGGACTCTGAAGCCTCTTGCTATTATGAGTCCAATCGGAACAATGTTCGTTCAGGAAGGTGCGGAACGCCGCGTGTCGTGGCGGCAGACCGCACGAGCAGAAGTAATCGCCGCGTCCGTCGGCGTCCAGGTACAGCGTCGGTGTTGCACACGAAGGCCGTGGGCAGAGCGCCGTCTATCGTCGTGGGCAGTCCGTCTTTGGGTATGACGCTGCAAAATATCGATCTCGCGAGCGGGTCCATCGTCAGTAGTTTAGCGATCTGCAGAGTGTCCATCTCAGTAGTCGTAGATGATGTTGCGGCTCTTGTCGATTTCCAGCACGAGCTCGGCGTAGACGACGACGTTCACGGTGTTCAGCAGCGCGTTGCGGAAATGCAGTTCTATGCGCAGGTTGCCCTTTTGTACCAGATGGAAGCAGGGGCCGTCGCACTGGTCGGGGGTCAGGTCGAAACCGAAGAAGGTGTAGCCGTGTCGGTAGTCGCTGCGAGTCAGTCCGTTCCGCTCGTCCTGCCAAATCTTGCCGGTCGAGGAGAACAGGCTCATGTAGCTCCTGACGAAGAGGTCGTCTGCGAAATTGGGCTGGAAAGGTTTGGAGGGAATCTGTCGTCCGTCCACGTACACCGCGTGGAAGTTGATGGCGTTGTTCTTGGCGTGAAACGGATTTTTGTCGTAAGCACCGTTGTAGGCATCGTTATCGATGCAGCACAGCACCAGACGTTTCGGCAGGGTACCGAGGAACAGGTTCTCGTACGTGTGCGACCGAGTGGCAGCAGGAATGGAGTACACCTTGCACTCGACTGATCGCATCGGATACTTGACCGTGCTCTTCTCCAGAGCCTTGATGTGCGCCATCTGCACGGTCGGATTCAGGGTGGCCTTCTTTGCAAACAAGGTGGCATTGATGATTTGTATTTTGTAATCGGGGTTGACCCCACCAGCCATGAGTGCAAAAGCAGGCTTACTACGAACCAGTCGTATCTTGACATCGACGCCGTTGATCAGGAATTTATCTTGCAGAAAGAGATCCACGTGGAGACGGCCCATCATATCGACCATGCGACTCATTACGATGTTCTCTCGTCGAGCCACGAATCCTTCGTTAGCCGCGGGTCCATCGGCTATCTCGACGGCATCCATGCGAGTGGCCGTGTCCTTGTGCCACAGCTGACTCGTCAGTTGCGTGTCCTTGGCATCTGGACCGTAGCTCAGCAGCGTCTCTATGTAGGCGCGATACGCATACGTGTTGGTCGAAGGGGTCACGAGCGTGCCGTTCAGATAGACGTCGACTTGACTGAAAAGCGCATGCAACCAGTTATTCACTGGTCCCACGGGGTCGGCCAAGTCGAGATCGTCCCCGTTGGCTCGTGTCACCTTCGCCTGCACGTGCAGCATCATATTGGCGAGATCCAGGTAATCGTCGCCCGATCCGGGTATGAGGAATTATATCGGTCCACCCGAGTCCAGAGAGGACATGGGCTGATGTTCCACTACGTGGCTGTCGAGGATGCTGTTCTGAGTGGGGGGCACGGTAAAGAGATCCAGTTCGGTTTTGACCCCTTCGCACGACTGTCTATGTACGAAAGCCATCGTCGTTATCGAATATGTCGGCTTCGCGTTTCGCGGACGTCTGTCTCTTGCGTCGTCTCTTTGCTAAAGTGACTCCTTTCTTCGCCGGCGCGCGTTTTATACGTTGACGAGCTCGCACTCCAGGAGCCAGAAGGCCACGCATCAGATTCCTACCGGCATCCGCGACGCGTCGTTTGGTTGCCCTTTTTATGCTCTGTCCAGACATGACGTCGTCGGCTATGCGCACGCCGGTCTTCAACGCCCCCTTTCCCAACGCCACGGCACCTCTCTTGATGAGTGGCATGGCGCTACGCAGCAGACCTCCGAACAGACTGCCTAGTCCGTGACCCCGCTGGTATTGGGCATCAGCGAAGTAGGGCAGTGCACCACCCGCCTGACGCGCGTAATACTCATTGTAATTCATCTTCAGAACAGTCCGGTCCTGCGCCGTCGAAAATGAAGCGTCACGGTCACTCTACCGTACTCGAATGGCACGCGCCGTCCGGTGTCGTCTCTTATATCCACTTGAAGTGCGAGTAGAACAGAGGCACGTAGTGAATGTTAGTGAACCTATCGGATACCGTGGCACCGTGAATTTCGCCAACCGGGAAGGCTCGCAACAAAGGCGCGACACTGTCACCGACTATGCGAGATTCCACGACGTCCTTGTAGACGTAGATGGTATCGAACCCGCGAGTCATGTTCACCACGTCTTCGGCTACTTTACGGAAGGGGTACGGAGCATCAGGAATGTGTGTAGCATAATCACCGTGGCTGACGGTGTGAGACCGATATCCGTTCCACTTAGTCTCGGGTGAACGTACTGGCGTGTGCTGCTGCTGCTGCTGCTGCTGTCGTCCTCTGCTGCTGCTGCTGCTGCTTCTGCTGCTGTTGCTGCTGCTGCTGCTGCTGCTGCTGCTGCTGCTGCTGCTGCTGCTGCTGCTGCTGCTGCTGCTGCTGCTGCTGCTGCTGCTGCTGCTGCTGCTGCTGCTGTCCTCTGCGTTCTGCGCGTCAGTACTGTCCTCTGCTGCTACTACGTTCTCTTGTTCCTCCTCCTCTTCTATGACGGTCGTGGTGGTGAAATCTCGTGTTGTCGTGTCTTGTGTCATTTCTCGAATGAAGTGTCACCGTACGCGTGGTTAGTCTTTATAGTGGAGTGGACGAGTGCCTTGGCATCGATCCAGCTGTTGAATTTGGAGGGGTAGCCGAACCATTTCACCAAAGCCTCCGTTCGTCTACCTACCTTACGACGCTGCAGTACCGCTTCCACGTAGTACAGTTTATCTGCGGGTACCGACACCTCCTGCAGCTCCATTTAATAGAAGGTGCCTTCCAGCACTTCGCCGAGATCGTCCCTCAATCGATACACGGGTGGATCGGAGGGATGAACCTCGTGTATCGTGAACATCTCTTCGCTCCAATTCGCCGCGTAGCCTTTTTCGAACTTACCTTTGTACTTGCTGATGCGCACGCGATCCGACACGCGCAACTTGGGCACGCCCTTACCGTCGTGACCGTTGCCACACCTGTTCTTGATTCTGGTAACTCACCTATGATGGAGCCATACCGATACTGCGGTGGGGAGGGGGGTGTTGTTGTACGATTGCACCAAGTCCTGAAGGACGTCGATGTATCGCCACGTCTGGTGTTTCGTGAAGTATCGCCGCATGCGCGTCTTCAACGTTCTGTTGAATCCTTCCACGACGCTCGCCTTCGTCTCCGCGTTGTGCGTGGAGAAGTGATGGATGCTGTGCTTCTTCAATAGAGCCTGAACGGATTTATTAAGAAATTCCAGTCCTTGGTCTGTCTGCAACGTCTGTGGCCAGCCTCTGCTGAACGTGGTGTCAAGCGCCGCTACTAATGACGTCGCGGACTTGTTCTTCATAGGAACACACCAGGCCACTTTCTAGAAGACATCGATTACCGTGAGGAGACAGGTCATACCGTCGTTGTTCTTTTTCAACAGCGACAGATCGGCGAGATCGGCCTGCCACTGCTGACGTAGACCACCCACGATGACGCGTCGTCTCTTGAAATGACGTCTAGCCGGCTTGTGTAGGGTATAGGCGTCCTGTTCCGACAACCATTCTACGACGATTTTTCGTGGCATGCGCGCGACGCGTCGCAACGCATTGACTCCGCTGTAACTACCTACGCTTTTCGGATCGAAGTAGACCGTCCTAAGTGGTTGTTCTTTCCTTGGCGCCATTAAAAGAGTTCCGTTGGATTGGCGGTGGTTGTGACGTTGACTCCGCAGCACGGTTCTTGACGAGTGACGACGAGTTCGCTGACGTACACCAGAACACCAACTACCACACCCACGACGATGACGAATGATCGATAATCTAGTACTGAAACCATACCCTGAATAGCGGCTGTTGTATAAGACTTCGAGCTATAGCGTCATCAATCAAGTAAAGTCCACCGCAAAATGCTGCAACGATGACGGAACGGTAGTACGTGTCCTGTGGATCGCTCGACATCGTAGCGCACACTGTGCTATGGACACGTGTTGCACCGTCTTAAATATCTTCCCAACTAGCCAATGACGCCAGAGCCTTGCGTTGACGTTCAGGAGGTCGGGTGAGCATGGAATGTTCCATCTGACTGCGTCGACGAGCGAGGGGTGTCCAACTGAGCGATCTTCGTGCGCTACCACCAGAGCGAGGAGTAGCCGGTATTCGACGACGACGACCTGGAGTGGATGTCGTCGCCGGCGTCGTCGCCTGACGTATGTAGTCTCTCCTGGCGACGTTACCGACCAACTCCATGGGTAGGTTCATGGCACGGAGTTGTCTTGCGAACGGTTGCCATCCCGTTGGATCGGTCTTTCTCTTACGCAACAGATCATTCACGAGATCCACCACGTTACTTCCGGCAACCGGCACACCCTCGTGGATCAGTTCGCCGCGAGCGGTCCAAGACATGTTTCTTTTCATACGCTCCATCAAACGTCTGGCTTTGCCTTGCATGGTCTTGGGGACGGTGTCCACGACATCGGCCTCTATTCCGCTAGTAGTAACAGGAGCTCCTACTGCTCCCTCCGCCGCCCCCGCCACAGACTCGTTAACCGTGATGACGCGTGTCGGTTCCTTGGCGTGTTTATCGGACAAGACGTTATACCGTTGCAACACCTGATTATACAATGTTACCTTGGTCCTGTCGTCGAGGTCCTTTCTGTCGAGGATGGTCATCATTTCGTCATCGAGAGCTCGCACCTTCTTACCTAAGGTGTCCGTCGGGGGTGGTGGTGAACGAAGCATGTCCAACATTCGTGGGTCTACCAAGGCCATCTTGCGTGCGTGTTTCATCTCTCTCTCTCTCTCTCTACCTCTTGAGCAGCACCTCCCGAAGCAAGGGTAGAAAGACCGAACTTACCAACGGTGCTAGGAAGGCCGATAGGAAACCTCCGCTCTGTCCCTCGCCGACCTGCTGTTGCAGCAAGATGCGTCTTCTCCTGACAGCTGGCGTTCGTCTCTGAGACAACTCGCGTAACTTCGTCCTGTATTTACTCAAACGTCACCTCTGTAATGCGGTCAATGGAATGTTCTTTTTTAATATGTTGTAGGCACACTCGGCTAGTGCACACAGCAGATCGGCGTCGGTGTTGGCGATGATGGCCCTTTTGTTGCTCTTGATTCTGTTCAGTGCCTGTATGCACACAATGTGTCTCTTCACCAGTTCAGACATCCTGCGAATGAAGAGACTATCCACGCGTGCGGTCTTTTTATACCTTCGGCAAGTACACGTACTGAACACCGTCGTCTGGAAAGATGGCCGTGCGCAGACGCATGTCCTCGGGCGTATCCTGTTTGAGATCGACCAATAGATAGCCGTACGGTACCGACGTGGCGTCTCTAAAAGCCTCTTGAACAAACTTGACGCGTCCCGGATACATCTGTCGAGCCAAGTGCGACATCTGCGATGCGTCACGAGGATTCTTGAACACCACCATGTACTGAGAATTCAGACTGATGGTACGACTCTCTTTGTTTTTGGGGAACAGGTTCTGTACGAGATACAGCATGGACGTGTTCCTGTGATGACTTTTTTAATGTAATAAGGTTGTGACCCTTTCGCCCGTTTCTGTCATGAGATCGTATATGACGATGAGGTTCCACGTCGACGAATCGAACATGCTCGCGCTCGGCAACCCTTCCTCGAACCGCACGTCGACCAAGTCCATCGTTGCGTAAGCCTCTTGACATTCCCCGTAACACCGTTCGGGGGGTTGATCGATCATCGCAGCAGCGTGACGCAGCATACGCGTCACGAAAGTACTTTTGCCGCATCCCGTCGGTCCGGCGACGATGCACGTGAAAGGATGTTTCCACCATGCGTCCATGGTCGCTTATGAAAGACGACCAGAGTGCATCGCCTTTTTCTACACGTCCACCGGACCCGTGCTCACCTCGTCCTCGTGCACCACGCGTTTGGCGTAGAAGTAGGTGAGAGCCGCTCGTTCCTGCACGTACGTCAACACGGTCGAGTGACGCACTCGGAACCCGCGGTTCTTTCCACTTCCGCTCCGACGGTTGGTGAGCACCTCCAGGAACGCGTTCTTGTCGATGTCGTTGTGACGTTTGCTCAGTCCTTTGGTGCTGTATTTGTCGGTGGGTCTGAAACAATAGTACGTCTTGCTACACAACCCCACGAACCCGTCACCGGACCACTCCACCTTGAACAGATCAGGTGTCCTCTTGTCGTACGCCCTGCGCGCCTTACAGCACGCCTCGTCGCCGACCCACGGTCTATTGGCGAGTCGACAGCGCACGTACTCGTTCCGATGGTCGTCGCAACATTCAGACGGCAACCATTCGGAGCGGTGCCGGAAGTAATGTTCTCGTAGTTCCGGGGTCACGAGGGCGTCGACGGACTCGGCGGCCAAGGCCAAATAGGCGGAGTCTGTATCCATCTCGCAGTACTGAAAATGAGGGCGCTCCAGGTACCTGTTGATGAAGTCGTAATATAACTGCAACATGCGTATCTTGGCGTACTGTAGAACTAAGAATCCCACGTGTACGGGCAGGGTGAACGTGACTTTTTTCTTCTTCATCTCTATCTCGTACGCATCGTCGACGACGACGTCGAGTTGTCGGAATCGTCTATCGTTGACCATTAGCGATGCCGCCTTCTCCGTGCAGTAGTTGACGTCACGATGTCGGTCCACGTTGGTGATGGTCTATCCGTAACCCGAGTTCCCCAGCAACTTCATGGTGTCTGCGATGATGGCCTTGTGCGAGTGAACGTCTCCCTAGCGTCGCGCCGTGGACACTGCATTGCCGAACCGCCTGAAGCACGGGACGGGATCGTACTCAACGATCTGGTACACGTGCGTCACTTCGAGACCGTGGTCCATATACCATCGCAGCAGAGGCTTGGCGAGCAAGATCTTATCGCCTCGATAACTACCCACGAGCATGCGTCTCGGTGTCGTCATGATGTTGTGCTCCTCGGCGTATCGGCGCATGAACGGTCCGAGATCGTCGCGTGTCAGACGGATGTTCTTGAACACGGGCTGCATCTCGGCAAAGTATTCGCGCAATGCTTCCGGTACACAAAGGTCACACTTGATCAGACCGAACACGGTTCCGGCACGCACGCTGCTCAGGATCTGTTGCGACGTCATCATCCAACGTACGTGACGTCGTCGCAGAAATGCAGCATCCAGACACTTTTTCACGACAGGATCTCGTCTCGTCTCTTTCCACTCGCATTCCCACAACTCGACGACCTTGACAAAGTGACGGAGGTAGACGGTGTTCTTTCGGGTCTCGGCGAGCAGTTCAGCCATGGGTTTCCCGTTGACCTCGTTGACCTCTTTACCAGTGCACGAGTGACCATGGAAAAAAACATCCGTGGAACTGATAAGCCGTTTTCGTCTCGCTGCACCACCCATCCACCAACAGTTTGCCTATTCTCTTCTCTCTACCGTTGATCTGGTGTCGTATGACGCGTCCCGTGCGTTCAGATTCCCATGTCAACTATTCCGCAGCCATCTGACCGTACAGCTGCGCCGATTCGGGTCGGAAGTGTCGTTCTCTTCCCGTCGTCGCGTGTACCATCCCATAGGCATGTCTTGCATGAGTGACCACAAGTACAGGGCGTTGGCATCGTATCCGACGATGGACCAACATGGACGAGCGGTCTCTCCGTACTCGTTCTGACGTAGCGTGGTGACCCCTTTCTCGTGATAGCGGTAAAAATGAGCGAAGCTCCGCCAACCACGTGATCTTTGACGAGGTGATGAAGATCTTTATTCTTCTCGTTGAAGATGGTAAAGTAGGTCTTCTCTGGAAGGTCGTTGAACAGGTAGAGCAAGCTCAGACCAGGAACGCTGATGCCTTGCTTGAACATGTCTATGCCACGTTGCTGGTAGAAGGCAAACTGTCTGTCGATGGCCTGCAGAAAGGGAACCACGTCCCTGTTGTTGTACCAGACGAGAAAGTCTCGTAAAGTCGTCATGGCGTTGTCGCGCCAGGCCTCTTGACAACTGGCGTAATCCTCGTCGGAAATACCTTCGTTCTTCAGTCGACTGAAGAAGGCCTGTTTCGATGGAAGTGCGATGTCGTCGAGTCTCTCCAGATGGCCAATTTACTCGTAAATGACCATTCGTCACCTCGCATCCACACGCCTTCAGATACTTGTCGTAGCTGAACCCGGGGGCTATGTAATTGATCATGTCTAAGACTTTCAGCTGATCCGTCGAAAGACACATGAACGTGTTGTTGCGTTTGATGACGAAAAAAGACCCGATACCATCGTTCTCTTCTTCTTCTTTGTCGTCTTCTTGTTCTTGTTCTTCTTGTTCCCCTGTCTTTGACGTGGTGGATAGGAAGTAGGGTATGAGGAACTGTTTGATGGCATTGAGATCATACTTATCCGAATTGAACCCAATGACGGGTAACTCATGCATCCATCCATAGAGTTGTCCCATCAGCTTTTTGTATGGATTTGTCGCCGGACGAGATTTCTTTCTTCTTGTCGACGGCTGATCGTGCAGCCTCCTCCCTTTCGTCCCAGTTCGTCAGTTCCTCTGCGAGCTGTTCCAAGACATCTTCGTACGAGTGTTTGATCTTGTCGTACGCGGCGTCACTCATCGCTTATAAGATCTCCATCATGGCGCTCGTTGGTGTCTCCATCCGTGACGAGACATTGCACTCGCTCGTAGCCGGGGACGTTGGATGCCACGCTGACGCTCAGTGGAACGTGACGCGCCACCCAGTGGACCTTGTAACTGTCCGACGGAAGTTGTTCTGTGTAGAACCAACACTCGAAATCAAAGGTGGCTCGATACGGATAGTAGCGCTACGATTCAGCCACACGAATGTTCTCGTCGTCCAGACGTTCGAACACCGATGGAGTCGAATGGTACACGCCACCAGGATAGACTCGATGCACACACCCCGTGCACGTGCGCTCATGTGTACGCAGCATAGATGCTTTATTCCATAACGAGCCACCGCACTTCCGACATCGATACGAGTGACAGTACATGCGTACATCTTGGATGAATGAAAAATGTGTCTCGTGAAGGTTGATATACATTGTTTCGGGGTACTTACATAACGATCGAAGGACCAGTTCGACGGTCGTCTTACCATCTTCTACATCCGGTTTGACGAGCTTGTATACGCACACGTTCGTTTGGAACGTGGTCTCTATGCGATAGAGGTCATCCAGCGTGACCCCAGCCAATTCTTCCATGGGTACGTGGTCTCGATCGTATGTCTCGTACAGCGTCTTCACTGCCGGTTCCAATCGATATAGATCGCATCCTCGATGCAGGGCCAGACACCGGAAGAGACATAGGTTATCATTGTACCTCTTGTTATTGTTGGGTTCCGTTTCCAGACCGATGACGCTTTTCTTCTTCTTGATGTAGGGCGGAAGAGGGATCATGCCTACACATCCTATAGGGTGATCGATGATGCGGTTAACGAATAAAGTGACTTTCGTCCCGAGTTCGCACACCCACGCAGAATCCGGTCTTTGATTGATGGCCCATTGCAAGACGTCGGTTTCTCGGATGCGTTCGAGAAAGTCATCAAAGTCCTTGCTGTTGGTGATGAGACTGGGTTCGTCCAGGTAGCGTCCACAGCAATTACACGAGGAATGATAGTACTTGTATTGACCCGTGTTCTTGTTTCTCAGAACGAACCCGTAACTGAGGTTAATCTTGAACGCATTGGTCTGTTCCTGGAACATGATCTTCAAAGACGGTTCTAGGACTGTCGTGTCTAGCGTTGTTAATCTGTAATCGTACCTGCATTGTAGGGGCCTCTCGACACGTGGGTCCTTAAAGCCGATTAGTGCGCACGAACGACATCTAACAGTTCCGTTGACAGAGTGTCGGAGAAGGGAAGTCGATCGGGTGGTTCTATGGGGTCTTCCTTTGTAACGAGTGGGTGGTGGGATGGGGTAGTGTCTTCCCTTTTTGATCTCTTTGGTGCTGGTGGCTCGGTGACGTCGGTACACGCGGTTCGTGCGTGTGTGGTCAGTTCGTAACGTCGTTCGAACTTCCGTCCACATTTCTTACACGTGTAGACGGTGGTGTTTCTTCTTCTACTACTACTACTACTACTACTACTACTACTACTACTACATACCGACCTTACGTGACGCTGTAGGTTGTCCAATCTCCCGAAAGTGGTACCGCATTTATCGCATGCGTATTTCACTGTTGGTGGTGCCACCGAGTATGAATGAAGGTCCCAAGATGGCGTCGAGTGATAACTCTGCACGTGACGTTGTAGTTCTGCACACGTGTCGAAGGCGAGCCCACAGTGACGACATTGATGTCTTTTCATGACGATGTCTGCGTCTACAACTGAGAGGGGATGGATCCTCAGTGCATCTATATAGTGCGTGCGGGGTGGTGAGGTGGTGGGGGTATTTCTATATTTACTAATAAGACGTCATAAGACGTCAATGTACGATAAGACGCGTTCCTATAACAATGGCTACTACTGTCCACTATAATCGACTACGGGTTACCTTTCGACTATGGAGGAGGGGTGGCACTCGTAGGAATAATAATATAGCAATGAGGACACAACACGTTCCATTCCATTTTGACACTTTTATTCAATAGAATACATATGTTGTGTATGAAATGTATATATTGTACTGGTATGAAAGGATAGACTTCTCTATATATAAGATGATGACATATGACGGTGGTTTGTGGGTTTGTTAATACCGCGACAGTGACCAGTAGCTTGCGAACGTTTACCGTCGCGCCAGAGGCTAATATGATGGAACTGACTTGTGGGTTTTTTGCACCACGACAGAGGTCACGTGCCTGAATAATGAATTATATATATAGAAGTCGGTCTCTTCATACATAAAGAATACTATATACATATTTCATAGACAAAATACAAGAGGATAAAGAAAAATAAATGTATTGAAACAAAATGCATCACAACAAGACAACAATTATATATAGGATTAAAGACAATAATAACAATATATAAGATTAAAGACACTAACAACAATTACTACTTACTTAGTCTAAACCTAATGATATGTAAGATTAAAGAATATGATTAAAGACAATAATAATATATATGATTAAAGACAATAATGATATATAATATTAAAGACACTAATAACAATTACTAACTAAAGAATAAGATTAAAGACACTACTAATATATATGATTAAAGACAATAATTATATATAACATTAAAGACACTATTAACAATTACTAACTAAATCTACAGGAAGTCAATAACCCAGTGTGTGCGTGCGCGCGTGCGCGCGTGTGTGTATGCGTGCGTGCGTGTGTGTATGCGTGCGTGCGTGCGTGCGTGCGTGCGTGTGTGTGTGTGTGTGTTCACAGCATCCAAGGATTGAAACACGCCACTTCTTGAATTAAAAATGTCTGCGTGTC
The DNA here is from genome assembly GCA_963662155.1 of Lamellibrachia columna. Classification (NCBI taxonomy): domain Eukaryota; kingdom Metazoa; phylum Annelida; class Polychaeta; order Sabellida; family Siboglinidae; genus Lamellibrachia; species Lamellibrachia columna. The sequence continues at coordinate 23,482,799 of OY759266.1, forward strand.
CTCTGACAGCAGCCTCGCGCTTGCTTCGGGGCATATGTTGACAGTGGCTTCGGCTACTCTCAGAGGTGTGTGCATTGATCTACACATTATGTGGTGGGTTATTGCTTCTGTGAGCATAATGTTCGCTGCTTCAGGGCTTATAAACATCGTGGATGGAGTCATTGATGATGATGGAGTGTACTGGCAATAACATTCGCATGGCATCTGCATGTCGGGTGACTGCGTGTCGGATGGCTGCGTGTCGGATAGCTGCGTGTCGGAGGGCGAGGACGACGACGACGGCGATGGTGGCGGTGTCGCCGAACTAAATCCGAACGATGTTGATGACGACGGCAGTGGTGGTGGCACCGTCGTCATTGTTGTTGTCGTCGACGACGATGGCGACTGTCGTTTGAAGAAACGACGACGGCGGGGGTGGTGGTGGTGACACTGGCAGCGTTGCTGTTGCTGGTGCTGCTGCTGCTGCTGCGGTTGTCCGGCGCTTTTTGTTGAGCACCAACCGCAGATCATTATCAGCTAACGGCGGCATGATGCGTTTGCGTGCCGTTGTCGCCTTCTCGTCGTCGTCTCTGTCGTGATCGCACGCCTCACGCAACTGTTTGAGGCCGTTATGTATCTATAGACAGGACAATAAAATACACACCTGTTTAATCACTGTCAGCAACATCGTTCTTACCTGAATATCGACTGGCTATGGTCGCTCTGACCGTGTCTGCCATATCGAGATTCCATTGCATTTTCCCAAACCTCTCCTCCAACGCTATGACAACCCAACGCAAGATGTGCATGATAAGACCGGAAGACGGTACGTAATACTCATCATCCGATAGATCTAATATACGAACCACCTCGTTACATGCATAACGAACGCACGCTGTGTCTACCGCCGCGTCGAAGGTATTTTGATTCATCATGGCTTCCGCACGATTCCAAATTCTGTCTATGTTCATTACCGTCACCTGCATATCATGATCGTTGTCACTGTTACTACTACTGCTGCTGCTGATTATGACAATAGCTGCATCGTTACTGCTGCTGCTGATGATGATGACAATAGCTGCATCGTTACTTACAGCAGTATGCTCGTCTGCTATAAACAGAGTCGGTTCGGTAGAGGAAGTGATGGATGGTGAGGATGGCAATAGATTACGATCTTCATACGCATCTAACCACTCCTGTACCTTTTTGTTCATAGTTATTTCATCGGGGCCTGTGCTGTTGACAGTGCTGGCATCGACGGCGGCATTCTCTTTGTCTTCCTTCTACAAAGAGAATGCTCCGTCTAGTACTTCCAGCTCTGACACGTTGTAGTTGACGTAGTTGTTGTTTATGCTTTTTTAATGGTCGCCATGACACGGGCCCCCCTCAGCACCGACAGCGCAGCCGATCCGTCTTCGTCTGACGTCATAGCGACGTAGCTGTTAGCGGCGAAACCCAGTAATTTCGCTGCCACTTCGTTAAACAAACTGACCCAGATTTCTGTTCCGATCCAATCCTGCAGGAGGACACGCAGGATGTACCTGTACACAGGACCTCTCTGCCATTTGTGAACTGGACAATAGTAGGCCTTGTTATGTTGCTGGACGCCTTTGGGGCACTGCGAGCACGATACATAAACTACGTATTTCTCTTGCGTGGCACAAGCGACTATATTTAACGGTCTTGAATTTTTTTAAGTTCCAACACTTACCTCTGATTGTAGTCGTGTTATATTCATCATCTGCTGCTGTTCGTCTGCAAACTGCTGTGCTGCCATGGCGTCGAGTCGAGCGTGATACGAGAGAGACAAGTCGAGAGTTGGTTATGGCAGTTAGAGCTGCGAGTCCCTTATATAGCGGGGGCGATCGTGTGGCGCGCCTTTCCGTTATCTCGCCAGTTGGCGTTGGTATGCGTTGCGCTATCGACGCGCATTCCTATTGGCTGGGCGTTGTTGTTGAGCACACATTCCTATCGCCTGGTTTTTTCGAATGAACTCACGACAATTCATGAGTATCTGACCCAATACGTTCTGTCCAGGCTGTCCAGTGTAAGTGAGCATGCTCCAGAATCCTTCCCTGCTTCTCACGCATTCCATTAACGGCGATGGATGTGTGTTCAATCGTTTGCGTAGTGTCGTGTCGCGAAATTTAATCGCAACTAACGCGATCATTACAGATCGTCTCTGTTTGTTCCATTGTGCACGTAAATGCTCCTTCTCTCGGATGGTCTTGCTAAGGTATTTCGCCTGTAGTCCGGTTCGTGTGGCTAGCATCTTTTCCGCCGTCTTGGTATCGTCATTAAAGATGCTTTTCCTGTCCATGTACGCAGCTTCAGCGGTGTTAAAAACATGACCCCATGCATGTATCCTACACACGTAGAAGTTAGATAGGAAACTGTTTCCTCCTCTGAAGTATATAGGACGATTCAAAATTACATGCACTGTATTTAATGCCGGTGATATTATGCAACGTTTGCCTAAACTAACTGGGTTGGTTTTTTACGCGTGATAAATGGGATTTTGGTTTCAGCATCGTTTAGTTGACACTTCTGTGACAGCCTTATCGCTGTGAGGGATTGCTTATTGTTCTAGTGGTCTACGTCGAATGTCTGGAATTCGATGCAACGTTCGTCTAGGACGCAGTGACTTGGTTTTTTACGCGTGATAAATGGGATTTTGGTTTCAGCGTCGATTCTCTGACACTTCTGTGACAGACTTAACGAACATGTTTTTCGTTGTGAGGGATTGCTTATTGTTCTAGCGGATTATGTCGAGTGTCTGGGATTTGTTTTTCGCATTACATTTTGATAAATGTTATTATTATTGTTTCCTAGTGGATGTCTGGCGTTTCTTGTCGCATAACTTTCTGACTTTGACAAATTTGTTATTGTATTATAGTGGCTTATGTCAGCTGTCTGCATTGTTTAACGTTTACTATATAAGGCTGTTCTCAGACTAGGTATTTATGTATACACTCACCGTCGTTCTGTTGCTTTTGTTGCTCCTGGCGTCACGATGCTGTCTGACGTTGCACTATGCCCTACCTGCTGGTCGTATACATCGAACTCGGGGTCGCATTAACCCTGCTGCGGCATCGTTCGTAAGTACATAATGTCTGTCGTTGTTTGCACGAATGGTAACTAATACATACTCCTATGCTTTTAAAAAGCATCTATATAACACATAGTTTAACTTTAAGAGACATCTTTTATGCGACTGTACGTGGCCTATTTCACAACGCCCGCTAGCCGGTTGCTAGAAGTCTACTCATAAAAAAACACACGAGCCGGGCTGGGTCGTCGGATCACTGTTATCGTCTGTGCGTGGCCTACTTCTACACGCTTGCTAGCCGGCTGCTGCTGCTGGCCTAGCGATAAACACCACGAGCCGGGCCGGGTCGTCGGGTCACTGATATCGTCTGTGCGTGGCCTACTTCTACACGTTTGCTAGCCGGCTGCCACCGGTCTAGTGCTAAAAAACATCAAGCCGACTTCGCTAGCGGCCGGGTCGAAAGTACGCCTTTCGTCGCTCTCGGGTTTCCCATAGCTTATTAACACACACATGTGTTATTTAAGAAATGTATATAGCATAACTTTAACTAAGTCTCGACGTACCGTTAACAAAGGCTCGATTGTCATGTGTCTTTCGCTCTGGTTTTCAGCTTCCATCGACAACAGTGGGCAGCTGTGATGGAGCAGTTGCGCGATTATATACCACGCATAGACAATCATGATGACGACGACAGCCCTTCAGCTACCGAAAATTGGGACGATGAATGTAATCAATACGCAGACTTTCTGGACCACAGACGAATGTGGTCTGCCGTGATCACAGAACTTGGCATGATTCTTCCGCTTGCACGGGTGGAGAAAGAGATGTCACTAGCACGATTAGACAAAGAGTCATTAGCACGCCTGTCGCGAACTGATCGCAGATGGATATGGGAGGCCGTGATGGGCGAAATGATACAAGCTGTCAAGGCACGCAACACCCGACGTGGACAGCGACAGACCAAACTGATAGACAGACGCGGGAGATCACTGCCGCGCCTCCACTTCAATTGACATCATTACCCAAAGAACAATGAACACTATGTTTTAGTATTTTAGTATAATATGATATATCGGTATTTTTAAATAATTATTTTACTAGTTAAATAATTAAATAATAATATGTTTTAGTATTTTTAGTATAATCTGATATATCGTTATTTTTAAATAATTATATTACTATGCTGTAATATGATGTGCTATATATCGTTATTTTTAATATTAATAAAGTTTTTTTGTGACTTTATTCAATGAAGTGTTGTGTTGATTTTGTTGGTTAACGACGCTAGCAAAAGAAATATGACCACATTTCACCCTGCTACCACATACATGTAGGCTACAGAACGCGGATAGGGTACCACGGGCAACAATGAACCGAGGGGTTAGGGTACCACGGACGACAACGAGCTGGGAGTTAAATGCGTTGGGGTACAATTAAAATTATCTCGCTCCTTGGGGGTTGGGGTAGCGGTCACGTTAGGGTAGCGATCACTCCGTTAGGGTCAGGGTTCACCACTGAAGAGGTCAGGTTGTGGTCACGTTACAATCGTCAAAAAGTTGGGGTTACGACGGTTAGGGTTAGCTCCAGTGGCCAGGTGGCGCTCTAGGGGTATGTATAGGGATATAGGTCGCCGTCAGGGGGCGCTCACGATACCCAGAAGGCTCTGCGACCGGAAGTCACGTGACCTTCCCATACTGGTCGCCTATTTTACCTGGTCATTGGAGCATATTAACTACTCGGGCCAATTTCACATAGGATATGCCTTCACATTCGCAGATAAGTCAAATATGACAAATACTGGGACGTATCACACGTCATATTACATTACTACGTTTCATGCGGCTAAGCATGTCATGAAAATTGTACAAACATAACGAAAAGTAGATAGAAACCTCTTCTGTTTTTGAAATAGCACATTACTGACCCGTGAGGAGTTTTCAAAATACTGAGCGTCTGCACCACTCCCCAATTAAAAGCGTCACTGACTCTCTTACCATAGTCATGTCGGGCCCGTTCACTCCTTCGATGCGAAATACAAAGGCATCTCTGTGTTTCTCGGTTGTCCTCATAACTAGGTCGGATGCCATTTCATAGTAAGTCGCATTCATCTGCCATATAACTTTGCCGTTCTTGCCGTCAAGCACGACCTTCTGTAATTATATTAATTACAAGTAACGATACAGTATAAGTCTGTATAAATGAACCAAATCATTTATCTAATAACTGGCTTGATTTCTTTCACTTTTCACTTTTTTATTCCTCAACCCCTGGGAGATGCCTTCCCCAGTTACGGTTAGGCGTAGCACTGTTATCTAAGACCAACAAGCTCATTGCAACCCGCTGCTTCCTCCACGAATATGGCAAATATTACACATTTATTTAACGATACTGGGTTTATGCGCGACTTGCTTCAGAAAATTATATTGGGTACCCTTACATGCTTCAACATTATGAATCAATGGGCTCATAAGTAGCATTTGCACATATTTAATGCAATGTAACTGAAATTAATTTGCCAACAATTCTCGTACACTCTACGTCAAGTCTCCGCGTATTGATACACATCTTATTTGAGTCATATGAACCACCGTAACAACTGGTTAGAAGAATGTAATTTAGTAGGTAGAACTTTTAAAAAAATTTAACAAGATTGCCATCTCGAACAACAAGTTCCAGGTGGCAAGTGGACAAGGAAGCCATTGGCTTATCGAGAGTTCAACAATATTATCATCTATGTGTAGCCCGCCCTTATCAGATATATGTCAATTCTATTTTTAAACATATTCACAATACTAGCATTAACACAATCATTTGGCAGTTTGTTCCATTCATTTATCACCCTCTGTGAGAAAGAGTACTTTCTCATGTCCAACCTACACTGCTCCTTAACTAATGCTGCTTTTTGTCCTCTGGTTCTACTGCCTTCTTTAAGTTTGAAGAACACATTTCTATCAACATCCACCATTTTAAACACTTCTATTTGGTCTCATCTTAGTCTCTTGGTCTCTAGTGTTGTCAAACCACATTGTAATAAGCGACTTTCGTAACTAAGGTCTCTCAATTCTGGAATAATTTTAGTTGTTCTTCGTTGTATTCTTTCTAGCTTGTCTATGTCTTTTTTACGATATGGCTTCCATGCTTGAATGCAATATTCCAAATGTGGTCTAACTATTGCTTTGTACAGGGGTACAATTAGATGTTTCTCCTTATACGTGATAGTTCTCCTAATTAGCCATAGAATTTGATTTCCTTTCGAAGCAGCAATCCCACATTGTTCTGAAACTTTCATGTCAGCACTAAATGTTCCTAAATCCTTTTCTTGTGTGGTTCTATCTAGTACAGCATCCCCCATTTTATATTCCTCGTCCATATTTCCATGTCCTATGTGAATACATTTACACTTCCCAAAATTTAATTACATTTGCCATTTTTCAAACCATTTAACTAATTTTTTCTAGATCATCCTCTAAACTTTGTTTATGTGTATCATTAGTAACCTTTCTGAATAACTTTGTCTCATCTGCACATTTGAGTACTTTGCTAGATATGTCATCCTCCAAATCATTTATATATATATATATATATATATATATATATATATATTAAAAACAGTATAGGGCCTAACACTGATCCCTGTGGTACCCCACTCAAAACAGATTTCCAGTTTGAAATCTCACCATCTACTATTACTCTCTGTCTTCTGTGTGTAAGCCACTTTTCTATCCCGTTGATTACATCATTACCTATACCATGGGCTTTTTGTTTAAGTAACAATCTTTGATGTAGCACTTTATCGAAAGCTTTCTGAAAATCTAAGTAGACAACACTCACTGGTGACGCGTCATGTACCCACTTTGTAATTTCTTCCAAAAAACATAAGAGATTGGTTAGACATGACCTTGCTTTTAGGAACCCATGTTGAGATGAGAACTTGTCGAATGTATATCTGTGTTATTTAGTAAACTATGCACTGCACATTAAAACATGTTCAGACAAATAAAAATACGAATGGAACAGGTAGAAACTAAATTATTTATTTCTACTTCAACTGGTCATACGTGGTACGGTTGGCACATGTTTACGTTTGTAGTGGTTGATTTACATATACATACTGAGTTCATGACCTTTTTGTATCCGGAAGAAAATACTTGGAACTCAATAATAATCCCTGTATTACTTTAATTTGAAGAAAACCTGACCTGGACATACCAGGGCGAGTGCAAACAGTTCAATACCAGCTTAGTGATAATTCGTAGCAGACAACAACCGCAGTTCGTAACAGCGTACTACTGGGTTTTATTAGCACGGGCATCAGAGAATGCACGGAAACCGATAGTTTGAATGATGATACCGACATTCACAATTACCCATATGGTCGTAAGTCATGTTTGTTATATGTATCCGTGCATTGCGCATCTTTATTGACTTCCGTGGTGAAAACTACCTACCAGGGAGTATTTGTAATCTGGCCAAGCTCCTCTATTGAGATGAATCATAAAGTCAAGATGTTCGTCATCGTTGAAGTAGGCCGGTGCTAAACAACTGCAACAAGACAAAACAGTTTGTTCGTTCATATGTTTGTGCCTACTGGCTTGCGTGGGTAGTATGACACGTGGATATGTACTTGTGGGTGCGTAAGTATGTAGACATTATCATACATGTGTGTGTCATCATGCAAGCATGTATGCATACATGTCATGCACATATGCGCATATGCATGCATGCATACATGCACGTTTACAAACGTGCATGTGCACAAGCGTTCGAGCCCATTTAAGAAGATTGCCAGTTGATTACATCTTTACCATGGGCTTTTAGTTTGGGTAACAGTCTTTGATGTGGCACTTTATCGAAATCTTTCTGAAAATCTAAGTAGACAACTTTCACTGGTGACCCGTTATCTACCCACTTTTAATTTCTTCAAAATAACATAAGAGATTGGTTAGACATGACTTTGATTTTAGGAACCCATGTTGAGATGTATTTATTAATTTATGTTTTACAAGGAATTCCATCACGTGGTCTCTAATTAATGTTTCGAGTAATTGACATACACCTGGTGTTAAACTCACTGGTCTATCATTTTCTGGCTTGTTCCTCGATCCCTTCTTAAATAGCGGCGTAATGTTTGCTTCTTTCCATTCTGAAGGAAATATTCCTTCTTATAGTTAAACAATTTTGCAAGTTGTGTACTAATTTGCTCAATAATTTCCTTAAGCAGTTTTGGTGGTATCCCATCAACTCCAGGTGATTTACGATCCTGTATTCTCTATAGATTTCCATTGTATGTCTCCATGGTTAAAATCTCCCATTATGATACATTCCCCTTTACTAACTTCCTTTATAACATTTTGTATTTTTATGTTATCCTCTTCGTTTATGTTTGGACTTCGGTAAACTAATCCAATAGTTAATTTTGAATTTCCTGAAACTATTTTGCACCAAACAGCTTCGTCGTAATCTGCCTCCCTTTCTAATTTTATTTCAGCAGCCTGAATAGATTGTTTACCATATAAAATAGCTCCCCCTCCCCTTCTTCCTATTCGATCTCTCCTAAACATTACATATCCTGTCAATTCTAATTCAGCATCTGTTTGTCTGTGTTGGCCCATGATTTGATTATGTGAGGGTTAATATCTTCTACCATAATGTTTAATTCGTTTTTCTTATTTACAATTTTCCTAGCATTTAAGCACACGCATCAATAACCTGCTTCAGACATGTTTTTCGGACATTTTGTTATTGGTTTTCCCATACACACACACACACACACACACACACACACACACACACACACACACACACACACACACACACACACACACACACACACACACACACACACACACACACACACACACACACACACACACACACACACACACACACACACACACACACACACACACACACACACACACACACACACACTTCCACAAACACACACGGACGTACGCACAAACAAACAAACAACCACACACACACACACACACACACACACACACACACACACACACACACACACACACACACACACACACACACACACACACACACACACACACACACACACACACACACACACACACACACACACACACACACACACACACACACACACACACACACACACACACACACGCTCCCAACCACACCCACACATACAATCGTTCAATTAGTCATGGCATATTATATAATTTCCGCACTGACCTGTACGATTCCAACCCATAGAATCGTGTTGACCACATAATGTCCAGTGTTTCGCCATTATACAGCCGCACTGTGCCGTCGTAGGCAGACATGACGATGTCACGTACGCCGTCATTGTTCATGTCAACCAAAGTTGGTGACACCATCACGCCTTTTATTTTGCTCCTGAAAATGTTAATTCAACGGCTAAACGTGGAAACGGAATGAAACAAGAATTCATGTATTAATCATTAAAATATAGACACACATATCGCTTGACTGCAACCATAACAATGATAACGTTCCAATGGGTTGCCTTGTTATATATTGCAGAACAGATCAAAACAAAATGAGAAAACCGCCCAATAAATTAGTGTACGATTTAAACTGAATATCTGACAATGGAATAAAAACGTACTTGTAAATCACAAGAACACCATGAATGCGATGGTATAATATTCTTTTCTCCCAACTCGTGTAGCTTCCCCGGGTGTTCGGAACTACTGCAGATTTGGGAAGACTCCTGACGTAGCGGAAAAAGTCAGGTACAGGTATTGCCAAGAAAGCACCTGAAACAATCGTGTTTATATGAATATATTTTACAAAGTAAAACTTGTATTTATATAATGTGCACATGTATTATGTATATATTATTGTTATTAGTCCGGCAACCATAGAAACTATCCGCAGCACGCGTAACATATATACTTCAAAACGAGGCTACTCGCAAACTAGGCCACTGCATCTCGTACGTTTGTGTTGGAGTTCTAGATTGAACCAGACGTGTTTATTAATTCCAACACAGTGCACGTTTTTTCTTCGTGAAGAAATCAATGTTGATATTGTTCGAAGCTATATTTTTGTGTCTAACATCGTTCATACACTATGTGAATGTTTTACGCTTTAGCGGAATAGTACTAGTTAATTTACGATAATTACATTAATTATTGTATTCGTTCTCTGTCTCCGCCTTTTTTATTTATATAATACGTTTACGAAAACATGGCTTGTCCGGCTAAGAATACGAATTCAGATTGTTTATTATTGGTCATAGCTTCTTACGTCATTTGCACGAATATGTGTGGCGTTCTACGGAAACTTGTGGTGTAGACTTGGGTTCTCGGCACAGCTTGACCACGTTTTTAATTACTGCGTTGGGGGGCTCACTTTCGATATTTGTGACAAGTACTTTCACTGGTTCGTGAGTTGGTTCCAAGGGTGGTGATTATAAACATCGGAATTAACGATTTATCCCGTGATAATGATGAACTCGTTAATCTTGGTAACCGCATGGTTGATTTTGCTAAGCTTGTAACAGCAGTAGAATTGGTTGCTGAAGTGTTGATATGCCAGATACTTCCACGAGTGAGGGTCTGGCCGACAGGTCGTAGAAGTAAACCAACACGCGCCGACTTCAACGCAGTTCGTTTCGTGGTCAACCGTGTGGTAGATGGCTTGACCAAAAATTTGCACCACAATAATTTTTGGCGGCACATGGGTTGCATACCAACTTCGAGCAGTACTTCGATCTTAACGATATTGGTATGCGGACGTATATCGGGAGAATAAGGGGAGCAGCCATGTTTGCTGCTGGCCGTTGCTAGTATAGCATATATGCACAACACACTCTTTGTTGTGGGCTATTTTTATGCACCAGCAATTTTATAGTGGTTACTCTGACCTGGTCATGATTGCAATGGTCGGTGCCTGGTTGCATTGACAGAGTCGTTTCTCTGGTATTGTAAGTATTGTGCTCATTCTAGTTGCACAAATATGCCAATGTTTTCGCCCTTTCTACCATCAATATCAGATAAATATTTCTGTACTGGTTATTATTGCACGCTTATGGTACCTCTGGTTTTGGGCCGTGTGAGCAGTCATGGAGTGGTGTCTGTACAGTTTGTACTGCCTAGGTTATCTCACAGTACTGACATGATTGTTGCACTGCGTGTGCAGGGTCTGGGTCTCGTTTACGATGTTACAACATGCCAAAGGAACGTCAAGGGAGCAGTGCATCCAGCGGACCAGTGGTCCGACCTCCGTCCCTCCGAGCAGTGCATCCAGCGGACCAGTGGTCCGACCTCCGTCCCTCCGAGCAGTGCATCCAGCGGACCAGTGGTCCGACCTCCGTCCCTCCGAGCAGTGCATCCAGCGGACCAGTGGTCCGACCTCCGTCCCTCCGAGCAGTGCATCCAGCGGACCAGTGGTCAGACCTCCGTCCCTCCGAGCAGTGCATCCAGCGGACCAGTGGTCAGACCTCCGTCCCTCCGCGCAGTGCATCCAGCGGACCAGTGGTCAGACCTCCGTCCCTCCGAGCAGTGCATCCAGCGGACCAGTGGTCCGACCTCCATCCCTCCGAGCAGTGCATCCAGCGGACCAGTGTTTCGACCTCCATCCCTCCGAGCAGTGCATCCAGCGGACCAGTGGTCCGACCTCCATCCCTCCGAGCAGTGCATCCAGCGGACCAGTGGTCCGACCTCTGTCCAAACGCCGAGCTGCCATTGCAAAGCGTGCAGCAGTGGTGACACCACCGTTGGTGCCACTATCGCGACATCGACGGCCTGTGAAAGCTGCTGCGGGGAATCCAGACGAGGGCACAGCACCAAGCAGTGAGATAATTATATCGGTCTGCACTGCAGATATTGTGGCTCTCTCATTGTGGCTCTCATATGAATAATGTAATATGACGATATACATTTTCTTAATTCACGTTTGATGTTGGCACAGCCAGTTTAAATTGGGTTGTTGCGATAGCATAGCACTAGTTATAGTCACTATGTACTATATGTATGATGGTTACAGTATCAGCTTAGTTTGAGGCAGAGCCCTGGGGTGGGGTTGGGGGCCTCCTTGCGAGGCCTGGTGGGAAAAAATCAAAGCCCCACCTTTGCTATTTTAATTATTGTCATTCAATAACTGTTTCGCGATGCGCATGTTGTGTCGCTCATCGTTATACATTTACTTAATTATGGTTCAAACAATTATTAAATGACATTTACCAACTTAACATAACTCTTTGTGTTTTATCTTAACAAACGAGCGCAGGTTTCTGCCATTAGACATCAAGATAAAAACATTATTAACGTTGAAATGGATTCAAAAGGTTTGATGGAGACCATCAAAGTATATTTAAATATAATTGTCTGCATACTGCAGACATACCGACTGCACGGCTGAAAGGGCAAACTCTTTCACAGTCTGGAATGAACACAGTTAAAATTATTTTCTGCAGCGCAGACATTCGTAAACTATTCACTCGATATGGTGCTTTGTAGTTTAGTAATTAATAAAACACTACTTTTTAAAATAATAGTTGTTAATATGAAGTTGTTTTTACCTTTGACAGTTTCGCCGCCTTCACCATACAGAATGTACTGAGACCCGTCCTTGGTAGTGTGCAGAACTGGCGAGAAATATGTCTCCTTGTACCTGGACATGTTCAAGTAACGACCGAGTGACTGGCCATTGCTACCGTCCACGAGAATCAGACGGCCAGAGAATCGTTTGTGTTCCTGAAGCACGATGAAACATTATGGTGATGTCCATGTAATGGATTCCCTTCAGACGAGACAACTTCTCCTATAGGCTATGTTTGCCGTGATGTTAAATTACTAGTGACGTTACTGTAATATACCCTTCAATGTTAACGTACGTGCTTTTTAATTTCAAATTAAATAATAGGATTAGTTGCACTGCAATTTTTAGTTTTGCATTTACCTTGGCGTCAAACTTTGGATCACCACCTTGCGAAAGCAATACTTCTGGCACGCCATCTTGTGTGAAGTCTGACATGACAAGAACGTTGTAGAAGTTCCACGACTGGTGCACTACGCTCTGGTCGACATGCCACAACACTTTACCTACAGTACAGATATAACTTTTTCAAAATGTCACTTACAACAAGTTCAGTGAATTTGTCATTTTGCATTGTTTCATCTTAGATCGTACTAAAACAATAAGTAATTGGTAGTTGTTGTTCGCTTGTAATGTGCATATTGTTTCTCAATATAGACACATGTCCAGCAGATATTTCGGCGTAAAACGGTGGTTTTGTTTAGATAAGCGTTTGTGAGCAGAATAACAGCTCGTTTCGATGATTCCCAATGATGTGCCTCTAGGTAGCTCTATGAACCGATGCATTGCCGAAATTTTCGGTCAAATGAAATTCTTCTTCCCGCAACATAGTAAAGTGGGATGAACGAAGATGCCTGGTGGACTTTCCTCGCGATTTACAATGCGATGTGACAATGTGACAATGCATATACTGCTTCATATAGCGAAACTGGCCATTCTCCTTAAGTAAAACAAGCACAAATGAAATCACCTTTTCGCGGGTCAAATGCCACAACTGTGCCCATCCGTCCACTGGCGATGCAGTCTGCCTTGCCATCTTTGTCGATGTCAATCTTATGGCAGTTCATTTCAAACGGCCCCGCTTGAACTCCTATGCGCCACAGTTCTTTCCCATCGTAACCCCGCAAGGCAACCAACCTTCCTATACATGGGAATGTTTCCCCTAAAACAAACAAGGACGTTGTCAGCTCTCATAATCAATAAACTAAAATAACACTACGAACTGAAACATTGCTTCGCTTCCGTTTATCGGAATTTTTATAATAAAAACAATTATGATGACACTAACATGTTCGATTCGTGCACGGTCGCATAAACGTAATAACCGATCAATTAGAAAGTTCACGATTCCAATTAAATATTTGGTAAAATTACAACGATGAATTTATATTTTCTCTACACTTATTTATCTTGCAAATATATTTATTTTTCAGTATATAACTAAAAACTTGCCAGCATCTGAACACGTGTTCTTCATTTCATCCATAGTCTTGTCACCCGCACCGACGACATCGGTTTTCGTCATTCCGAAGATGACGTCATCACGCCCGTCTTCATCGACGTCCACCAGGCGGATACAAGACTCGGTACCTGCAAACATGGTCGTTTCGAATACCTACCGGAAGACACTGACATAAATATAATCCAAAACCTGTCAATTATGCATATTAAATTCAATAGTGCAGTTCCGGTTGTATGGTGTAAAAACAGAGGTTAGTATAATGTGTTATATGTAGTACTTGCTTCAGACTCTCACGTTCGGCTCTCGCCGCCACATAGCTCCATGGAGTGAAAGGGGACCCGAGAGTATAAGCCGTCTCGTGGTATACTACATAATGTTGGGTACCTTGTGACCTCGTGCAATTGGCGCTTCAGAGTGCCAGCCCACATGGGTGTGCTTGCGTCGTGACACTCACTAACCAATCTACAGTTGTGGGCACGACTTTTGAAAAGAGCTGCGGTTTAGGAAACACCCAACGAAAACATTGAAGATTGGATTAGCCCAACAGGCCAACATTTGGTAGTTGATAACAAAAACGCTACGTCAATTCGTTTAAATAAAATTAACAGGATATATCAAACGGAAACACGAATTGGAGCAACAAGGACTACGGGCGAAAGCTCTGAATACGGGTACACTTTAGTGTAAAGTGGACAGTGGGAACATATGAATTGACACTAGTAGTTACACCTTACATTGGAAATAGAATCAAAGTCCTAAAAAACATTAGCAACAGGATGGCTCTACCTTTGTAGGAGAAACGGCAATCTTCGTAATAATCTATGCAAAGAAGATCGGGCGAGGAGAAAGAGGCATTATTTGAGAAAGTTAAGATGAAAATAGATAATATCACGAACGGAAAAAAATTGTACTAATGGGATATCTAAACGGACAAACAGGAAAATCTAGAGACGGGTGTAGACGCCTTCAAACACGGCGCCCGATGATGGTAGTGATGATAGAGATGATGATGACGGTGGTGATGGTTGTGATGATGGTGATGGCGACGACGATATCGATTTTGTGATTCTGGAACTAGTAACAAATCGAGGAGAACGCAACTTTACATTAGATTACCGTATGCTGATAACATTGTTCAAAGAGCAACGTACGAAGCAGGAGTTGAAGGAATCACGCATATAAATATATATATATTATAGATTTTATATATTATATATATATATATATTATATTATATATATATAATATAATATATAAAATCTAAAGTTGAACATGCACACAAGACGGAAGTCATAATGATTGGAATAGTGCTGTACAAATCAAACATCGAAATCGGGGAATATCAGCTAACGCAAGTAATATCCTTCAAAAAACCTCGGCAGCAGTATCAATTGGGGACTATGGAAGTAGCGATGTTCAACCATATTACCAAGTACAGTCATAAGAAAGGATGTATGTACGGACTGTTTAAAGACAAACATGCAATCCCAATAGAAGTGATGAAATTCAGATGGAATTGGCTTGTGACGAGAAGAAAATATGATTAAATTTGACATTGAACATGACGATAACTGGAAAGATACCGAGAGGATGGATAAGGTTACGATAGTTAATCAATAACAGCAGTCGCCCAGAGGAATGGAATGCCAGCGTCAAATAATGTTTAAGAACAGAACGGCATAGGAGGGTACAGAACGGAGGAAGTTGATGTCTTGCCACACTGATAGAAGTTCTTATGTAGCTTTAATCCCCAACTGGAGTATAATGAGCAAGGATGTGTACCGTAATACGAAACATTGACCAAGTGATGACGTTGGTTTAAGCTATAGGCGTCTTGGGTATAAGAACATACCAAAGCCTTTTATGGTCTTCGTCCATTCGGGCGTCTTTTTGAACCTTTTGTTCAGCTCCAAAGTATTGGTGGGCTGCGGTTTCTTGAAATAGTTGGGCTGCGGTTTCTTGATATGCGGTTTCTTGAAAGAGTTGGCCAATGTCTTGGAGCGGGTGAAATATAGACCCACCGTGAAGACGGCCAGTATCGCCACCGCAATGCACGCTATCCAGCACAGCGTTGGGACAAGGCGCTTACATTTCTGTTTCCCAGTCTTCACCTTCGTCTGTTCAAACAAAACGTTTTCGTTTACATCTCCGTCGTCGGAGTCGGCACTTTCGTCCTTCCTCAATGGTTCGTGCTCTCCCGTCTTCTCCCGCGTCGCTGAAAAAGTCACCAAGTTTAATAAGTTACATATTTTTATATAAATCTTTTTATTAATTATTCCAATTATGATTAACCGCGGCAGTCCACGTTGATTGAATTGTCAAAATGTCATTATATGTCAGATACAATTATGCTGAATACACTTTTGTAATATATAACTATATGGGTGTGTATTAGTTTTTATTATGTTCATGTCGGTGACAAACCAACAGAGAATTTGTCCTAGCTGGGCGGATTCATGCCCATTTCCAATAATGTGTTTTTATGACTAATTCAGAACAGATTCCCAATTCGCCTACTGCCCAAAATAAAGCCTACTATTAGGTCATTTGGTCAAATAGCCACATGTACATTGTATATGGTTTGGCATCAAGAAGTGGATTGGATGCGGCTTCTATTAACAATTGAATACAAACTGTTTTTTTTTGTGCAGAAATCTTTAATAAGTTACCATTTTTGTTACCAAATAAATTTAAGTGGTGATTTTGGTGGAAGAGAAAGTGAAGTGGGAATATAATCAGTATGTGCAAACCGAGAGTATTGGAAATAGGAGAGCTATCCAATATAGACAAGGATAAATATGAGTAGAATCAGTTAAAGGAAGGGGGTATGAAGATGTGTAGGAGTGGATGCAAAAGAAGAGAGAAGGATATAAAGATATATATATATATATATAGAGAGAGAGAGAGAGAAAGAGATAGAGAGAGAGAGAGAGGTATAAATATTTGAGACAAAGACCGAAGAGGAGAGTGAGAAATTGAGTGAGTGAGCGAGCGAGTGAGTGAATTAGTGAATGACTGAATGGGCGGAGAATGAGTGAGTGAATTAATGAATGCATGGTGAATGAGACAATGAATGAGTGAATGAATTAGTGAGTGAATGAGTAAATGAACGAACGAATGGATGAGGGAATGAGTAAGTAATTGGATGAGTGAGAGAGTGAGTGAGTTGTATGGGTCAGCGGAAGTGAAGGTAGTGCATGTGTGACTGAAAAGCAAGAGCGAGGGTGGTTCACTATTTTGGAATAGTACTCGTCAGATGACATGTTCGGCATTCATCCGCTTGTTGGTGTTTCTTGCACTGAAGTCCTCTTAGCTTATCGAACACCAACTAGCAAGTGCTTATGTGGAGCTAATATATTAGCCCCTTTTGCGTCTAATTTAATTTAATGCGTCTAATTTAATATTACCCATAACGACACAATCTAAGTGTAGTGCATCTTCTGTTTATAATTTACATTTCATATTCCTTTGAATTTGAAACTCGTTTTCAACAAGTCCCGTGTACATATGTCCAAGTTCATTCCAACATTCAGGTCCTAACATTTTAAATCACCACTTGATTGATGATTGTTCTCCCCAGAGGCTGTGAAACAACGAGTCAGCAGGTAAAGGCCAGACCATGATTAAGATGTATGGGAAGATAGGGTTAACATTAATGGGAGAAAGACAGACGAGGATGAGAAGTGCATGGAAAAGGCTGGCGATGGGGAACTGTGGAAAAGAACGATAAAGAGAGCAATGCAGAAGTACATTAATTAGTAGGCCTGATCCCTTATAAAAGGTTTTACGTTAAAAAAACACCCAATTCTCATCCTGAAGTTCTGCAGGATTAGACACACCGTCGGAAAAAAAACTCAGTGGCTGTCTATTAGAATGTGACAAACAAAGCAGCGATGAAAGGATCGCCGAAAGATTCACGGTCAGAGATTCAAAAGAATGATACATTAACTATCTAGTCTTAAGAGCGTTCCCGAAGTCATAAAATCTCTGAACATTGACCTCTACTTTCATCACTCCAACTGCACACCCGTCTTCAAAAGAATGGCGTCCTTTCGTACGTAAAAACAAACAAAATGATTTATCGCTTCAAGGGGCAGGTATCTACTGTCGACCAATTCTCTTCCGACACAACTCGACGGCAGCAGCTAAATGGTTTTTATGTTCGTTCACCCGTGACGGTGCATAGAATGTAGGCAATTATCCAATGCACTCGTACCTGACACGAAAAAGGTGGCCACGTACGACATTTAAATATAGTTCAATTATACAAATGAAATCGTATTTACGAGTCGCCAACTCCGACTCAAACATTTTACTTTTCGACTGTTAAGGTAACTACCATTTGATCGGGTTCGTGAACTATACGAACTCACTGGAACGCCGCATAAATCACCTGGTATATGCCGACCGCGTGGCATATGTTACCCGTATTGCAATATGTTCGGTTAATTTGTGCAGTATCGTTTCATGAATCGGACAACACGTTTTTCTGTGGACCCGTTCTTTAAGGTGCAACACGTAATCTAGGTAATTAATGTATATCCAGTGGCATGGAACTCGTTACAACACGCAATATGGTGCAGTGTTGTAGATCATAGCTGTCGGAAACATCTTGTTCAATTCATATTACAGGATGTACTCACCATTTATTTCCGAAATAAACTGCGCGGATTTTCTCAGGACTTCCATTCCAATAGACACGAGGTAATCATAAATAGTTTAGTGCTTGTTCAACTGTTCCTATCGGAGACGTTTATCCTCACCCTAGTTTGACCGAGTCAAAATGTGCGTCTAGGCGCAGTCAAGTTTGAAGTCGCGGTGTTTGTGCTTCAATGCGTAGCACAGCAGGCGGCCTATCCTGTGGTCTACACGCCATAAATTACTCAGCGACAGTTTCTTACAGAACAGATTGGCATGTGACGTTTGAGGACACTTCAAAATCTGGTCTGACCTGGCCAATTAGCATATGAACTGTAAAAGACATTTGAATTGCTTTCTCATATGGTCTATTATGTGTGAATAATAAGATAAAGATACCGAAAGGATTAGTTGAACTCTCATTTATTGAAACGTTCTTTCGGGTGTGCCGAATATTATAACCGAAAATAATACTATAATTGTCGCAATGCCCATTATTTCCTTTGGGAACACTATTATATCAACAATGAAATATAAACTGTGTTCCAAACAATAACATCTAATTACCTGTGGTTGTATCGCGAATCTATCGCTTTATGTATATGATCATCACCTCAGTCTACAATGTTCATCTGAAATATTTTAGAAACTTCGCTTTTTGCAGCATGAAATACATATTATGTATAATTACATTTCGGTAGGTTTCAGCTGCCTTCATCGGACTTACTTCCGCTAGATGGCGGCACGGGATACTACACCAGTGACATCACTTTCTTAGAATGAATTTTGTGCCGCCATCTAGCGGTAGTTAGTCCGGTGAATACAGCTGAATGCTAACCAATCCTCCGGTAAATCCCATCACCCGACGACCACATATACTGCGTTCACGGTTGTCCTGTCATCGGTCTAACTTCCATCTCTTCGAGTGGCTTGATGCCGAGTACATTTATAATTTCCTCAGTTACGTACATGTTCAGTTTGGAGCGGTACCTTCCCCTGGTTTAGCGGCATCAAACACGTTCATTTTGATGATGCGAACATTTAAAAACCGTTCCGCCTAACATTGCTTCCTCGTTGTCCATTATAGAGGTCAAACCACAATTGACCTTCCTGTTTATCGCTTCACACGAGTGTAGGACATATTCAATTGTGATATTTTAAATTAAACAATTTGACATAAACAGTGACATAAGTGCAGTTGAACAGGCATATTCACATGTTTGTTTGTAGAAGCTATTGGCTGTGAAATAGTGCATTTTTGTGAGAGTTTAACAGGCGAAGGGATTTACAGAAATTGTTCTGCTATGGCCCACGTGGGCACATGAATTCATGGTTATTTTTGTAAACATTGACGGGCATCGTACGTGGTAAAAGAGGTAAATGTATGTGATTTTTACAAACCTTGGACAGCATGTCAATGAGATGATGGTAGTTGCTGTGAAAAAAATTCAGAATTTTTAGTGGTCAGGTTTTCTTATGATCAGACAAAACGTTAGCATGGCCACCAATGCAATTTTGCACTGTAGTCTGACTTATTCATAATACTTTTCCTTTTCTTAATACAAAATATCATATACTAACATTGATTTAATTGATTTAGCATAAATTAAACGTTATTCTTTTCGTCTTTAAAATATCATTATATTTAATGTTATATTATCATAAATTAATCGTACGTAGTTTAGCAGAACTGTGTTTTTAAAAGTCAGCAGTGTTAACCAGTTTCTGACAAATCTGTTCTACGACTGGTTGTCATTAATATTACTTGTCTGTATTTGGGCGTTAAAGGTAACTCGACATAAGGGTAAGTTAGTCAGCATTCCCGATCGACTACACTCAACTGCAACATTACTTAAATAATGCTACTGTGGATATGTTACTGAGAAGATGTTAGTTATGCAGATATTACTGAAAGACAAAGACAGTATGTGTACAACATTAAAGTAAATAATACATACACCACCA
Organism: Lamellibrachia columna; assembly: GCA_963662155.1. Classification (NCBI taxonomy): domain Eukaryota; kingdom Metazoa; phylum Annelida; class Polychaeta; order Sabellida; family Siboglinidae; genus Lamellibrachia; species Lamellibrachia columna. Next base: position 23,503,435 of record OY759266.1, read on the forward strand.
CTCTGACAATACATATGGTTTCTGCATAGGACTTTTAGAAAAACTAGGAAAATGTGAATTAAACACATCTACACAAACACGTACGCGTTCACGAACACGCACGCACGCACGCACGCACGCACGCACGCATGTAAGCGCTCACAATCTTGTTCGTGGTATTCTCATTATTTTGTAGCACCATACAATATGGCCCCGAATCTGCAGTGTCCATGTACCGTCGCCTTCTGGTGGGTAATCTGCCCATCTTCCTTTGATTAGGCATATTCTGAGATTCTGATTTCTGTTCTTTTCCTGTCAAATCTACAACACGCGTGGATCATTCATTAACTGAACCGTTGCAGCGTAGCATCAAATCCAAATGAATCCACCGGGAGTATTCACGAAAATACTGTTTGTGGCGGATGATTATCTTCTTGCCAGTGTGTTCGTCAATGGGAAACATTCTTTGGGACATGTAATTTTGGCATATTTGGTCTTAATAAACATACCACAGGCGAGATTTGATGCAAACAGTAATTTTTTATTCGGCATATCGCTTATAACACATTGTGTGTAGCGTAGTCTTTGAGTGTGCGAACCCCTCTTGAATACACAGTCTGTGGATGACATTTAGAGGATCGTCATTGAGTTTTATCCCGACAGAAATCTAGTCTATCCGCGGTGATGTGTGATCGGAAAAGTCTGATCAACGTCTGGACAAGTTAAAAGCAACGTAATTAGTCTGAACATAGATTGTATTAGAGCACTCCCTCAGAATTGCTAAAAAAATATTATATTCTGAATATTTGAAGTAATTGAAATTAAAGTGAGAACATTTATCAAATACTTTGTAAATGTCATAATTTTCTTCAATTGGAGAACTTTAAAATATACATTCATCATCACCAAAATTGTGAAAAGAAAAACCTCACAGGAAGGACAGCTATATAAAAAAATTGTCTATGGATTAACCTAAATTGATGTTGAGTTAATGTTGCACAAGTTTTGTGAAAAATAGACTCACACAGTTCACATTTTACTACAGCATTATTGAACATGCGATTACAAACTACACAAGAGTCTAGTTTTGTCAAGCTATTAGCCATTTAAATGATCGATTATAATTGTTTTGTTAATACTGCAATGTATGTTAACCACACAAAGTAATACCACTGCACTTGTCATTGACCAGAATAATAAAAATAGTACTACAGCATTGCAGTGCACAGTGGTTCTAGATTGAAGACACAACATCAACGAAGTCCTACGGAAGTTGGATGTCATAGACATTTGCGGTGGATACAGTTTAAGTCCAAATTCACGGAAATCTTGCACGGTTCTAACGATGTGAATTCTAGCAGTATCTGCATGGCCGTTTTCTTTTATGAACATTTTACAGTTCCTGGTCCAGATGGACTGGGGTTTACCTTGCTTGCGTAGCAACCTAGCTGTCTTCGCGAGTTCGGCTTGTTTTCCTGTAAGATGTTCGTTTCCGTAAACGTTCGTACCACAATGTTGTTTCTAAGAGTGCAGTCTACACAATCCCAAAGGAAACAAGCAATAATAATTTAACACTGTGGTTGGAAGAGATACGACAGTGTATGCTGAATACC
>OY759266.1:23507526-23522526 GCA_963662155.1 Lamellibrachia columna
TTCCCCATATACTGCGTCCACGGTTGTTCTATCATAGGTCGAAATTGCATCTGCTCCAACGGTTTTATGCCGCGTACATTTCTCATTTCCTCGGAGGTGTACATGTCGAGCCAGGAGCGGTACCTTCCTCTGGTCTTAATGGCATCGAACATGTTTATTTTGACGACGCGAACATGGTAGACCTTTCGGCCGTACACTTGTCCCTCGCTGTCAACGATAGCCACCTAGTCCAGCTCCCCATCTCCGTCAACGTCACCAATCACTCCTGGAAAGGGGAAACATCCGCAACGACATAACTTCTTCACGATAATTCTTCTTGTCGTAAGGCAACATAATATATTCTAACATTGATTATACATTTAAATATCTTTATAATTATGTCAATTTGCAGAGGCACAAAATATCAATATTTTAGTATTTCCATGTATAATTATATATATATATATAATGTCAATATGTCACCCATTAACTGTACTGAGATTTGCTACACTGTGTTTTATAAAGTTCAGACTTTCGACTCTTCAGTGTTTCGCTTTCATAACACACAACACATTATCATATATAATATACGCAAAACATACAACACAAAAACAAAACATACGCACGCACGCACGCATGTACGTAAGCACGCAAGCACGCACGCACGCACGCACGCACGCAACATCTTACCCGTGGTTCTCTCGTCGTTCCGTAACACAATGCAATAAGTCCCCGTATCTCCTGTGTCCACGAACCGTCGCCTTCTGTTCGGTGATCCGCCCATCTTACGTTGATTATTGACACTCTGCGTATTCTGAATATTCTGATAGATCGTTTTCTTGTGTTCACATGTTAAATCTACAACATGCGTAGATCCCACCATGTGTATTTACAAAGATACGATTGTTTGTGGATAATGGTCCTCGTCTTCTTTGGTTCTAGTAAATATATCGCAAGCGGCAGATCGATGCAAAGACTTGTCAGTGCTCTTCTATTTCATATTTGACACATGCATTATTGTAGTCGTTTCAAAGAAACTATCACCTGTATAGTAGTATTAGAATGTAAAACACATTGACGACAAACGTAGGTATAGAAGACGATGGAAATGAGAGTATACTTTACCTAGTTTATATCCATATTACATACTTACTGAAGAAGAACTTAATCGATGGAAGTTGATACAGTATATTCGGAGCATCGACGTTCGACCGGTCTAACATCATGAACTCTGTTATGTATGACGTCATGTCGACTGCGCAGGATGCGGATATACCTTCATCGATGTCGGCATATGCATCACTATTTTGGATTCCACCATCATTATTACTATCTGGAAGCATGAATTCTTTATTTTTAATTTTTAATATGAAACAGAAAGGTTGATTGCACATCTATCCCGGTCGCAGAAGTGTGCGTGTTTGTGTGTGTTTGTTGGTGTGAGTGTTTTCTGTTTAATTATTGCGCAAAATACAGTGTTCCAATAGGACAGAAGGTGTACTTTCTTTAAATTTCTGATCGGAAGTTACACGATATTTGTTTATGAAAAAACAATCACATCTGATAAAAATGCATTATATGTATTTGTGGTTTAATACATACATGTATTACAATGCACCAATCACGGTGATATAATGCCTTATTTCGTTGAAATACAATTGATTTGACGTGACGATATACAGTTTATTTCATTGTGAAATATAACTAATGGCCGGCATCGTTCTGGTATCCCTGTTAAAGCGATATGAAAACTCTTTAAATATGGCCATTTGTCAGCGATCATTGTTAAATTTCTCCCAAAACGATTTCAGATATTTTCTAATGTTTCTTTACAATTTAGTAAAAAATATACCAAACCGTTTACGATTTTGAAGGATAGATCATCATTATCCGTGTCATTGAAGAACTCCTTGTACAACTCTGCGTAATTACTGTCGGCATCTGTAATTTTATGAGTCGTATTGCGCGCACGGTCAATGTGGGTGTCATTGTTATGCGAAGTCTGAAGGGCGGTGTTGTTCTTCCCGCTGTTCTCTCCACTGGACCGTCTTTGCCTCTCTTCCTTTTTGTACAATAGGCGAACGAGAGTCGAGAATGATTATGTGTGGTTTCGACACGATAAACATTGTAGAAAGCACCCTAGTTCGTTCGTTCAAGTAAAATTAATTAATTAAAATTACATCAATGTAAATACATTCAGTGACTTGAAAGATACATAATGTGGAGTCAAGTGTGTATAATCTCCAAACGCATGCCCCGTTTTAGAGAACGTTCGCATCAACGTACATGGTCACTTTAACTCCTCTCTCACGCCCCGTATGCATAACGGCGTAGCATCTGATTTTTAGATAACACGAGTGTAGCTATTGTGATTGTATATATCAACCCTAAATGAAATTGTTTGTGTCAGAAAATATATCATATGATTGTATGCATATTTAAGTATGTCAAATAATAGGTAGACAATATTTAGACATTAGTTATCCCTGTATTCAATAAAACAGCAATAAATCGGTCGTGTTTCATACAGGATGTGCTTTCACATTCACAAGTAAGCCAAATATGAAAAATACTGGGACGTATCACACCTAATATTACAATTCAAATGTTTTGCAGGTAAGCATGTTATGCAAATTGTACAAACATACCGAAGAGTACAGGGAAACCTCTCCTGGTTTTGATTGAATATATTACTGTCCCGTGAGGAGTTTTAAAAATACTGACTGTCTGCAACATTCGACCCAATTAAAAGCGTCCTCGACTCTCTCACCATATTCATGTCGAGTCCGTTCACTCCTTGGATGCGAAATACAAAGGCATCTCTGTGTTTCTCGGTTGTCCTCATAACTAGGTCGGATGTCATCTCTAGGTAAGTCGCATTCATCTGCCACAGAACTTTGCCGTTTCTGCCGTCAAGCACGACCTTCTGTAATTACATTACAAGTATCGCTACAGTATAAGTTTATATAATTGAAACAGATTATTTATATAATAATTTGCTTCATTTCGATGGATAAACATGTAGGGCAATGTTCCAGGCCTTTCACTGTTTTATTCCACAGCCCCTGGGAGATGCCACCCCCAGCTACAGTTAGGTGTACCACTGTTATCGAAGACCAAAAAGCTCAATGGAACCCGCTACTACTTCCACGGATACGGCAAATATTATACATTGATTGAACGATACTGGGTTTTATGCAAGACTAGCTTCAGAATGTTGTATTGTGTGCGCTTGCATGCTTCAACGTTCTGAAGCAATGGACTCATAAGTAACATTTGTACACATTTAATGCAATGTAACAGTAATTGATTTACCAGCAATTTTCGTACACTTTTCGTCAAGTCTTCGCGTAGTGATACACATATTTGAATCATATAAACCACACTAACAACCGGTTAGAATAATGTAGTTTGGTAGGTGGATTTTGTCGAATGTATGTCTGTGTTATTCAGTGAACTATGCATTGCGCATCAAAACATTTTCCGAATAATAAAAAAGGAATGGAACAAGTAGAAAACATATGGAAATGGGGAAATATTAGTTTCTAGTGCAAGGGGATATCTGGCCATACGTGCTACGGTTGACACATGTTAATGTTTGTAGTGGTTGCTTTACATATACGTACTGAGTTCATGAACTTGTTGTAACCTGAACTCAATAACAACAACAGTATTTCTTTAGTTTGAGGAACATCTTACATCGGCGCACCAGGCCGAGTGCAAACAGCGAAATCCCTGCCTAGTGACAGTTCGTAACAAACAACAACCGCATATTATATGACGCGCGCCATTTTAATTAATTATATAGCGCATGCCATCGGCTGTATAGAAAGTAGACCGCAACAGCGTACTGCCGGTTTTTATTAGTACGGGCATCAAAGCTTGTAGGGAAACCGCTATTATGAATAATGCAAACGACAGTGGCAATTACCTATTTAATAAGTTATGCTATCACCAGTTCGGCATCATTTGGGTTCAAGCAGTGCTTGGACTACGTCGTTTTTCCGAACAATACATAATTATATGAATTTTAAAGAAGCAATCAATAAATTTAGCGGTATTTACCAACCAGATCATAATTTAATAACATGAATAAAGATGCTGAGTGTGTTATCGCTAAATGATTACACTAGAATGCTGCATAATGGTATCGTACAATGATCGTAGGTCCTGTGTTTTTAATATGTATCCTTTCATTGCGCTTATGTATTGACTTCCGTGATGAACATTGCCTACCAGGGAGTATTTATAATGTGGCCAAGCTCCTCTATTGAGATGAATGATGAAGTCAAGATGTTCGTCATCATTGAAGTAGGCTGGTGCTAAACAACTGCAACAAGACAAAACAGTTTGTGCGTTTCTGTTTTGGTGCGTACGGGCTATGTATTTGTGCGTGCGTAAATATGTATGTACGCATGTTTGTATCATAACGAAAGTACGTATACATACATGTCATCCACATATGAGCATGTGCATACATGCATGCTCGCGTACATGGGTAAATGTGTACAATCATGCAAGCGTACAGGCACACACACACGCGCACGCACACACAAACACACGTCGCACAAACATACACCCTCACTTACTCACGCACACACGCACGCACGCACACACGCACATCTCCACAAGCACGTACGCACAACCACAACACTCGCTCGCTCGCTCGCACGCACGCACGCACGCACGCATGCATGCACGCACGCACGCACGCACACACGCACAACCGTAGATACAATCATTCAATTAATCATGGTATACTAGATCATTTCCGCACTTACCTGTACGATTCGAACCCATGGAACTGTGTTGTCCACACAATATCCAGGGTTTCGCCATCATACAGCCACATTGTGCCGTCGTAGGCAGACATGACGATGTCACGTACGCCGTCATTGTTCATGTCAACCAAAGTTGGTGACACCATCACGCCTTTTATTTTGCTCCTGAAAATGTTTGCTTAAAACCGCTAAATGTGGAAACTGAATGAAAGAAGAATTCATGCATTAATCATTAAAATATAGACACATGTTGATTGACCACAACCATAGCAATTATAACATTCCATTGGGGTGTCTTGTTATATATTGCAGGACAGAACAAACCTAAATAAGAAAACCGCTAAAAATTAGTGTTCGATATAAACTGAATATCAGTTCTCTGCCAATCTCTGGAATAAAACTTACTTGTAAATCACAAGAACACCATGACTGCGATGGTATAATACTCTTTTCTTCCAACTCGTGTAGCTACCCCGGGTGTTCGGAACTACTGCGTATCTGGGAAGATTCCTGACGTAGCGGAAAAAGTCAGGTACAGATATTTCCAAGAAAGCACCTGCAACAATCGTATTTATATATTATTAACGTTTTATCCGTGTCGCTAAACAATATATTGTTTCAAGCCAACATCTTCTTCCATTTATTTGTTTTCCATACTTGGTTATCTTGATAGAACCCATGGGTTAGATATGGAGATTAGAAAATAAGCAATATTTTTTCTCGAAGTCGGGGATATTAAAAAAATTTACTACTTCACAATATTATGCTACTTATTTCTTGAAATAAGTTAATATATATTTGGTTTTGAAGTTTTGAAATATATCCTGTTTTCCAGAAGGTGATCATAGTCGTTTGTTCTGCGTTTGTTTGTCGATGACTTTGCTACTATTTCTTTTCTCGTTCAAGATTTAGACTCAACTACATACCCTTTGCCTAAAGAAAGTTTCCAAATATAACCAATGACAAGTTATATACACCTTACCATAGAGCTTTCAATCAGAATAGAATTGAATTCAAAACTTTCGATACAGACCATCAAAGTACCTTTAAATATAATTGCCTGCATGGTGCAGATATATCGCACGGTTAAAAGGGTAAACATCTTACTCTATACTCTTTCACAGTCTGGATTGAACAAAGTTACATTGGTTCTCTCCAGCGCAGACATTCGTGAAACATTTACTCGATATGGTACTTTGAAGTTGAGTAATTAAAAAACTCTTATTTTTTAAAGCATAGTTGTTCATATTAAGTTGTTTTACCTTTGACAGTTTCGCCGCCTTCACCAAACAGAATATACTGAGACCCGTCCTTGGTAGTGTGCAGAACTGGTGAGAAATATGTCTCCTTATACTTGGACATGTTCAAGTAACGACCGAGTGATTGACCATTTCCACCGTCCACGAGAGCTAGACGGCCAGATAATCGTTTATGTTGCTGAAGCAAGACGGAACATTATGGTGATAACCATGTAATGGATTCCCTACAGCAGAGACAACTTCTCCTATATGTTTACCGTAGAGTTGAATTACTAGTCACATTAAGCTTTATTGTAATGTACCCTTAAATGTGCATTTTAATTGCAAATAAAGTAATATTAAGAATAGGTGATTTGGAATTTATAACTTTGCATTTACCTCGGCTGCAAATTTTGGATCACCGCCTTGCGAAAGCAATACTTCTGGCACGCCATCTTGTGTGAAGTCTGACATAACAAGAACGTTGTAGAAGTTTCACGACTGGTGCACTACGCTCTGGTCGACTTGCCACAACACTTTACCTACAGTGTATTTGTAATGTGTTATTGTTTTATTTTCCTAAGATCGTACTAATGCAACAAATCAATGGTAGTTGTCGTTCGCTTGTAATCTATATTTTGATTCTCAATATAGACACCTGTAGAGCATAATATTTCGGCGTAAAACGGTGGTTTAGTTTGGATCAGCGTTGTGAACAAAATAACAGTTCGTTTCGATTATTCCAACTTGTGTGCCCCTAGGTAGCCCTATACACCAATGTATTGCTGAATTATGAGTCTAGTGAAATTCATCTTCCCGCAACATGGCAAAGAACGAAGATGCCTTGTGGACTGTCCTCTCGGTTGACAATGCGACAATGGAACTACTGCGTCTCATAGCGAAACTGTTCATTCTCAGTAAGTAGAAAAATCATAAATTAAATCACCTTTCCGCGGATCAAATGCAACAACTATGCCCATCCGTCCACTGGCGATGCAGTCTGCCTTGCCGTCTTTGTCTATGTCGATCTTATGGCAGTTAATTTCAAACGGCGGCGATTTAACTGATATGCGCCACAGTTCCTTCCCGTCGTAACCCCGCAAGGCAACCAACGTAGCCGCACATGGGAATGTTTTCCCTGAGAAAAGGACTTTGTCAACTCTCATAATCAATAAACAAAAATAACAATATAAACTGAAACATTGCTTCCTTTTCGATTATCGGGATTTTTATCATTTAATTTTCGATTCGAACAAGGTCACATAAATGTAATAACCGATCAAGTATAACATTCACGATTACAATTACGGTTACAATGCATATAGGACATTATCAATTATTATTTCTGAGAAAACTGTTACTGAAGTTTGACTATGAATACAAATTGCAGTAAAAAAACAATCACTGTAACACCGCCACTTGATTATTACTATTCAGAGTAATGATTGAATATAACAATTAATGTTTGGTGACATCACAATGATAAAGTTATACTTTCTATATCTATTTTTTATTGAAAATATATTTAAGTTTTAGTATAACAAAAAAATTGCCAGCATATGAACATGATTTCTTTTTGTCATCCACAGTGTTGTCACCCCTACCGGCAAATTCGGTTTTCGTCATTCCGAAGATGACGTCATCACGCCCGTCTTCATCGACGTCCACCAGGCGGATACAAGACTCGGTACCTGCAAACATGGCCGTTTCGAATACCTAGTGGAAGACACTGTATCGTAGACATAAATCTAAGCCAAAACCTGTCAATTCTGCATATTAAATTCAATAGTACAGTTCCGGTGGTGTGTTGTGAAAACAGAGGTTAGTGTAATTTACATTTATGGGAAAGACTTTTGAAAAGGGCCGCGGGTTAGGAAACATCCAAGGAAAACATTGAAGATGGGATAAGCCCAAAAGGCCGACATTTGGTAGTTGATAATGGAAACGCTACGCCAATTTATGGAAATACAATTAACAGGATATATCAAACTGAAACACGAATTGGAACGAAATGGACTACAGGTGGATATTCTTAACATGGGTACACTGTATTGTAAATAGGATATTGGGAACATGGATTTACACTAATAGTTACACCTTACATTGGAATAGAACCGAAGACCTTCAACTCATCAGCAACATAATTGCTCTATCTTTGTTGGAGAAACGGTAATTTTCGTGATACTCTATGTAAAGAAGATCGGGCGAGGAAAAAGAGGCATTATCCGAAGACGTTCAGTTGAAAATAGATAATATCTCGAATAGTAAAAACATCGTAGTAATTTGATATCTAAATGGACATACAATAAAATAAATATACGGATGTAAGCAGGCTGGACGCCTTCGATGATGATGGTAATGATGATGATGATGACGGGGTGATGGTGGTGATGATGGTGGTGGTGATGATGATTATGATGGTGTTGATGATGATGGTGGTGGTGATGATAATGGTGGTGGTGATAATGTTGATTGTGGTGGTTGATGTTGGTGATGCATTTGATGGTGATGATGATGATGATGGTGGTGATGATGACGACGGTGACGACGTCGATTTGGTGATTCAGGAACTAGTAGCAAATCAAGAACACAACTTTACATTAGTGTACGATATTGAATTTGAAGAAATCACGAATATATGGAACACAGCGTTCAATAAATATCATCTCAAGTTGAACCTGCACAAAGCGGCAGTCCCTATGATTGGAAGACTGCTCGACAAACCAAACATCGAAATCGGTGAATATCTGCTAACGCAAGTAATATCATTCAAACACCTAGGCAGCAGTATCAATTGGTAACTACGGAGGAACCGATTTTCAACCATTTTACCAAGTACAGTTGTAATAAAGTATGTATGTACGGACTTTTGAAAGACAAACAAGTGCTCCCAATAGAAGTGATGAAAGTGAACAATACAGATGACATGGGCATGTGACTAGAAGAAAATATGATTAAATTATAAGCTGATATTAAACATGACGATAACTGGAAAAATACCGAGAGGATGGATAAGGTTACGATAGTCCATCAATATCAGCAGCCGCCTGTAGGAATGTAATACCAGCGTCAAAGACCTTTTAAGAACAGAACGGCATAGGAAGGTATATAAAGAAAGAAGTTGATTTCTTGCCACACTGACAGGAGTTCTGGTGTAGTTTGAATCCCCAACTGGAGTATGGTGAGCAAGGATGTGTACCGTCATACGAAACACTGACCAAGTGACGACACGACATTTGTTTAAGGTAGACGTGTCTTGGCGACAAGAACATACCGAAGCCTTATATGGTCTTCGTCCATTCCGGCGTCTCTTTGAACCTTTTGTTCACCTCCAATGTCTTGCTGGGCTGCGGTTTCTTGAAAGAGTTGGCCAATGTCGTGGAGCGGGTGAAATATAGAACCACCGTGAAGACAGCCAGTATCGCCACCGCAGTGCACGCTATCCAGCTCAGCGTCGGGACAAGGCGCTTACATTTCCGTTTCCCAGTTGTCACCTTCGTCTGTTGAAATAAAGCGTTTTCGTTTACATATCCGTCGTTAGAGTCAGTGGTTTCGTCCCTCGTCAATGGTTCGTTTTCACCCGTCTTCTTCGATGGCGCTGAAAAAGTCACCAATTTGAATAAATTACATATTTTTATAAAGCGCTTTATTAGTTGTGCCAACTATAATTAACCGCGACAGTCTGTATTGATTGAAATATGTGAAATACTTTTAAAATGTAATTATACATCAGATGATGATGAATACTCTTTTGCAACATATAATATTACTGGGTGTGTTTTAGTTTGTATTATGTTGATGTCAGTGATCCACCAACAGAGAATATGTCTTGGATGCCTGATTCATGCCCATTATGTCTAATGTGAGTTCAAGGCTAATTCTAAGACATATTCCATGTTCGCCTACTGCCCAATTAAGGCTTATCCTCGATTGCCTACTCTTAGATCACTTGATCTTGGAGCTGCATGTACATTGTACATGGTTTAGCTTCAACATGATCAAACATATTTTATAGTTACAAGTTTTTGTAATAAAAAATAATTTAAATGCTGGTTTTTGTTTAAGAAGAACTGTCCTAATGCAGAGAAAGTGAAGTTGGAACAGAATCAATATGTGCAAATTGAGAGTAGGCGAAATAGGAGAGCTTTCCAAATACAGAGGAGAAATTGGAATAATATCAGTAGGCGAATGCGAATAGGCGAAGATGAACTGTTTTTCTAAGTCTGTCTTGCGTGTGGAAAGGTTGACATAATGCAAGTGGAAATTAGGGTAAGAGGGGGTAAAGGGACGGAGAAAAAGACACAGAGGGTGAGGGCAAGTAGATGTGGAGTGGATGGGAAATAAGAGAGAGAGAAACATGTAAGACAAAGATCAAAGGAGGACACACGTGAGACGGGGGGATTGAAGGAGAGAAGAGAGCGGAGAAAGACAGGATCAACGAGAGAAGAAAGAGAACAGAGAAAAAGAAACGAAACACAGGGAAAGACAGTGCTTTAATGTTGAGTGAGTGAATTAGTGAGTAACTGAGTGGGTGAGTGGGTAGGTGAATAAGTGAGTGAGTTACTTAGGGAATGAATGGGTGAGTGAGAGAGCAAGTGGGTGAGTTGTTAAATGAGTTAGTAAGTTAGTTAGGTAACGCATGGGTGAATGAGTGATTGATTGAATGAGTGAATGAATTAGTGAGTGAATAAGTGAATGAATGAATGCTTGAGTGAGTGGGTGAGTTACGCGGGTGTGACGGAGGTGCATTCGTAACCGAAAAACAATAGCGAGGGAGGTTTACTATTTAGAAATTATAAGACGACATGTTCTGCATTCATCCGATTGTAACGCTGAATTCTTCTTAGCTTATCGAACACCAACCAACAAGTGATTCTGTGGAGGTAATAGATTAACCCCTTCTACGACCAATGCGTCAAATTTAATGTTACGCATAAAGACACATTCGAAGTGTGGTGCTACTTCCGTTTATTATTTACATGTCATATTCCTTTGCATTTGAAACAAGTTTTCAAAAAGTCCCGTGTAACTTACGCCCCAATTCATTCCGAAATTCAGGTTATAAAACTTTAAGTCACCATTCGATTGATGATTATTCTCAGCAGAGGCGGTGACACAGCGAGACCGCAGGTAAAGGCCAGACTACGGTTAAGATGGATGGGAAGATTGCGTTTACATTAATGTGTGGAAAGGAAAAGGCTGCCGATAGGGAACTGTGGAAAAGAACATCAACGAGAGTAGTGCAGCATTACACTAATAATAGGCCTGATCCCCTTATAAGGATTCTACGAGGAAGAACAACATCCCCACTCCCATTCCGATGTTCCGCAGGATTAGATACACCATCGTAAAAAAGCCCAGCGGCGGGCTAGTAGCATGTGACAAACAACATTACCATAAAAAGATCGCCGAAAGATGTACGGTCTGAGATTCAGTAGACACATTAACTATCTAGTGTTACGAGCGCTCCAGAAGTCGTATATCTTTGACCTATCTGCGGGTTGCTTTTTCACCTCAACAGCACCCACGTTTTAAAATTAGTGAACTCCTTTAGTACGTAAGACAAATTAAACGATGTATCGCTACAAAGGCCAGGTGTATACATTCGACCAGTACTCGTCTGAAACAACTCCATTGGAGCAGCTAACTGTGTCTATTTATGTACGTTCAACTGTGGCGGGGCGTAGAGTGTAGGCAATTATGATCCGTCCCAACGTATTTGCCACAAACACCATGTACCAAATATAAATATAGTTCAATTGTATTTACGAGTCGCCAACTTGGAGTCAACAAATTAACTTATCGACTGTTAATGTAACTACCACATAACCGGGATTGGTGTGCTATACGAACTCAATGGAACGCAGCAAAATCACATTGCGTCCGCGTGGCATATGTTGCCCGCATGGCAATATGTTCGATTATTTTGTTGCAGTACCATTTCATGAATCGGATAACACGTTTTTGTGTAGACATGGGACATGTTCCTTAAGGTGGAAAAGTAATCCAAGTAATAAATGTATGTTCACGTGGCACATGACGCGCTAAAACATGCTGCAATATGGTGCAGTGCTGTAGACCATTATATGTCACAAACATCTTGTTCAATGTATATGACATGATGCACTTACCATTTATTTCCGAAAGAAACTGCGCCGATTTTCTTATCACTTCCATTCCAATATACGAGGCAATTATAAATAGTTGTTCAACTTTGGCTATCGCAGGCGTTTATCTTCATATTTCGATCGAGTTTTGGCACTGGTGTTGTTGGGACACCAAGGCGACAATGTTTAAACTCCTTGGCAAAGACTTTTCCGTCAAGTTATGCTATTAGCACTTCAGCTGCCTTGCACAGCCTCAGCCAGTCAAAATGTGCGTCTAGGCGCAGTCAAGTTTGAAGTCACGGTGGCTGTGGTTAAATGCGTAGAGCAACAGTCGGCGTATACTGTGGTGAATACGTCGTAAGTTACACAGTGACAGTTCCTTACACAACAGGTTGGCAGGTGACATTTGACAACATTTCAAAATCCGATAAGATCCGGTTAGTTTGCATATGAACTGCAAATGTCAGCAACATTGTTTTCTCTTAGGGTCTATATGTGTGAATAATAAAATAAAAATACTGAAACGACGAGTTGAACTCACATTTATTGAATCGTTCATACTGGTGTGTATGGACCAAATACAATACTATTATTTTGGCAATCTCCAGTATTTACTTTGGGAACACCATTATGCCAACGATGAAGTGTACACTATTATGTTCCAAACGGTGTCATCTAGTTACATACTGTGTATGTATCTTGATTCTATCGCTTTATGCATATGACCACCACCATAAGATAATGGCATCTAACCAATGGGCTTGTACCAATGATACGGCGGTTTACTGGTTTCACCGATATACAATCACACCAATTTAAATCCTTGTGTGTGAATCAGGCAGACGGGCAGTCCCGTACCGTGAAAAAAATACGATCGATGACAAAGAACCGGGCATACCCGTGGAAACTGGAACCGCGTCAACACCAATATTTTCTGTTGTAGACGTTTATTGGGGAAGTTGGTACTTTGGACAGATCTAAAATCATGAGGTGTGTAACGTTCAGCGTCAATTCGTCTGTGCAGAATGGATCGTCGTCATCTTGTGCAGCAGGACTACCAACTACATGGTACACAACAAATGTTATCTTAGAGCAGGAGCTGCAACCTGTACTGAATTCAAAGTACTTTCATCACCCCCACCCCCCACCATAGTTTTATTTGAGCAGAACTTCAGTGTTTTTTTTCTTCAAATTGCCAATTGCCACATGTTAACATTGCCAAGCAGAACTTTGTTTAAATTTTTACAAAATAAATGTTCTCACCTCAGATCTTTGAGTTCATATGCAATCTTAGGGCTGGGTTGATGACCATATTGGAATTAAGACCAGACCGCACCAACACAAGAAAATTAGGTTTAATTCATTTTCTTTCAATTCAACTAGATAGAACACATAGTCAACAGGAAATGGAGGAACTTAGCTGTCTACAAACATCTTGTTCAATGCATATTACATGATGTACTTACCATTTATTTCTGAAAGAAACTGTGCCGATTTACCGTTTATTTCCATTCCCATGGACACGAGGTAATCATAAACACTTGAGTGCTTGTTCAACCGTTGCTATCGTAGGCCTTTATCCTCACCATATTTCGACAGAGTTCTATCACTGTTGTTGTGCTGTTGCCATTGTGACATCAAGGCGACTGTGTTACTGTAAAACTCCTTGGCAGAGACTTTTCCGTCAAATTATGCAATTAGTACATCAATTAGTTACCATTAATGCGAGAAAGGCAGACGAGGATGTAAACTGC
Organism: Lamellibrachia columna; assembly: GCA_963662155.1. Classification (NCBI taxonomy): domain Eukaryota; kingdom Metazoa; phylum Annelida; class Polychaeta; order Sabellida; family Siboglinidae; genus Lamellibrachia; species Lamellibrachia columna. Next base: position 23,521,386 of record OY759266.1, read on the forward strand.
AGGATGTAAGGACAAGAAGAGGAGCAGATGTGGCCAGGTGTCACAACATAGTCACAGGAACAGTAACCCTGAAGCTGCGGAAGACCAAAAGAGGACAGGAGAGGGCAAATCACTTTGACCCTAAAAGGCTCAAAAACGTTGAGGTCAAGATTGATTTCCCGCTTGAGCTGAGAAACAGATTTAGATTTTAAGACATTACCACAGCCAACTTCAGTCAAGCAATCCGTCAAGCACGAATGAAAATCCTGTGATACAAGATAAAGAAAAGGAAGGAATGGATTAAACAAGACACTTCGACAACGATTTCAGAAAGGAAAGAGACCAAACAAAAAAGTAATGCGACCAGATCGCAAAGGCTGAACGACAGACAAAAGCAGATATGCCGCGCTGAACAGAGGTTAATGGGATGGCTAAAGCAGATAAAACATATTTCATGGAGGGACTTGCAGAGGAAGCAGCTACAACACAGGGCGTTTAGTCTCATCATAGGATTACACAAACACTCAACGGTGGACTAACAAACAAGTACCAGTCAAGGATACAAAAGGAAATATCGCCTCAAGTGAAACAGGGACATTGGGGTGCTGGAACGAACACTTCCAGACCATCTTGAACAGGCCGGAGCTAATCGAGACAGCTCATATACCAGAAGCTGAGGAAGACACAGAACCACCAACACTTGAAGAGGTGAAAATGGTAATAAAGGTGATGAAGAATTTAAAGGCTCCAGGCTCTGATGGAGTGACAGCTGAAATGCTAAAGGTTGAAGATACAGTCACACCCAAACTTCTGGCACAGATCTTCAGTGACATCTGGGAAGCAAAAAACCTACAAAAGGACTGAAAAAAGGGGCCGATAGTAAAATTAGCCACAAAGGGAGACATATCCAACTCCAACAATTGGAAAGGTATCACCCTTCTATCACTCACAATAAAGTCTTTAGCAAAGCTATTCAAGAAAGGCTGACCAAAGCACTGTAGCATCTCTGAAGAACAGGCAGGATTCAGGAAACGAAAATCCTGCACCGACCACATATATACTATAAGGTAGATACTAGAGCAGAGCAAGGAGTGGAATACACATCTCTATACTAATTTTATAGACTTTGAAAAGGCTTTTGACAACCTTCATCTGGAGTCAT
>OY759266.1:23530026-23557526 GCA_963662155.1 Lamellibrachia columna
GATGAACGACCTGAGGAAAGAAGTTGGAAAGCAATGCAGCCTAACCGGAAGATTAGTGAGAAGCAGCATGAGATTGGCTGGCCACTAGGCAAGGATGGATGCAGGCAAACTAGAAAGATAGCTGAGGTTTAACAAAACATCAAAGACGCAGGAAAAGGGGAAGGTCACTGTTGAGATGGGATGACTGCGTGAGGAGGGATATGAGAAGTTCAGGGGAGGATGAAAGATGGACAAAGGGGGTGGCCGATAGAAAACTATGGAAAAAAAAGAAAAGAAAGAGTGGTTTGACAATGCTTTACCTGACCCTCACCCCTGTACAACAGGGAACAAGTAGGAAGAGCACACCCTCGGCCAATAGAAATGAAGCATGCTGCGTGTCAACTGCAAAGGGAACTTGCATTCGCGCATGGTAGTGTGCATTAATATTTAGTCGTCTTCTATAAAGTGTAGCTCCGGCCAAACATATTGTGCTATGCATACTCCGTATGTATTTTCCAGTTACTTTGGAAAGAAACGTCGTTGATTTCTTGATAAATTCCATTGCGATAGACGAGATAGTTGTATACACCTGAGTTCTTATTCACCTGTTTATATCGTTGATGCTCACAGACCGGGATCAACAGATGGAGCGATGGATTGAACATTATTCAGAACTGTACTCCCGAGAAACAGTCGTTACTAATGCTGCTCTCAACGCCATAAGGGACTTGCCTATGATGGAGGAGTTGGACAACTAGCCCACAGTCGAGGACCTGAGCAAAGCGATTGACTCCCTCTCTTGCAGCAAGGCACCAGGATGTGACATACCGCCAGAAATGATCAAGTGTGCGAAGCCCGCCTTATTACAGCACCTGCATCAATTCCTTTGTCTCTGCTGGAATGAAGGAGAAGTCCCTCAAGAAATGCGGGATGCTACAATAGTCACCTTGTACAAAAACAAAGGCGACCACAGTGACTGGAACAACTATAGGGACATATCATTATTGAGCATTGTGGGGAAGGCCTTCGCTCGGGTCCTGCTAATCAGACTTCAGAAACTTGCCTCACGTGTCTACCCAGAATCCCAGTGCGGGTTTAGAGCAGGAAGATCCACCATCGATATGATCTCCTCAGTACGCCAGCTCCAGGAAAAGTGCAGAGAGCAGGGAATGTCCCTCTACGTGGCGTTCATTGACTTAACCAAAGCCTTCGATCTTGCCAGTAGGAAGGGAATCTTCCGCCTACTTGAGAAGGTCGGCTGCCCTCCCAAACTACGCAGCATTGTGTCCTTCCTTGATAATATGAAGGGTACAATTGTGTACGATGGTTCGACATCGGAGCCCTTCCCTATCTGCAGCGGTGTCAAGCAAGGCTGTGTCTTTGCTCCAACATTGTTTGGGATATTCTTCTCCCTCCTTCTGTCATATGCCTTCGACTCTTCCTCAGACGGTATCTACATGCACACCAGATCTGATGGGAAGCTGTTCAACCTGGCACGTCTGCGTGCCAAAACAAAGGTGACAGAGGTATACGTCAGGGAGATGCTGTTTGCGGATGATGCAGCACTCACTGCCCACTCAGGAGAGGCCCTCCAGACGCTGGTTAATCGCTTTGCACACACCTGCAGAGAGCTTGGACTCACAATCAGCCTGAAGAAGACGAACGTCATTGCGCGGGATGCCAGCCAAGTCCCCTCCGTCAAGATCAATGACTACACCCTGGAGGTAGTAGAATACTTCACCTATCTCGGGTCAAACATATCCAACAACCTTTCGCTGGACATTGAGATAAATAGACGCATCGGAAAAGCCGCATGCACTATGGCCATGCTGACCAAAAAAGTACGGGAACATAAGATGCTCACTGAGAACACCAAGATGAGAGTCTACCAGGCCTGTGTGTTGAGCACCCTCCTCTATGGCAGCGAATCGTGTGGACCACATACATGAGCCAGGAGCGCCGCCTCAACACCTTCCACATTCGGTGCCTCAAGCGAATCCTCGGCATCACATGGCAGGATCGTATCCACTACAGCGACATATTGGACCGTGCCAGGATCCGCAGCATGTATTTACTGCTGAGACATCCTCTATGGACAACTCACAAGTGGCGCGAGGCCTGTGGGACGCCCAGCCCTCAGATTCAAGAACGTAAGCGTGACATGAAGGCCTGTGACATCAGCCCCAAAGGCTGGGAAGCAGTGGCCGAAGACCGCACTGCTTGGCATCAGGCAACACGCAGAGGCATTGAAAGGGCAGATGAAGAAGAAACACCAGCATGCGGCTGAGAAGAAGATGCGGCGAAAACAAAAAGCTGCACTACGGCCACTGACATCCTGTTTCGTCTGCTATGGCTGCGGCAAGGACTGCCACTCAAGAATCGGCCTTCACAGCCACAGTGGACGCTGCCAAAATTCGACAAGTTGACAACGGGGCGCATCAGCATCGTCTCTTCGAGACTACGCTCTGCCTACTGCTACCGCTACTATTACTGCTAGATGAGATAGTTGCATACACCTGAGTGCTTGTTCACCTGTTTATATCGTAGGCACTGAGTTCATTGAGTTGAACGTTGTTATTTGGAAACATCCGTCGGAACGCACAAGAAAAACATAGGTCCTGAGAATTTTTTTTTTAACTACGTGTTGTCATGGGTCCCTGGATGTTCGAGTTAGTCGGAGTGATTCATTATACTTTTAGACCTTAGACTTGGCTTTGAAACCAAGCCGAAAAACGCTGTCTGAATAACACAAGTTCAGTAAGCGGTTCAGCCTAAGATCAGCATACGTCAGGTGTACATACTCATATACGTACAGTTATGTACTCAAGATTTATTCATTTTGATTAGTTATTTTAAGAAATGTGCTAGGCTGGAGTCACACCTTTCAACACAGCTACCATGCCTGTTAAAAAGTAATGTCGCAAAAAGAGCATTATATAGAATAATAAGTATTTTAATTGTTTTTAGTTGTCTGCATTAATGTTGTAATTATGTTAATCAATCACATTAAACAAAAATAAAGTAGCTAATGCTGACTTTAGCGCCATACTCAAAAACATACTGTTCCATGGTAACGGTGTTGTAACTAATGGTGTTGAAAAATATTAGTTTTCTGGATTTCACGCGAAACTCTGTGCTTTGTTTCCGCCCGTTTCTTGGAGTGTCAAGACGCGTTATCATGGGCTCTCTCAGCAAATTTTCAATGTGTCTCAATAAATGCACTTTCTGAGGTAAATGTTGGTAACGGTGATGAAATGAAAAAAAAACTGCGTTTCTTAGCTGATTATATCGCTAAATACACATTTGCTACATATGCGTTTTCAGTGCGGAACGTCAGCTGGGACAGGCTGTATTGGTGTACTAGTCTTAATAGATGACCGCTAAGATTAAAGAAAAAAACATTGGACGAAATTCCAAACTTTTGTACACCTAAGCCATTTGGTTCCCGCTTTGCAATAAACAATTTTGTGGTAGATTAATAAATACTACTACTACTAATAATAATAATAATAACATACCTTTTACAGACATTATTTTACCTTGGACAGCAGTGGAATCTCGTTAAACAGTCCACCTTGCTTCCCATTGTCCGTGTCCGGATTAACGAGTGTTCAGGATAAAAGAATCATACAATTAAAGTGGAATATTAGCGTTCTGAAATTTCGTTCACTTTAAAATGGTGTCCGGATACCGAGGTTTTCGTCCGGTTTATCTAGATGCCATTGTAAATTAGTTTGAATATTACACGTACTGGTATCACCATCTGGCGGACTACATTAGATTACAGTAACCATTGTGCCATCTGGCGATGCGTGGCGTTACCAGAACATTTGTCAGGCTACGATAGTGTTGCGTGCTCACAGTTTGGAACGGTCAGCAAAGAGAGTGGAGGAGTTGGAAGTGGAGTACAAAATGTTCACAAAGTTTCTCGGTTGTTATGATGACTAGATCAGCTGCCACCTCAAAGTAAGTGGAGTTCATCTACCACACAACATTGCCGTTTCTACCGTCAAGCACGACCTTCTGCATTTGTGATCATTACAAATAAAGTCACATTGTATGTTTGTATAAGTGAACGATAAGTGTCGATTGGAAGTTGGAGGTGCACATGAACAATGTAAACAAAGAAATGAAACACCTTGGAGAACAACTGCCACCGAAATATCACAGGAACCCATTGGTGATAAAACAAAATCAAAATAAACAAACAGCAGTAAGAGCAGAATGACAATAGGATAACATGTCAATAACTACCATAACTAAGAGACGGACATACTTGGGCCATGTGCCGAGAATGACACTTGAATAACTAACAAAGGCAATATTTCATTAGAACCTTCTTAGTGAGGGAAAGGTCGTAAACCTCGATGAGATAAACAAAATTATCGCTGTAGCTCTGGACTAAGAAAGGTGTCGAGCGATTATTTTCGTGTTCGACACATGAGGATCGAAGTATATGTAATTATATTGTATATCAATATATATTCTTCTACAAACGAAACGAACAGTTAATCTCTTTTCACTCATTGTTCACTGTCAAACACTGAATACTTTGGTCTTAGTCATAGCACACGTATATTGCACAGCATCGTTGACTTCCGTGATAAAAACTAACTAACAGTGAGTATTTGTATTTAGGCCAAGCTCCTTTATTGAGATGAATCATGAAGTCACGATGTTTGTCATCATTGAAGTAGGCCGGCGCGAAACAACTGCAACAAGACAAAACAAGATCATTTCCACACTGACCTGTACGATTCGAACCCTTAGAACCGTGTTGTCCACATAATGTCCAGGGTTTCGCCATCATACAGCCGTATTGTGTCGTCGTAGGTAGACATGACGATGTCACGTACGCCGTCATTGTTCATGTCAACCAAATTTGGAGACTTTCACGCCTTTTATTTTGCTCCTGGAAAATTCTGGATTTATTCGTAAAAAATAACGACGTTGGCATATCCAGGTATATTTTACGCAACTTCGGACTTTGTAAAATATAACATTTTTATCAGCTGATTAATTTTCTTATTAATATCTAACTTCGACAAAACCAATTTGATGTAATCTCCAAATAAAAAAACAGTAACTCAACGTCCGTGCTGAAACATTTCCAAAGGAAGCCAACAGAAAATGTAGGCTTTCGAGATGCGTTGTCTAAGCAGATTGTTATGCATACGTTAGACTGAACGTGTCACGAATATAGAAGTTATAATCCGGACTGGCATAGCAAAATAGCAATGCTTAAATAAAATACAGAAACACAAAGTAAAACATGTTGATCATAACGTCAGGTAAGAAGAAATTCAACAGAACATATTGAAGGTAATGGTTCACATAAAACTGGCAGGAATGGATGGCGAAAATGAAATAGGTAGATCTGGTGAGAACATCAAAACACAGGCAGGAGTGGCGATCTAACATGGCCGACCTTCCTTCGTGCACTGAATTGTGATATATTAAAATCTACATAGAATTAATCATTAAAATGTCTACATAGTTAACACAATCACATCCCGGTAAACAAGAAAGGCCAACACAAGTTCACAACAACCCTAGCAAATACAAGTTATATCAGTGCGAAGGCTATGCGCTAGTCCTTCGTGGTGCTTTGTTATTTATACTGTTGTTTATTATTTAGATCAATTCCTAATAAGAAAAACCCGCAACATTGATATTAGATTTAAAATGAACATCAGTCCTCAGCAAACGAAATACAAACGTACTTGTAAATCACAAGAACACCATGGATGCGATTGAATAAAATTTGTTTCTTCCAACTCGTTGTGGTTTTGATTGTGCTGGTAAACAACAGTTTTCTATCAGTGCAAAACATATGCGAAGGCTATGCGCTAGTCCTTCGTGGTGCTTTGTTATTTATACTGTTGTTTATTATTTAGATCAATCCCTAATAAGAAAAACCCGCAACATTGATATTAGATTTAAAATGAACATCAGTCCTCAGCAAACGAAATACAAACGTACTTGTAAATCACAAGAACACCATGGATGCGATTGAATAAAATTTGTTTCTTCCAACTCGTTGTGGTTTTGATTGTGCTGGTAAACAACAGTTTTCTATCAGTGCAAAACATATTTTAAAGCAAAGAAAAACATATTATAAAAATCGACCTATCAATGTTTTGCCATACTTATTTTGTGAGATAGTGAGAAAAAACCCTTGATGGACACGGAGACTAGAGCACATGCCATATGCTCGAGATAGGGGATGACTCGTATTACCATGCTACACATGTCGTTTTTCAACCACATCTATCTTGATTTGAATTGTTTGGTTTTTAATTTTGAAATACATCTGGTTTCCAAAACGTATGCATATTCGCTTGGTCTGCGTTTGTGTTTAGATGGTTTTGCTGTCAAAGATGCATACATACAAGTCATCGTTGTCTTGCCTTGTTCCATATTTATTCTAATATGTGGATCTTTTCACTTGCTTTTCACATGCTTCCCAATATAACCAATGATAGGTTAGATGAAGTTTCCCGTGCAAATTTGAATGTGCGTGGAACTGAATTCATAAATTTGACGCAGACCACCAAAGTACTTTCAAAAATTTGTGTCTGTATGATAAAATATATGTGTCTGTATGTATGTAGATAGGTCGCACTAAAATAGACATAATTGAGTCTACCTTTTCTCTATCGGGAATAAACGCAGTAAAATTTACTTCTTCCAGTCCAGGACTTCGTGAAATCTACTACTATGGACGGTGCTCTGTAGATGAGTTATTGGTAAACTGTCGGTAAAACAGTCCATGCTCTTAACACCAAACTTGCTAGACAAGAAAGCGTCGCGAGGGTACCCCTTCGCAGCACCAAATGTCAACAACATTACTAGGAAGCTTTATTCTGAAGACCTCAATAATAATACAACCTAAAATATAAAGTGAAAATGATGACAAACACGGGTCAATCAAAAGTGTGGCAAGAACCTCTGAAAAACCTAATTGTGAGAGGCTACTTGCTCAGTGTTACCCATTTAGGCAGTCTTCATATGGAGGGTACTTGCTCAGTGTTACCCACTTAGGAAGTTTTCACATGGAGGCTACTTGCTCAGTGTTACCCACATAGGCAGTTTTTACATGATGCTACTTGCTAAGGGTTACCCACTTAGGCAGTTTTCACATGGAGGCTACTTGCTCGGTGTTACCCACTTAGTCAGTTTTCACATGGAGATTACTTGCGCAGTGTTACCCACTTAGGCAGTCTTCACATGGAGACTACTTGCTCAGTGTTACCCACTTAGGCAGTCCTCACATGGAGGCTACTTGCTCAGTGTTACCCACTTAGGCAGTCTTCACGTGGAGACTACTTGCTCAGTGTTACCCACTTAGGCAGTCCTCACATGGAGGCTACTTGCTCAGTGTTACCCACATAGGCAGTTTTTACGTGGAGACTACTTGCTCAGTGTTACCCACTTAGGCAGTTTTCACATGGAGGCTATTGCGCAGTGTTACCCACTTAGGCAGACTTTACGTGGAGACTACTTGCTCAGTGTTACCCACTTAGGCAGTCCTCACATGGAGGCTACTTGCTCAGTGTTACCCACTTAGGCAGTTTTCACATGGAGGCTACTTGCTCAGTGTTACCCACTTAGGCAGTTTTCACATGGAGGCTATTGCGCAGTGTTACCCACTTAGGCAGACTTTACGTGGAGACTACTTGCTCAGTGTTACCCACTTAGGCAGTCCTCACATGGAGGCTACTTGATCAGTGTTACCCACTTCGGCAGTCTTCACGTGGAGACTACTTGCTCAGTGTTACCCACTTTAGCAGTCTTCACGTGGAGATTACTTGCTCAGTGTTACCCACTTAGGCAGTCCTCACATGGAGGCTACTTGCTCAGTGTTACCCACTTAGGCAGTCTTCACGTGGAGACTACTTGCTCAGTGTTACCCACTTAGGCAGTCCTCACATGGAGGCTATTTGCTCAGTGTTACCCACTTAGGCAGTCCTCACATTGACGCTATTTGCTCAGTGTCAGTCTGACAAATCAGACCGGAAATCCTTAGGACATCCTCAAATCACTTGGTATAAAACATTAGTTAAACAAGTGAAACAACTAACTGTATCCTTATTTCAACTTCTTTCTTATAAAGTGAAACGATGAACCACAATGGTTTGACCCAAGACTGATATAAATTTACCCGCTGATCAGTAACTGTTCAATATACAAATGTATTCATCGTCTATGATTTACTCTAGCCTTCATCTACGATTTACAACCGCCTGCTCCAACAAATGACGTAGGAACTGACTTAATTTAACACAGGTACTTCTAATTGGTCGCTTTGTATCAACAAAGTTGTTGACATTAAATTAAAACCATTGTACCTGACAGTTTCGCCGCCATCCCCATACAGATTGTACTGAGACACGTCCTTGGTAGTGTGCAGAACTGGCGAGAAATATGTCTCTTTTTTCCAGGACATATTCAAGTAACGACCGAACGTGCGGCCATTACTAACGTCCACGATAGCCAGACGGCCAGGATATCGTTTGTGTTGCTAAAGCAAGACTACACATTCCGCTGGTGACATCATAACAGATGATGTTCAGCCGAGATACCTTCTACTACATGACCATGTTGACTATATTGTTTACTTTCTTACATATCATATCGGTTGAGTAGATAGACAATTAAGTAGCTACACGAACGTACGCACGCTTTATTGTTATGCTGCATATGGGAATGTCAGCAACATAGTTGACATAAATGCATACAAAGAATGTATAAAACTAGTGTCCATGCTATGTGGACGTGTATGTAAGCTTCCACATTTGCCTGTATGATTGCTGAAACATGAGAGTGTGCAATAGCATTGATGAACATAATATTATATGATGTTGGAGTGTGTGTGTTCGGAGTCAGAAATCACGATAATCATAATAATGTTAACCCACTTGCTTCGTGAATGTCAATAATCTAGTGTTTGGAATACGTACAATGCATGTTAATGCTTCGTATTTACATTTGGTCCTAACAGTCTATCTCCGCCATGGGAGAGCAATACTTATGGCACACCATCTTTTGTGAAGTCAAGCATAATAAGAACGTTGTAAAAGTTCCACGTCTGGTGCATTACGTTCTGATCGAATTGCCACAACACATTACCTTCAGTACAGATAAAACTGCTTCAAACTGATTGGGCTGAGACCAACGTATGTGAGATGTTTGTGTTTTGTTGTGTATGGTGGAGCACCAGGGGGAAGGAGCGAGAACAAGTTTGCTCTTATATCCTGCAGTGTGTAGCATTGCTGATGACTTCCATCATTCAGCCATTCACATAAAACGATACATGCATTATTGTTTTCTGAATCGAAATTGCGAACATTCGTCGCTGTTGAATTGCTACTGTGAGGTATGTTGTTCAGAGATGAAAGCTGTCATACAGTCCTTGTTATATTTGGATTCAACCTCCAGTAGATTCGATGCGAGCCCTTACATCAATAGCTACTTGGTTATTTCGTTTGTTACATGCATTCACTAAAGTATCTTGGATGATGGCCGTCTTGTCTCTCCCAACAGATTCGACGATGCAGATCCGAGTACATCGTTTAGGGTGACGATATACTTATTCGTGATAACGTTCCATATCACATATCAATCAGTGAGTTGGATAATCAAAACATCTTGAATGTGTACGTGCATTCAACTGAGATATAACCTGGTTTGTTGATTGTCTCTCTCTCTCTCTCTCTCTCTCTCTCTCTCTCTCTCTCTCTCTCTCTCTCTCTCTCTCTCTCTCTCTCTCTCTCTCTCTACTTCTGTTTTCTCCGAGCTCACCTTGAATCCATACGTCTTGAACACCTGCTTCCACTCCTCCAGCGTTTCTTGTATTTTTATTTGCTTTCTGGTAGTATGGCCAGATCGTCGTGCTGATATTCATGTAGACTGAGTCCATCACGATGACAAATGGCAAATGGCTAGGTGGACTTCCTTACCTCAAACATATGTTATCATGAAACTCACCAGACATCCCATGTCCAATCATTAATCGTCCCTTTGTTTTTATGCTTCTGGCACTCCCATCCATATTACTGTTGCCTCATCTCTGGACAGTGTTTGATGCATTGTCGAGGTCCTCTAATCCTAATTCCATATTACCTTACTTCTTCAAACTCTTCTCTGTCAGTTGCCTTAATGGACATTCTATTATATACTGTCTGCGCTATTTCATTTGTCCAAACCCCATGGTTACTAATCCTTTAATTGGTAAACTCATACTTTTCATATTAATACGTGCACACTTTTGAGTAAATGTGTAATTTTGTCGGGTTGCGTAAACAGAGTTATCCTGACTGGAAACAACTGTTTTGCGTATGTTGGCAATATACTGCTATGCCTTAAACACAATAATACCAATTCTTAACTCCACACTAACTGGTACCTTAAGAATGCAAAGATTATGAAATAGCCTAGATGTATGATCCAAACTCTTAGCACCACAAAGTAACCTTACTACCTCAGTGGTATATTACATTCAATCCACATATGTCAATCACGATGCTGGCGCTGTATATAATTGCACAGCACTTTGAAAGTTTAGATTTCACTAAAGAAATACGATTATTCCACGTTAACTTTTCATCAGTCAGAATACTTAAAAACTTAGTGACTTCAACTCTTTCAAGTGCTTCTTTGTTGATGTTTATTGAGATGCTTGTATTTAGTTTGCGATTTCCAAACATCATGTAATTTGTTATAGTGACATTTGATTATAACTTATTTACAGCAAACCATACATGCAACTTATCCAACTCTTGTCATTTGTGTAGATGATAAATAGCTTGGGTCCTAAAATAGAAACTTTAGGAACGCCACAACATATATTTAGTATGTCGGAATCACGATGTTTATACTGAACAAATTGTTTTCTATTGTCCAAATAACTCACTATCAATCTATGTGCAATGCCGTACACGCCATATAAATACAATATTGTTATTGATATATCGTGATAAACAATGTCAAAAGCTTTCTTTAGGTCAACAAATATTCCAATAGAATACGTTTTGTTATGCGGTGTATTTGTAATTTATTCAACTAATTCCAACATAGCATGAGAAGATGACATATTAGGTCTAAAGACAAGCTGTCTTGGACTGAGTACATCATACTTGTTTAAGTCCTAATCATTTTGATGACTGTAATTATTTGTAACCGAATAAAATAATTGTGATGTTAGTTGCATTGTGAAGAATGAATGTGACCAACTGTGGGGTCGTGTTAATGTTGGTAAATTAGTAAATGAATGGTCAAGGGGTAACCAGCGGTCTTCTTACCAAAGTGGTGTGTATTACGAAAGCAACCCAATAGAGTAAGTAGGGCAACTATGGGAAGAAACGCTTATCTATCACTAAGCCTCGAAAATAAGAACTTAGAGATGGCCCGATGGAGACGCATATCATCATAGCCACCTGGCTACGTGCATCTTGCCGACTCTCCTGGCACATGACACATGGGAAGAAAGTTAGAAGTGTTGGTCTTTCGGATTAGACATTAAAGCTGTAGGTCCGTTCTACCGAGTGTTTAAGCCAGGGGAAGTAAAATATCCCATACTGGGTTGTAACTTGTCGTGGACTCGGTTAATAACAGTTGATAATGATGGTCCATTGTTAATCACGCGGTAAACACGACTGTCTATGGGCCATGTTCTAAGTACGATGGAATAGTATTGTGGGCATGACCGCCTAATCGATACGTTCATTACAAGCATTTTCACGAATATATTGTCACCACTACTTTGTCGAGACCACCAGGCCACGGTCATCACCACAGCCGCATTGTCTCGACCTCCTTGTGGTAAATCTTTTCCCGACCATATTTTCACAAACAATTTCTCAAAAGTACAATGCCACTACCTCCATATCGCAACTACATGACGACACCGATTCACCGGACTCGTGGTTCTTAGTCAGCATAATCGCTTCTGGCGCAGCTACTGGTGCTGCTGTCAACATGAATTGACTGTTCATGTGCCTCCTACTTGAGTAGGTCATCCGCAGGTAATGACGTCACGCTTAACACTGATTCGCGTTTACCTCACCGGTGGGCGCGACAGCAAGATACACGAGTTACAATTTAGTCATTATCTCAACTAGTAGTGGGTAGAATCTGTCTCGTGAGACAGTGCTTGTCTTAGCTGCTTCGTGTCGGTAAATTACCAGCATGGGGGTTCTTGAGACCCCTAAGAAAACCCCTGGATCCGCTGCTGGATAAGTTTGTAAGCTGTGGTTTTGAGTAGAGTGAAGCTGATGATGTGAGAGCGTTTCCGCAGCGATGCCAATACGTAGATAGACCCAGCCTTGTTCAATTTTAGTGTCGGTTTAAAACATATGCATAACATCTCCATAAAACAAACTATTAACTCGTTTTCGAAAGGTTCATTGCAACATGTTGTCACGCGATTGATTCGCTGTAGATGGTGTTTCAGCATGTCCATTCATGTAAATAGTCGTACTACAAAATATATTATTGCATAAATGCACCATGTGTAGCCGAATAACATGTAGTGAGATAATAAAACAGCAATTGCATGAACGAATATATTGATTAATACGTTTATATATTTATATTAAATTTCCCATTTTTACACACACACACACACACACACACACACACACACACACACACACACACACACACACACACACACACACACACACACACACACACACACACACACACACACACACACACACACACACACACACACACACACACACAACCATTAGGCACTGCATGTATACAGTTTCACTTTCATGCGAATCGCAGAGAAAACACCACTTGCATGAATTCAAACGCACAATAGTAGCGCGCAATACTAACACAATGCTAAACACTGTGTAATCACATCAGGGTATCTGAGTAAAATATGATACAGCAAAACAGTTTTTTTTATTAATTATGTCATAGTGAAAACATGTCGTTGTTAGGCATTGATCAGTTTATGTTGCGACATATACCCATATAAATAGAGAATGAACTAAAACGTCATAAACATCAACACCCCATGAATCTGCTAGCATAGCATGCGCTATTATCTATATAGTTCCGTCTAGAGCATAGTATTTAGCAACAACATATAACACTACCCCGATTTTGATAATTGAGCCGTCGATAGTGCAAAATTGCCATGCAACAAAATAATCAGTCTGATTGACAGACGTCATTCATACGATTGATGACGGAGTTATTTCCTGTCACTGCAGCGGGATTTCTCACATGCCCAGTAGGTATTAATGTTTTATACAATAAATGATATACGCTAGACGTACTCAAGTTTTTGTGAGCGTGTTAGAATCATTCATCATATGTATGGCGATTCGTAGCGAAATACAGACTTGAAATATGTTCGCTTGACCAACACCTGAGACGTTCCGTGGACCCTCGATGGGGATTTCAATAATGTGTTTGTTCGGAATGCACGGCTTAATTAGCAAGCATTTCTATCACGAACTCGGTCAGAATATTTTGGGAGTTCTGTATATGTTTATTGTTTTCGTCTTTTCGAGAATAATGTGACGCTGTTCGATAACATGTTGATGATGACATATGTCTCTTCATGAATGCATAACTGTTTCTGGTACACTGTTAATGTATATTTCAAATATGTATCCGTTCGCAACTTCGGTCGTTTGTTGAACCTTGACAAATTAGTTTCGCAGAAACTGCCGACATCATCCTGTCTTCAAGAACTAAATTATGTTTCAATTACACATCCATTGTTGAGATCATCTTTCCATTGTTGATCATCTCTCCACATCACTCGATTACTTTCATCTCTTGTTAAATAAGCACCTATTATTTTCACCAAAGCTGATGATGATGCATATGTCTCTTCATACCTCTTTTTTGCACTGTCATTATTTATCAAAAGTCCATACTGTTGATGAATTATGACTTTTGGTGTGCACGGCATCGTCGGTTAATTGTCATCTCTCTGTCACAAAGATATATCTGCTGAACTGCGTAGCGCTGCTGTCGTTCCTTTGCTGCTGACTTGATATGTACACGAGTCATAAAGGTCCTTCAGTACCTCATGGCCGCCGTTTATGCAACCACACTTTCATTGATTGGACAATATGTGACGTTGCTCTGGTAACACCACAGTCCCATTGATTGGACCAACTCTTCATTATACCGATACATACTAATATTAACGTGATGTATTTTACCCAGCTCCGCGTTACAGTAGTTGCGTGAAGTAGGCTTGTAACAAATACAACTGCATTTGAATGTGCATTTGAATGTTGAACCATTTGAATGAACATTCAAATTATTGCTGAATGCTGCACTTGCAAGTTAAACTAGTTGCTATTTATTAAATTAATACTTTGTTTATGTACATAAAACAATAATAACAAACGTAGTATAAAACAACACATTTTAAATGATATCAAATGCATTGGAAAATACATAACCAAGCCAGTTGCATTTGCAGTTAAATTCGTTCCTGGAAATGGCATTTTCATTTACATTTGAATAAATTGAAACATTTGCACCTAAATACATTTACTTGCATTTTGTAACAACTCTGGTTTGAAGCCGCACGCAGTAGAACTGCGGCCTAATGGGTACTTGACAGACACAATATGTGGAAGACAAGAAATGAGGTGGGAGAGACATCGAACATAATGGGAAAGGCAATGGAAAGGTGGGGTAGACAGCGAACAGGACATGGAAGGCAACCGCCAGGACAGGGTACAAAATGAGTAGTGCAATGACGTGGACTTGGGAGAATGAGACTACCCTGCAGGTGGCAGCAGTTTACGACGGTCAGTGATAAATTGGCCTACGACACGAGCAAAACAACACTAATTTAAAACAGTGGTTGGAAGAGATACGACAGTGTATGCTGAATACCGGCATTACGAAGTCCAGGTCTTAAGAATGCCGCTGTTGTACTTGATTTAAATGCGTTCCATATTAATTTGTTTATATCAGACATATTGTTTTGTCTTTTACATCTAACTTTCGACGGATCTGTTACTTAGAAACACATATGTATCATACACAAGTACATAATACATTTGAAACTAAGACAACTGGTAAACATTTTATGAAACGCAAAAAATAACACGGAAGCATGTAGTTCACTTACAGTATGACTGTATCATGGCATTGATGCATGTTTATACAAAACCATACACAAATAAACGTTTTCGAATATCGTTTTGACTTTTGAACCAACGAAACTAGTTTTGCGGAATTTAGTGATGGGTATGTCGTTAAAAAACGTGTTTATTTTATATTATGAAATATAGAAATTATACGAACAATGTTATTTTTCATCATTGAAAACACAACGGGTTGGAGTTTTGCATTTAATTCGACCATATACTAAAAGATTTACCCATTACCCGGTGTTCCATGGTTAGAACAACAGCCATGATATATTTCCTACTCAGAGCTGCGTATGTGGATATCAAACACTTTGTGCTATGCGTGTTCTCAATGCACACAGTTCGTCATATTTCTTTTTTGGGAGCCTGCGCTTTGCAGGAGCCGGTTTCACGAAGTGTTCGTAGATTACGTTACTCTAAACAATGGCGGAAAATAAACATAGCGTTGCGAACAATTGTACGTAACTACCAACTACGCTTCGTACGAAGGTTGGTGATTCACAATACTAATAAAACAGATATGAGGGAGCAGACAGACACATGAAACAAGCAACATGAGTGTTGTTAGTAGCGTCCATTTCCACGGCGTTGCATGGGAGTACAAGGCTGTCACTGCAAGAGCCTATAACTCCTTGTATTATCTAATCAAGTTATGGTACGACAGTGAAAAAAAACCTGTACAACTGCCACTTTCACGAAATGTTCATTGCAACTTATAAAGGAACTTATGTGGAAATTTGACGTAGAAGATGTAACTCGGAACAGCCGTAGAACACACGCATAATACTGTTAACAATTGAGCATAACCACGAACTCATATTGCTTTGGGTTGCGAAATCTACATGGAACGTCCACATAGGTTCCTTCGTAATGTCTCCATTCCTGGGGAATTTTTGAAAGGAACTCGTTGTTGCACACATGCTTGCATTTGACATGTCTTTACAATATAATTAATGATTCTCATAATGTTACCGGATTTCCATACATGTGTGGGATAGTAGTGACATATTTGTATTGATATATTTCTTCCAGTATCTTCTACAACAAAAACAAAAGCAAATAGCAGTGAATCCCGCATTATGACATAGCAGTAGTGAATATAAATAATCCGTTAAGTGAAAGGTTTATCTATCTCCGTATTTCAGAAACACACACATCTTCCACCAGAAAATAGGGAACCGCATACTAGTAATAATGCTGCGAGAAAATGGTGTGTTTAGCAAATACGCAACATCAATTCAGGACTTTACTACTCTCCCAATCACATAGCACTGTAAACACGTGCTCCTTTTAAAATACCTAATGATATTTGTATTGATATATTTTAATTTAGACACACTTATACGTAGTACTCACTACGACCTTTCGGTAACCGTCGTTTGCCCTATTCTGGAACAGAACTCAATAATTACTTAGTTGTCCGTCTGCTCGCCATATGGTATGGAAAGCAGGTTGTCCCATACCCGATTGCACCGCTATCGCTCACGTCTCGATTCGTGATAGTGTTGTTTTTCTAACACATAAGGCGTCCTACATCTCTTGGCTCGTTGCCAGTCAACAAGGCAGTAGTTTATGTTGGTCTATGATTGTTGAATTATGTTTAGTATTGGTGGTTCAGTCTTTTGTAAAAGAGGAGAGAGAGAGAGAGAGAGAGAGATAGAGACATACAGACAGACAGACAGAGATATACATACGTACATACACGCAGACGGGCATTGCCCGAGCCACACAGAAATACATATAATGATTAAGTGTTATCCGGTAAACCCTAATAGTAAATCGAAAGGAGAGGGGGTGGGAGAGAGGGGGGAAATAGGGATGGAGTAAGATAGAGGGGGGGAAGAGAGACGGGGTATGGAGGGAGGGAGAGGGAGAGGGAGAGGGAGAGGGGGGAGACAAATAGACAGAGAGACAAACAGAGAGAGAGAGGGGGTGAGAGAGAGAGAGAGAGAGAGACAGAGAGACAGAGAGACAGAGAGACAGAGAGACAGAGAGTAATAGGTAATATTGTGCTTAGAAGAAATTCTATATTACATTATTCTCCCAACTTGATAAACATGTTGGCGAACGTAGCAGTAATGTCAATCCTCCATTTTAACAAACGTCATGTCGACAAGTTATGCATACATATTAAGCAGGTGTAAATCCAACAATTTGGCTTTACTTCATAGTGCAGTCAAGTACTCATAAGTGTATCTCACATAAACACGACATGTCAAAGCACCTGAAACTAAAGTTTGGATGCATACCAAATAATTATACACACAATCACTTCATATACACCTCTCTGGGTAACACACATGCGTACATAAACTATATTTTCTAAGCTGGATACAATCCTATAAAGGCAAACCTAATCAATTCCGCGGTAAATTCCATCACCCGACTTTCCCATATACTGCGTCCACGGTTGTTCTGTCATGTGTAGAAATTGCATCTGCTCCAACGGTTTTATACCGCGTACATTTCTCATTTCCTCTGAGATGTACATGTCCAGTCTGGAGCGGTATCTTCCCCTGGTCTTAATGGCATCGAACATGTTTATTTTGACGATGCGAACATGGAAGACCGTTTGGTCGTACACATCTCCCTCGCTGCCAACGATAGCCACTTGGTCCAGCTCCCCATCTCCATCAACGTCACCAATCACTCCTGCAAAGGGGAAACACCCGTAACGACCAACCTTCTTCACGATATTTATCCTGTTCTTAATGCACAGAGCATATTATAATATTTAAATGTCTTTATACTGATATCAATTAGCTTCGTAATGACATAATATGTCAGTCGTTAACTATTTCCAAATATTATTCAATATACAAAGTTATTATGTAATTAACCGTACTGCCATTAGCTACATCCAAAGTTCAGCAAAGTTCAAAATGAACGATTGTAAAGTAATTCTTCAGACAACTCTATGATATACTTACGAAACTTCAGTGTTTTGGTTTCATAGAACACAACACCACACTATCATCTTACCCGTGGTTCTCTCGTCATTTCGTAACACAATGCAATATGGCCCCGTGTCTCCTGTATCCACGATTTGTCGCCTTCTGCGCGGCGATCCGCCCATCTTACGTTGATTCTGGATGTTCTGCCTATCCTGAATATCCGTTTTCTTGTCTTCCTCTGTCAAATCTACAACATGCGTAGATCTCCCCATGTGTATTTGCGAATATACGACTGGGTGGATACCGCTCATCCTCTTCTTTGGTTCTAGTAAACACATCGCAAGCGGCAGTTCGACGCAGAGTTGTCAACGCTCTTCTATTTTAGATTTACACATGCATTATTGTGAGTTTAGTGGATTTGCCATCTCAAAGAAATTATTACCTGTATATTATAATGTAAAACGCATAGACGACAAACGGTGAAAACGAGAATATACTATACATAGTGTATATCCATACTGCATACTTACTGAAGAAGAACTTAATCGAGGGAAGTTGATACAGTATATTCGGAGCGTGCACGTTGGACCGATCTAGCATCATGAATTGTGTCATGTATGACGTTATGTCGTCTGCGCAGGTTGCGGGGATAAAAGTACCGATGTCGGCAGGTTGATCAGCATTTTCGCTTCCACCATCACTATTACTATCTGGAAGCATGAATATTTTCAGTTTTAATATTAAACAGGACAGGTTGATTGCACATCTACGTCTACCCGGTAGCAGAAGTGTATGTGTGTGTTTGTGTGTGTGCGTGCGTGCGTGTGTGTGTTTGTGTGTGTGTGTGTGTGTGTGTGTGTGTGTGTGTGTGTGTGTGTGTGTGTGTGTGTGTGTGTGGGTGTGTGTGGGTGGGTGGGTGGGTGGGTGGGTGGGTGAGTGAGTGAGTGGGTGAGTGGGTGGGTGGGTGTGGGTGTTATTTAATTACTGCGTAAAACACAGTGTTCCAGTAATGCAAACAGTGAAGTTTCCTTCAATTTATGTTGAAAATAACACGATAGTTGCTTAAGACATAATCTGATAAAGATGTATCATACGTAATGGAGATGTAATACTTATATGTATCACAATGCACCAATAATGGCCATATAATTCCTTATTTCTTTGAAATACTCTTGACTTGCCCTGACCATATACAATATATTTCTTTGTGAGAGACAAATAACACGGGCCTCCACCGTTCTGTTTTGATTGTTAAAGCGACAAAAAATCTTTAAATATGGCAATTTGTCAGAGATCAGTGTTAAGAATCTCCCAGAACGATTTAAGATATTTTATAATGTTTATTTAAAATTGAGTAGAAAATATACCGAACCGTTTACGGTTGTGAATTTAAATTCATCAATATCTGTGCCATTGAAGAACTCCTTGTTCAACGCGTAGAAATTACTGTCGGCATCTTTCATTTTGTGAGTCGTGTTGCTCACACGATCAATGTGGGTGTCATTTCTATGCAAAGTGTGAAGTGCGGTGCTGTACTTGTCAATGTTTTCTCCACTGGAGCGTATTAGCCTCTCTTCCTTTTTCTACAACAGACGAACGAGAATCAAGAATGACCTAAACACAATCAGTGACGTGTAGGATACATCATGTAGATTTATTTGTGTTCAAACTCTGTACACACCGTTTTAGAGAACGTTCGCATCAACGTAAATTATCAGTATAACTCTTCTCACACCCGCCTGTGTGTGTGTGATGGCGCAGTACCTGATTATTAGCTAGCACAGTTATGACTGTTGTGATTGTATATATCAATGCTAAATGAAACTGTTTATGTCAGAGAAAATGTCAAATGATTGTACACATATTTAAGTAAATCAAATAGTATTTTTACACTATCTAGACATTACATATCTCTGTATTCAATCAAACAATTGTATTGCACGCGGGCCTATTTCACATAGGATATGCCTCCACATTCGCAGATAAGTCAAATATGATAAAAACTGGAACGTATCACACGTAATATTACATTACTATGTTTCATGCGGATAAGCATGTCATGAAAATTGTACAAACATAACGAAGAGTAGATAGAAACCTCTTCTGTTTTTGATATAGCACATTACTGACCCGTGAGGAGTTTTCAAAATACTGAGCGTCTGCACCACTCCCCAATTAAAAGCGTCCTCGACTCTCTCACCATATTCATGTCGGGCCCGTTCACTCCTTCGATGCGAAATACAAAGGCATCTCTGTGTTTCTCGGTTGTCCTCATAACTAGATCGGCTGCCATCTCATAGTAAGTCGCATTCATCTGCCATATAACTTTGCCGTTC
Source organism: Lamellibrachia columna (assembly GCA_963662155.1). Classification (NCBI taxonomy): domain Eukaryota; kingdom Metazoa; phylum Annelida; class Polychaeta; order Sabellida; family Siboglinidae; genus Lamellibrachia; species Lamellibrachia columna. The sequence continues at coordinate 23,550,382 of OY759266.1, forward strand.
CTGCCGTCAAGCACGACCTTCTGCAATTATATTTATTACAAGTAAAGCTACAGTATAAGTCTGTATAAGTGAACCAGATCATTTATCTAATAACTGACTTGATTTCGATGGATAAACATATAGGGCAATGCCCCACGCCTTTCCCTTTTGTATTCCTCATCCTCTGGGAGATGCCTTCCCCAGTTACGGTTAGGCGTAGTACAGTTATCTAAGACCAACAAGCTCAATGGAACCCGCTGCTACCTCCACGAATATGGCAAATATTATACATTTATTTAACGATACTGGGTTTATGCGCGACTTGCTTCAGAATATTGCATTGGGTACGCTTGCATACTTCAACATTATGAAGCAATGGGCTCATAAGAAGCATTTGCACATATTTAATGCAATGTAACTGTAAATAATTTACCAACAACTCTCGTACACTCTACGTCAAGTCTCCGCGTATTGATACACATCTTATTTGAGTCATATGAACCACCATAACAACTGGTTAGAAGAATGTAATTTGGTAAGTAGAACTTGTCGAATGTATGTCTGTGTTATTTAGTAAACTATGCACTGCACATTAAAACATGTTCAAACAAATAAAACAAACGAATTGAACAGGTAGAAACAGGTGGAAATGGGAATTATTTATTTCTACTTCAAGGGGACAACTGGTCATACGTGGTACGGTTGGCACATGTTTATGTTTGTAGTGGTTGATTTACATATACATGCTGAGTTCATGACCTTTTTATAACCGGAAGAAATTATTTGGAACTCAATAATAACCCCTGTATTACTTTAATTTGAAGAAAACCTGACCTGGACATACCAGAGCGAGTGCAAACAGTTCAATCCCAGCTTAGTGATAATTCCTAGCAGACGACAACCGCAGTTCGTAACAGCGTACTACCGGGTTTTATTAGCACGGGCATCAGAGAATTCACGGAAACCGATAGTATGAATGGCGATACCGACATTAACAATTACCCATATAACGAGTTATACTATCACCAGTTCGGCATAATTGGGATCAAGCAGTGCTTGGGCTACTTTGTTTTTACGAACAATATAAACATTTCTGAGGGACGAGCTGAAGGACAACTAATTAAGTGATTTTATCAGATGAATTTGAAATAAACACTCAATCAATTAAACGGTATTTACCAACCAGGTCACACTGTTTACTTGAATAAGAACGTTGAGCTAAATGATTACACTAGAATGTGTCATAATGGTATCGTACAATGGTCGTAAGTCATGTTTGTTATATGCATCCGTACATTGCGCATCTTTATTGACTTCCGTGGTGAAAACTACATACCAGGGAGTATTTGTAATTTGGCCAAGCTCCTTTATTGAGATGAATCATGAAGTCGAGATGTTCGTCATCGTTGAAGTAGGCCGGTGCTAAACAACTGCAACAAGACAAAACGGTTTGTTCGTTCATATGTTTGTGCCTACGGGCTTGCGTGGGTAGTATGACACGTGGATATGTACTTGTGGGTGCGTAAGTATGTAGACATTATCATACATGTTTGTATCATAATGCAAGCATGTATGCATACGTGTCGTGCACATATGCGTATATTCATGCATGCATACATGCACGTTTACATGCGTTGATGTGCACAAGCGTTCGAGCCCATTTAACAAGATTGCCATCCCAAACAACAAATTCCAGATGGCAAGTTGACAAGGAAACAATTGGCTTATCGATAGTCCAACAATTTTCTCATCTATGTGTAGCCAGCCCTTATAAAAAAAATTTCAATTCTATTTTTAAACATATTCACATTACTGGCATTAACACAATCATTTGGCAATTTGTTCCATTCATTTATCACCCTCTGTGAGAAAGAGTACTTTCTTTCTCATGTCCAACCTACACTGCTGCTTAACTAGGGCTTTGTGTAAGCCACTTTTCTATACAGTTGATTACATCATTACCATTGTCTTTTAGTTTAAGTAATAGTCTTTGATGTGGTACTTTATTGAAATCTGTCTGAAAATCTAAGTAGACAACATCCACTGGTGACCCGTTATCTACCCACTTTGTAATTTCTTCAATAAAACATAAGAGATTGGTTAGACATGACCTTGATTTTAGGAACCCATGTTGAGATGTATTTATTAATTTATGTTTTACAAGGAATTCCACCACGTGGCCTCTAATTAATGTTTCGAGTAATTGACATACAACTTGTGTTAAACTCACTGGTCTGTAATTTTCTGGCTTGTTCCTCGATCCCTTCTTAAATAGCGGAGTAATGTTTGCTTCTTTCCGTTCTGAAGGAAATATTCCTTCTTCTAGTGACAAGTTAAACAATTTTGCAAGTTGTGTACTAATTTGCTCAATAATTTCCTTAAGCAGTTTTTGTGGTATTCCATCAACTCCAGGTGATTTATAATCCTGTACTCTGTATAGATTTCCATTGTATGTGTCCATGGTTAAAATCTCCCATTATGACACATTCCCCTTTACTAACTTCCTTTATAGCATTTTGTATTTTTATGTTACCCTCTTCGTTTATGTTTGGACTTCGGTAAACTAATCCAATAGTTAATTTTGAATTTCCTGAAACTATTTTGCACCAAACTGCTTCATCGTAATTTGCTTCCCTTTCTAATTTTATTTCATCAGCCTGAATAGATTCTTTACCAGTTAAAATAGATCCCCCTCCACTTCTTCCTATTCGATCTCTCCTAAACATTACGTATCCTGCCAATCCTAATTCAGCATCTATTATGTGTGTGTTGGCCCATCTTTCGATTATGTGAGGGTTAATATTTTATAAAATAATGTTTAATTCGTTTTTCGTATTTACTATTTTCCTAGCATTTAAACACACGCATCAATAACCTGCTTCAGACATGTTTTTTGGACATTTTGTTATTGGTTTTCCCAAATAACACACATATATATTATATCATTTCCGCACTGACCTGTACGATTCAAACCCATAGAATCGTGTTGACCACATAATGTCCAGTGTTTCGCCATCATACAGCCGCACTGTGCCGTCGTAGGCAGACATGACGATGTCACGTACGCCGTCATTGTTCATGTCAACCAAAGTTGGTGACGTCATCACGCCTTTTATTTTGCTCCTGAAATGTTAATTCAAAACGGCTAAACGTGGAAACGGAACGAAACAAGAATTCATGTATTAATCATTAAAATATAGACACACATATCGCTTGACTGCAACCATAACAATGATAACGTTCCAATGGGTTGCCTTGTTATATATTGCAGAACAGATCAAAACAAAATGAGAAAACCGCTCAAAATTAGTGTTCGATTTAAACTGAATATCTGACAAAGGAATAAAAACGTACTTGTAAATCACAAGAACACCATGAATGCGGTGGTATAATATTCTTTTCTCCCAACTCGTGTAGCTACCCCGGGTGTTCGGAACTAGTGCAGATTTGGGAAGACTCCTGACGTAGCGGAAAAAGTCAGGTACAGGTATTGCCAAGAAAGCACCTGAAACAATCGTGTTTATATGAATATATTTTGCAAAGTAAAAATTGTATTTATATAATGTGCAAATGTATTATGTATATATTATTGTTATTAGTCCGGCAACCATAGAAACTATTCGCAGCACGCGTAACATATACACTTCAAAACGAGGCTACTCGCAAACTAGGCCACTGCATCTCGTACGTTTGTGTTGGAGTTCTAGATTGAACCAGACGTGTTTATTAATTCCAACACAGTGCACGTTTTTTCTTCGTGAATAAATCAAAGTTGATATTGTTCGACGTTATATTTTTGTGTCGAACTTCGTTCATACACTATGTGTATGTGTTACGCTTTAGCGGAATAGTACTAGTTAATTTACGATAATTTCATTAATTATTGTGTTCGTTTTCTGTCTCCGCCTTTTTTATTTTTATAATACGTTTGCGAAAACATGGTTTGTCCGGCTAAGAATACGAATTCAGACTTATTTATTATTGGTCATAGCTTCTTACGTCGTTTGCACGAATATGTGTGGCGTTCAACGGAAACTTGTGGTATAGACTTGGGTTCTCGGCACAGCTTGACCACGTTTTTTATTACTGCGTTGGGGGGCTCACTTTCGATATTTGTGAGAAGTACTTTCACTGGTTCGTGAGTTGGTTCCAAGGGTGGTGATTATAAACATCGGAATTAACGATTTATCCCGTGATAATGATGAACTCTTTAATCTTGGTAACCGCATGGTTGATTTTGCTAAGCATTTAACAGCAGTAGAATCGGTTGGTGAAGTGTTGATATGCCAGATACTTCCACGAGTGAGGGTCCGGCCGACAGGTCGTAGAAGTAGACCAACACGCGCCTACTTCAACGCAGTTCGTTTTGTGGTCAACCGTGTAGTAGATGGCTTGACCAAACATTTGCACCACAATAATTTTTGGCGGCACATGGGTTGCACACCAACTTCGAGCAGTACTTCGATCTTAACGATGTTGGTATGCGGACTTATATCGGGAGAATTAAGGGGAGCAGCCATGTTTGCTGCTGGCTGTTGCTAGTGTAGCATATATGCAAAACACTATCTTTGTTGTGGGCTATTTTTATACACCAGCAATTTCAGAGTGGTTTCTCTGACCTGGTCATGATTGCAATGGTCGGTGCCTGGTTGCAGTGACAGAGTCGTTTCTCTGTTATTGTAAGTATTGTACTCATTCTAGTTGCACAAATATGCCAATGTTTTCGCCCTTTCTACCATCAATATCAGAAAAATATTTCTGTACCGGTTATTATTGCATGATTATGGTACCTCTGGTTTTGGGCCGTGTGAGCAGTGGTGTCTGTACAGTTTGTACTGCCTAGGTTATCTCACAGTACTGACATGATTGTTGCACTGCGTATGCAGGGTCTGGGTCTCGTTTACAATGTTACAACATGCCAAATGAACGTCAAGGGAGCAGTGCATCCAGCGGACCACTCGTCCGACCTCCGTCCAAACGCCGAGCTGCCATTGCAAAGCGTGCAGCAGTGGTGACACCACCGTTGGTGCCACCATCGCGACGTCGACGGCCTGTGAATGCTGCTGCGGGGAGTCCAGCCGAGGGCACAACACCAAGCAATGAGACAATTATATTAGTCTGCACTGCAGGGATTGTGGCTTTCTCAATATGGCTCTCATATGAATAATGTAATATGACGATATACATTTGCTTAATCCACTTTTGATGTTGGCACAGCCAGTTTAAATTGGGTTGTTGCAATCGCATAGCACTAGTTACATGCACTATATACTATATGTATAATGGTTACAGTATCAGCTTAGTTTGAGGCAGAGCCCTGGGGTGGGGTTGGGGCCTCCTTGCGAGGCCTGGTGGGAAAAAAATCAACGCCCCACCTTTGCTATTTTGATTATTGTCATTCAATAACTGTTTCGCGATGCGCATGTTGTGACGCTCATCGTTATACATTTACTTACTTATGGTTCGAACAATTATTAAATGACCTTTACCAACTTAACATAACTCTTTGTGTTTTATCATAGCAAACGAGCGCAGGTTTCTGCCATTAGACATCAAGATAAAAACATTATTAACGTTGAAATGGATTCAAAAGGTTTGATGGAGACCAACAAAGTACATTTAAATATAATTGTCTGCATACTGCAGACATACCGACTGCACGGCTGAAAGGGCAAACTCTTTCACAGTCTGGAATAAACACAGTTAAAATTATTTTCTGCAGCGCAGACATTCGTAAACTATATACTCGATATGGTGCTTTGTAGTTGAGTAATTAATAAAACACTACTTTTTTAAAGAATAGTTGTTAATATTAAGCTGTTTTTACCTTTGACAGTTTCGCCGCCTTCACCATACAGAATGTACTGAGACCCGTCCTTGGTTGTGTGCAGAACTGGCGAGAAATATGTCTCCTTATACCTGGACATGTTCAAGTAACGACCGAGTGACTGGCCATTGCTACCGTCCACGAGAATCAGACGGCCAGAGAATCGTTTGTGTTGCTGAAGCACGACGAAACATTATGGTGATACAATAATGTAATGGATCCACTTCAGCCGAGACCACTTCTCCTATAGGCTATGTTTGCCGTAGTGTTTAATTACTAGTGACATTAAGCTTTATTGTAATGTACCCTTAAATGTGCATTTTAATTACAAATAAAGTAGTATTAGAAATAGGTGCACTGCAACTTATAATTTTGCATTTACCTTGGCCTCAAATTTTGGATCACCGCCTTGCGAGAGCAATACTTCTGGCACGCCATCTTGTGTGAAGTCTGACATAACAAGAACGTTGTAGAAGTTCCACGACTGGTGCACAACGCTCTGGTCGACTTGCCACAACACTTTACCTACAGTACAGATATAACTTTTTCAAAATGCCACTTACCACAAGTTCAGTTAATTTGTCATTTTGCATTGTTTCATCTTCCTAAGATCGTACTAAAGCAATAAATAATTGGTAGTTGTTGTACGCTTGTAATGTGCATTTTGTTTCTCAAAATAGACACATGTCCAGCAGATATTTCGGCGTAAAACGGTGGTTTTGTTTAGATCAGCGTTTGTGAGCAGAATAACAGCTCGTTTCGATGATTCCCAATGATGTGCCTCTAGGTAGCTCTATGCACAGATGCACTGCCGAATTTTTGGTCAAATTAAATTCTTCTTCCCGCAACATAGTAAAGTGGGATGAACGAAGATGCCTGGTGGACTTTACAATGCGATGTGACAATGCATCTACTGCTTCACACAGCGAAACTGGCCATTCTCCTTAAGTAAAAAATCACAAATGAAATCACCTTTTCGCGGGTCAAATGCCACAACTGTGCCCCTCCGTCCACTGGCGATGCAGTCTGCCTTGCCGTCTTTGTCGATGTCGATTTTATGGCAGTTCATTTCAAACGGCCCCGCTTGAACTCGTATGCGCCACAGTTCCTTCCCATCGTAACCTCGCAAGGCAACCAACCTAGCCGCACATGGGAATGTTTCCCCTAAAACAAACAAGGACGTTGTCAGCTCTCATAATCAATAAACTAAAATAACACTAGGAACTGAAACATTGCTTCGCTTTCGTTTATCGGATTTTTATAATAAAAACAATTATGATGACACTAACATGTTCGATTCGAGCATGGTCACATAAACGCAATAACCGATCAATTAGAA
>OY759266.1:23562526-23565026 GCA_963662155.1 Lamellibrachia columna
AGTATCATTTCATGAATCGGACAACACGTTTTTCTGTGGACACGTTCTTTAAGGTGCAAAAGGTAATCTAGGTAATTAATGTATGTCCAGTGACATGGAACTCGTTACAACACGCTGCAATATGGTGCAGTTCTGTAGACCATATCTTTCGCAAACATCTTGTTCAATTAATATTACAGGATGTACTCACCATTTATTTCCGAAATAAACTGCGCGGATTTTCTTAGGACTTCCATTTCAATAGACACGAGGTAATCATAAATAGTTGAGTGCTTGTTCAACTGTTCCTATCGAAGACGTTTATCCTCACCCTATTTTGACCGAGTCAAAATGTGCGTCTAGTCGCAGTCAAGTTTGAAGTCGCAGTGTTTGTGCTTCAATGCGTAGCACAGCAGGCGGCCTATCCTGTGGTGTACACGCCATAAATTACTCAGCGACACTTTCTTACAGAACATATTTGCAGGTGACGTTTGATGACGTTTAACAATCTGGTCTGACCTGGCCAATTAGCATATGAACTGTAAATTACATTTGAATTGCTTTCTCATATGGTCTATTATGTGTAAATAATAAAATAAAGATACTGAAACGATGAGCTGAACTCACATTTATTGAAACGTTCTTTCGGGGTGCCGAATATTATAACAGAAGATAATACTATAATTGTCGTAATGCCCATTATTTTCTTTGGGAACACTTTTATATCAACAATGAAATATAAACTATTGTGTTCCAAACAATACCATCTAGTTACCCATCTAGTGGTTGTATCGCGAATTTATCACTTTATGTATATGATTATCACCTCAGCTTACAATGTTCATCTGAAATATTTTAGAAACTTCGCTTTTTGCAGCATGAAATACATATTATGTATAATTACATTTCGGTAGGTTTTAGCTGCCTTCATCGGACTTACTTCCGCTAGATGGCGGCACGGGATCCTACACCAGTGACATCACTTTCTTAGAATGGATTTTGTGCCCCCATCTAGCGCTAGTTAGTCCGGTGAATACAGCTGAACGCTAACCAATCCCGCGGTAAATCCCATCACCCGACGACCCCATATACTGCGTTCACGGTTGTCCTGTCATCGGTCTAACTTCCATCTCTTCGAGTGGCTTGATGCCGAGTACATTTCAAATTTCCTCAGTTACGTACATGTTCAGTTTGGAGCGGTACCTTCCCCTGGTTTAGCGGCATCAAACACGTTAATTTTGATTATGCGAACATGTTAAAACCGTTCCACCTAACATTGCTTCCTCGTTGTCCATTATAGAGGTCAAACCACAATTGACCTTCCTGTTTATTGCTTCACACGAGTGCAGGGCATATTCAATTGTGATATTTTAAATTAAACAATTTATATGAAGTGACATAAGTGCAGTTGAGCAGGCATATTCACAGGTTTGTTTGTAGAAGCTATTGGCTGTGAAATAGTGCATTTGTGTGAGAGTTTAACAGGCGAAGGGATTTACAGAACTTGTTCTGCTATGGCCCACGTGGGCACATGAATTCATGGTTATTTTTGTAAACATTGACGTGGGGGCGTTTTAAAAGAGCTAAAGGTATGTGATTTTGGCAAACCTTGGACAGCATGTCAATGAGATTATGGTAGTTGCTGTGAAAACATTAAGAATTTTTAGTTGTCAGGTTTTCTTATGATCAGACAAAACGTTAGCATGGCCACCAATGCTATTTTGCACTGTAGTAAATTAAACGTTATTCTTTTCGTGTTTAAAAATATCATTATATTTAATGTTATATTATCATCAATTAATCGTACGTAGTTTAGCAGAACTGTGTTTTTTAAAAGTCAGCCGTGTTAACCAGTTTCTGACAAATCTGTTTTGCGACTGGTTGTCATTAATATTACTTGTCTGTGTTTGGGCGTTAAAGCTAACTCGACGTAAAGGTAAGTTAGTCAGCATTCACGATCTACTACACTCAACTGCAACATTACTTAAACAATGCTACTCGGGATATGTTACTGAGAAGATGGTTACTGCAAAGGACTTTTAGAAAATCTAGGAAAATGTGAATTAAACACATCTACACAAACACGTACGTGTTCACGCACACGCACGCATGCACGCATGTAAGCGCTCACAATCTTGTTCGTGATATTCTCATTATTTTGTAGCAACATACAATATGGCCCCGAATCTGCAGTGTCCATGAACCGTCGCCTTCTGGTGGGTGATCTGCCCATCTTCCTCTGATTCGGCATATTCTGAGATTCTGATTTCTGTTCTTTTCCTGTCAAATCTACAACACGCGTGGATCATTTATTAACTGAACCGTTGCAGCGTAGCATCAAATCCAAATGAATCCACCTGGTGTATTCACGAAAATACTGTTTGTGACGGATGATGATCTTCTTGCCCGTGTGTTTTTCAATGGGAAACATTCTTTGGGACATGTCGTTTTCGCATATTTGGTTTTAATAAACATACCACAGGCGAGACTTGATGCAAACAGTAATTTTTTTATTCGGCAT
>OY759266.1:23570026-23690026 GCA_963662155.1 Lamellibrachia columna
ATATATATATATATATATATATATATATATATATATATATATATATATACAATTTAACTAAATATATAAATTATATACAATTTAACTAAATAATGCTATGCATAATCTCATTCAACAATGATGTGCATGGTATTAAAGAAAAAACCTCCATATATATAATGACGTAGGTCCAGGTGATATTGTCCCTCTGAATATACACTAGGTCATAACCTAAGTCATATTAATTGATATATGTGTATAAAAGGGGGCCGTAGATTCGCTCGATTACCCATCTGAGATTTGGAACAGCACACAATAGGGTCTATTGTTTCGTGATATCACACTTGTATAATCGCGTTAGTTCAAGTTAGTTGATGGAACCAATGACGTTGGGTCTGAACGCAGATTTTTCAACAGTCCCAGTAAGAGACAAAACAAAAACACCTATACAAAATGTTATTCAAACACGATGATATAGAAAAGAACATATTGTAAATAACAAAAAGCAAATCATGAGGCAACAATACATGCCTTAATACGGTGAATAACATTATGCTCACTATCAGGGACGCAATCCTCTTAGTTCATGATTACCTGACAAATATAAAATAGCATACACAATTGAAACGATGTAGATATGTTTTGCATCACCATGGACGTTGGATTGAAATCCATATTTGCACAATCTAGTTTCTTATACTCGAGTGATACATCTATGCCAGTACATATGTATACAATTTGGTGTTCTAATATTTCTACTTTGTCTAATGAAAGACAACACAACATATATTTTGTTTAAATAAATACTGTTTACTGTCCGGTGTCCCGTACACTGCCTACTGTTTACTGTCCGGTGTCCCGTACACTGCCTACTGTTTACTGTCCGGTGTCCCGTACACTGCCTACTGTTGACTGTCCGGTGTCCCGTACACTGCCTGCTGTTTACTGTCCGGTGTCCCGTACACTGCCTACTGTTTACTGTCCGGTGTCCCGTACACTGCCTACTGTTTACTGTCCGGTGTCCCGTACACTGCCTACTGTTTACTGTCCGGTGTCCCGTACACTGCTTACTGATTACTGGCCTATAATAGTTTCAATCGCTTGGTGATATCACACGGGCGTAAAGGTGTGACAAGTGAACGTTATTGGATGTGGCCATGTGAGTTGGCTCAGAACGCAGATGGTTCAATAATACAGTGACAAGACAACAATAGTGATAGACAATGGTGTTTAAACACGGTGATATTTAAAAAGATGCCATCCCAAACAACAAGTTCCAGATGGCAAGTAGACAAGGAAGCCATTGGCTTATCGAGACAATTGTCTCATCTATGTGTAGCCCGCCCTTAGCAGATATCTGTCAATTCTATTTTTAAACATATTCACACTACTGGCATTAACACAATCATTTTGCAGTTTGTTCCATTCATTTATCACCCTCTGTGAGAAAGAGTACTTTCTCATATCCAACCTACACTGCTCCTTATCTAATGCTGCTTTGTGTCCTCTGGTTCTACTGCCTTCTTTCAGTTTGAAAAACATATTCCTATCAACATCCTCATAACCGTTCACTATTTTAAACACTTCTATTTGGTCTCCTCTTAGTCCCCTGATCTTTAGTGTTGTTAACCCACATTGTAATAAGCGGTTTTCGTAACTAAGGTCTCTCAATTCTGGAATAATTTAGTTGCTCTTCGTTGTATTTTTTCTAGCTTGTATATTTCGTTTTTACGATACGGCATCGATGCTTGAATAGTCCTTTTCTTGTATGGTTCTACTTAGTACAGCAACCCTCATTTTATATTCTTCATCCATGTTTCCATGTCCTATGTGTATGTATTTACACGTCCCAAAATGTAATAACATTTGCCATTTTTCTGACCATTTGACTAATTTATCTAGATCATCCTGTAAACTTTATTTATCTGTATGATTGATTAGTAACCTTTGTGAATACTTTTGAGTCATCTGCAAATTTCAGTACTTTATATTGTAATATATATATATATATATATATATATATATATATATATATATATATATATATATATATATATATATATTCAGAAAATCTAAGTAGACAACATCCACTGGTGACCCATCATCTACCCATTTTGTAATTTCTTCGAAAAAACATAAGAGATTGGTTAGACATGACCTTGCATTTAGGAACCCATGTTGAGATGTATTTACTAATTTATGTTTTACAAGGAATTCCACCATGTGGTCTCTAATCAATGTTTCGAGTAATTTACAAGGCAAGAACATATTGCAAAGAGCAATAAGTGATAAGTCATGATGGTGATGCAAATGCAAATGATGAGGTTACCATACATCCATCCATCCATCTCTATCTAGAACACAGACATCACAGTTCACGATTACATGGCAAATATAAAATAACTAAAATACCGCACACTATTGGCACGAGGTGAACATGTCTCGTTGGACCATGGGCTTTGATTTGAAATACAGGCATGCATACTCTATATATCCGTGTTAGTATATACGTATTCGTATATTATTTGATATTCTAATGTTTCTACTCTGTCTAATGAAAGAGAACATATTTGTTTTTAATCAATGTTGTTTACTCTCCCGTGTCCCACACGCTGCTTACCATTGTCGACATCTTATAAAAGAAATATTAAACGTAATATTTACATCAAAATAGTCGTGTAGACAAATCGATTAACTGCATCCCGCACAGACAAGTAACCAACTCAACTCTCTGGGCTGCTGATAATGTGCCCAAAGTGCAAGTAGCCGCGTCTCCTCTGCTATTCGTTTGGAGAAACGATGTAACACAAATCATGAACAGTAGCTCGCGTATTTCAAAAGCGTTTTGACAGGAAGATAAATTCCTCTTAATAACAGCCCACGCTAATGGATAATTGGGTGCAACGAAATAAAGCAGTATATGGTACCCAATACATAATTTACGCCGAATCAGACATAAATATGTTGTAGTATAAGAGACATGATGGCAAAACGCTAATATTTTACCGCTGCATAAAAATCATGTTAGCTAATTATTGGTGTGCAGTTTCTTACAATAACAATCATTTGTTTACATGCTTATACTGGTTAGACAACTTAACGAGACATACGACCGAGTTCCAAGTATAGGCGCCTGCGACCGGAAATCTTGTGTTGTAAACAGACATGGCCACTGTTGGCACGTTTCCTGAATGTATTGTTAAGCGGCGAACATTTGCCAAATCTAAGTTCAATGTGTAAAAGTTGTATTATTGCTTTTGATCGAATACTTCAGACACGGTTCTACTGCTGGAATGGCCTCACGAAAAATGTGTTGGGTCGTCCGGTCCGGTTCTCTTGTTCTTTGTTTTCATAAAATTCATGTCATGCTTATATATAGTTCTTAAAATGTGATTAACAATAGTCATTTGACATAATAAAGAGTGTGCTCGAGAAGTCGAATCACCTTGGATTCGACTCTGATCTGGTGATTGCAAGGCAGTGACGGGGCGAAATATTGTCATGTATGCCACGGACCCCCATTGTCATGGTGGACCATACAAATACATGTTTTCACCTGTATAATATATAAAACAGAACTCAGAGGAGGGCGACTAATTATAGAACGGAATGATCTTAGCTATGAAAAACGTCTAATATAATTTGGTCTAATAAAGCCAGACGGCGAAGTGATTAAAATGGTATGAAATAGTAGTTTTCTTTTATTTAATGAATGATTATAAAAGTATTAATATAAGTGTTTTTTTCGCTTCAAATGTACGGACCGTCTAAGAATGAGAGTAGCATTAGTAAAGAACAATGGTACTGGATATAAAAAAGTTCACTAATTATTCACGGAGGATCAAATATGAATGGACAAAATTATATATTGCCTGTAAATACTTGCAGAGTGAATATGTTGAAACATACTGACATACATCTCAGAAGGGCGGGTTACACAATTTTTTTAAATTTACAAGTTATGCGATTATGATCGTGGGAATCCTATTCCCACCCCCAGGATGTGGAATTGTATTCGTACGTATATTTGTGAGCTCAAAGTATATGTTAACTTCACATCTTATATATATATATATATATATATATATATATCTTCTTTCTTACCCCTCCCTGAAAAAATTCCAGCGGTCGCCCCTGGGAATGTTGTTTTTGTCCCCTGGGAATGGACAAAAACAACTTAACGCGATGATGGTGGGGCCGTTCAGTATAGTCGACATTTACGCATTCATACAAAGCGTACTCATATTCTGCCCTCCACCCCCTCCTCTCCAAATTAGTTCTTTAAAATGTTGATAATTTTCCATATCAAAAACATCGATAAAACAATGTCTCGTCGTGAACGTTTACGCAATTTTAAACAATACTAGGATTCCGTAACAGTCCAACACGCCGTCATATTTCGCATGCGACCGATATTGTTTTATGTATACGCGGGCGTTAGCTCCCTCCCGTACTAAAGAGCACGCTTTGTACGACTTGTGAACGGCCCCTTAACTGCGGCTGCTTGATGTGCGTTGACCCGTGACGGAGAAGAGACAAGTACGTAGTAACGCCGGAAATTAATCACCGTGCGTGGTGAACAGAATCGCCCGGGTGGCGTGGGTCCACCAACCAAGGCAATCTGTTCGATTATTTTGAGCAGTGTTTATGTCAGGGTGGGTTGGCGTTAAACGTGAAGCAGGCCGTGCTAAGCCCGCGGCTGCAAAGTTCAGTGCCTCGTGGGTGAGGTGTGCAACGCACGCGGCTGCAAACTTCAGGGCTTCGTGATTGAAGGCGCGAAGTGGGCTGTATAGGCGGCTGTTGCGGGTGCTCACGGGAAAACACGATTCCTACTAATCAGCAGAACTTACAAATAATTTATGGTTCTGCCAAGCGGCAGTTACCAGTAATTAGACAAAGTGCAAGAGTTATACGCCTACGTGAATAACGAATAAAACCGTCATCAAGACTGACTTACCAGGTAGATCGATCTTCGGCAACTGCGCAGTGCAGATGGTGTATGCCATGATCTTACTAATATTTTTGATTACATCCTTGAATTTCAACTTAGGTCTGCCAACTGGGCGCTTGAGTTCAATTATCTTCCAATGCGGTGTGAATTTCGGGAGGCTGTCACTAAACATCCGCGTGCCAAGCCATCCCTGTTTGAGAATGCTGCTCTGTGGTGGTTGGTTTACAACAGCACAATTAACACACACACACACACACACACACACACACACACACACACACACACACACACACACACACACACACACACACACACACACACACACACACGTACGCACGCGCTCGCACGCACGCACGCACGCACACGCACGCGCGCGCACACGCACACACACACACACACACACACACACACACGCACGCACACACGCACGCACGCACACACGCACGCACGCACACACACACACACACACACACACACACACACACACACATATAGTAGTGAAATCAGTAAACCTTGGTACAAGTCCATTGATTAGAAGCCATTACCTTAATGTAATGAGTATTTCTACAAAAAGCAAATGTTCCAAACTATTCCAGATGAACATTGTAGGCTGAGGCGATGGTCATATACATAAAGCGATCGATTCACGATACAAACACAATACGTAACTAGATGACAACGTTTGGAACATAATAGTGTACACTTCATTGTTAGCATAATGATGTTCCAAAAGGAAATAATGGGAAAATTATATTATGCACACCAGTACGAACTATTAAATAAATGTGAGCTTATTATTCACACATATAGACGGGGAGGATCCAGGATTTAGAAAAAGGGGGGTCCAAGGGAATGTATGAAGCGCCGGAGGAGCGAAACGAGGCGCGAAGCTCCTCGGGAGTGGGTGTGGGATGGGGTATACCCCTTCCCATCCATTTGATGTTTTTTAGACAAAACACTTGAAATTGTGTAATTTGGGACACCCATAATCTGCTTTTAAGCAAGTTAGGGCCTAATATAATCCACCCAAAATTCAGACATGTGACATCGTACGAATTGTCCTTATACAATACAGATTTTCGGGAGGAATACGGTCTTCGGCCGTTTCCCGTTTTAATACGGATTTGCTGAATATATCAAAATCGTGACAAAGTAGTCCTATGTATTTTCTGGTATTCGAATGTCAAATTTACTTTTGAGTCTAGAGTTTCTGTAAAACGCAGCGGATTTTGTTTTATTTACACCTGTAGGTAGGCCTGTTCCAACTAAGAAAATGCGGTGGGTCTGAAAATGTATAAATGAAAAGACAATATTAAACATCTGTCATGTGCCATTTATTGCAATATTGACTAAAACAATTATAGTAATGCAAATGTTTAATACAAAACGAGTATATTTGCACACAAAGAGACTAACGCATCTTAGACTAAAAAGTGCTACACGCATTCTCTATATTACTCAGCACATCCTTTGCCAAGGAAACTTTTTTAATAGTTTCTCATCCAGACCCTTCTGGTAGTGGTTCTGAATGATATAATAAAAGTAGTTAGATTTCATATTACAGAAAGTCGTGGTATCAAGTTAGAAATGAGACAAGGTGTAACTGAAACTTTTAAACATATATGAACTAATACCCCGAAAGGCTAGATCGCCATCTCAAGAGAGTATATCCAAACCGTTGTTGCATTTAAAACTACTCTGTAAAAAGCGCACCATTCGATTCATGATCTGAATTTAAATCAGAAGACATTCTGCTAAAAGTAGTAGTAGTAGTAGTAGTAGTAGTAGTAGTAGTAGTACAATATAACAACAGTGAGTGCAAACTGGTAGATTAAAACGTTTCCTGATACCTTTGAGCCATGTAAATTAAAACGCATCATAGAAATACATACAACATAGAAATAGGAACAGAATAACATAACTAATTGAATTTGTGTACTTATATTACAAGACCCAAAAATGTAAATGTAGTGATTAGCACATCCACCTTTCATGCCGTATTTCTGAATTCAAGATGCAAACCGGACACGATAGATTTGGTGTATAAACCTGGCTCTCAACATTGTGGACTGTGTATACCTCGTAACTCGGAGATGACGTTAATGTCGATCCCGTCTCAATTTGGGACGTTAAAGAACCACTGAGGTCATCTTGGCGAAACAGTTCTGAAAAGGCTAACTAGTTAAATAAGACCTGAAAAGGCCATAACATTCTAACCACAATATAGTTATGCAGACAATAGCCAGTTAATAGAACGTTGCCGGGTGCTGGATACAACTAGATACTAGAAACATGGTTTATATCAGCTGTGTTTTAATAAATGTTGTTCATCAGCAGTTCTGTTAATCATTATACATCAAGCTCCAGTACTCGTTGCCTTTTCCATTGTGATAATATTAGTACACCTGATTTGAGTCACGTTAATTATTGATACAGTTTGTAGCTTGAGAATATTTTCCGTTTGTTCCTTTCTATGAACATTTGACAAACTGTTTCCAGATGAATCTCCATGCCGTGGTTCATGTTCATCAGGGTGAGCCCAGAAAGCCGATCTTCCCCATTCTGTTGCGATGGTAGGTTTTGACCCGTCGCAGGAGGGGAAAGAACGCTCTGCCTCACAACTTCCAACAGGAAGAGTGCAACCGATCAACAGGGTGCGGATGTTCGGGAAGATGTTTTCATCTGTGAGCTCGAGACATTCAGGCAGATTAGACGAGGACGATGACTGTGTGAGCTCTGTGATTCTCAAATAGCGCTGCCATTCCTTCAGCTCAGCTCGCGGCGAAGAGACGTTTGGCATGTCTGACTCCCGGAACAAAAAAAAGGATTGCCACATTGCGCAGGTACGCAGGTAATGCTCCCGTGGGGATGTGCTGGGGCATTGGCTCTTTGCATCTGACGGGACGATCGGGGTGTCCTTGGTGCTGAGATGGGTGTACCAAGAAGTGTGACTAAGCTTAAAACATCATTATACCATATGCTATACTCCTCTTCTATCTCTTGTCTCATCATTTCCATTCGTTCCCTGGTTTGGTCGATCAGCGATGATGGTATGTGACGAAGTGAGACTGGTTAGCAGCCCTTGCGCCTTCGTCATGGTCTCCTCATCCCACCTACCATTCATGTCACGATATTCAAACGGATTCAGTACGGCTTCCAGACATTCACACAAAAACTCACACATGTCATAAAACGTGTCGCAGCATGTGTGACGCTCCACTCATCTGGTCTTCCACATTCCGACAAGTTTCTTATTCCTCATATCTGGTGCCAGATATTTTAGGATTCGTTCCTGGAATCGTTGTAGTTTGGGGGATTCTTCGAAGGAATGGAATCCTGTATTAAGGGTGTCGATCATATTCCGGATGGCAGGTAGTCCACAGGCATTGGCGATTGAGGACATGGCTGCTGCAGTGTGTATACCAAGCTCGATGGGATAACTGCTTTATCCTCGCCTGTACGCCAACCTTATCCGAGGACATACACTGCGCACCATCATAGCTCTGACCACTGGCTTTACTGATGTCGATGTTATGATCTTTCAGACACTCTATGATTGCATGAGCTATAGCTTCCCCCGTTGCCCTCTCAAGATATATATAAAATCAAAAAAGAACTGTTTGACTTTACAGTCAGCCAGCATCCTCAAGCACATTGACAGAATAGAATATGGTTACCATGTGGATATGTGACCTCATCTGCCATGATGACAAAAAGAAGGCACTTTCGTCTTCAAGGCTTCGTGTATTTTCTTTTCTAACGTATTCGGCTACTACGTCAATCACTTCAGTGTGGGTGATTCTTGATGTATACTGCGCATTCTTCCTTCCGATCTCAATATGTTCTTGGAGTGTATCGTCGCGTTTGGCCATCATCTCCAGAATTGCCCAGAAGTTTCCCCTGTTGGACGATGTACTTGTCCAATCATCCCTGTGGCTGTGGCCTCAAAGTGACAAGTTTTTTTTTTATAAAATACAATTGTTTCTCCAATGCTCTTCAGGACGTGAACGTTTTTCTTGTACATTTTCTGGTCGGACTGGCTCAATTAATTAATGAATTAAGTTCACGGGGCATGCTTTCCTGGGATAAATATAGCATAAGGCTGGCCTAAACGGATGACGTAGACGGGTAACTTCTAACGTATGTCTGGCTTAAATGAAATATTTAGTAGGGACTACTGCCATAATATCAACCAGACAGCATACAGTCTTGAAATACGGCCGACAGGCCATTTTGAAAACAGCTACGCCTAATACTGTCATTAAAAATACATAATTCCTCTTGGTTTTGTTTTAAAATGATCTCACTGACGGCGAAATATGATTTTAAAACGTGTAGTACTTGTTATAAAGATTAAAATATTCAAAAACGTTGATGATACGATAGGATACTTAACATTTTTACCTGTAAAAATGCCAATTGTTATCTTGAAAGTCCGGTCCGAAGAACTGATGCAGACGATTTTCATCAAACGACCAGTGCGTCTGTTAGGCGCATTTGCTGGATCTGCGCAATCTGCAGATTTTCAAGTATCCGATGATTGCGCAATGCAATCGAGCGCAATCTGCAGATTGCGCAGATCCAGCAACTGCGCCAAACACGTCTATGAGCGCCAAACATTCCCATAGTATGTTCATTCTTTCGCGGGGAGATATGGTCAAACATGAGGTGGGTGTGTGTGTATACACGTGCGTGCGGTGTGCGTGTACAGTTAATCTATGAACGACGTCACCGATAATGCTAAGAATAACTTTGGGTATCCCCTGGACGCCATGTATATCGCCTGCGCTAGATCAGTGTCTGAAAACGTCGGACTGCTACTAAGGAATTCGTATGTAGTAAGCGACAAGTTTGAGCTTGTGTTGTTTCTTGGCAATGCCTTTGTCCCCCATTAACATGCAATTGCAATGAAATTTTTGGTACTCAAAAAGGGGGGTCCGGACCCCCTGGACCCCCCCTGGATCCGCCTATGTATAGACCCTATGAGAAGTTGACTGAATTCATCGACAGTGCAAATGCAAACTGGCCGGGTCATACACAATTTTTAAATGTCCTCAAATACCACCTGCCAACCTGCTGAGTAATGAAATGTCGCTTAGTAATGTACTACGTATACGCATACGCCGTCTGTTGTGCGACGCATTTAACCACAACCACCGCGACTTCGAATTTGACTGTGCCTAGACGCACATTTTGACTGGCTGAGGCTGTGCAAGGCAGCCGAAGTGTTAATTGCACAACTTGACGGAAAAGTCTTTGCGAAGGAGTTTATACATTAACACAGTCGCCTTGATGTCCCCAAAAAGATAAAAGCCTGCGATAGCCACGGTTGAACAAGCAGTCAACTATATATAATTACCTCGTGTCTGTTGGAATGGAAGTCATCAGAAAATCGGCGCAGTTTCTTTCGGAAGTAAATGGTAAGTACATCATGTAATATACATTGAACAAGATGTTTGCGACATCAATAGTCTACAGCACTGCACCATATTACAGCATGTTGTAACGCGTTTCATGCCACGTGAAAATACATTAATTATGTTTAATTTATTTATCAGTCCTTGTCCACAAAAAGTGTTATCCGATTGTTGGAATGGTACTGCGCAAAATAATCGAACATATGGCCATGCTGGCAAAGTATGCCAAGCGGACGCAAGGTGGTATATGCTGCGTTCCATTGAGTTCGTATAGTTCACGACTCGCGGTCATGTGGTAGTTACCTTAACATTCGAGAAGCTATATCGTTGAATCCGAGTTGGCGACTAGTAAATATATTTCAACCCTATTTAAGTGTCGTACGTGGCAACCTAGTTTTCGTGATAAGTACGAGTGGATTGGAATGCAGCATATTTTCCTACACTTTATGCACCGTCACGGTTGAACGCACATCAAATAGACGCAGTCTACTCCCATCGAGTTGTTTCGAATGAGTTATATTCGAATGTAGATGCCTGCCCTTTGTAGCGATGAACCGTACGTACTAAAGGAGATAATTTATTTTAAGACATGGGTGCTGTTGTTGTGAAGAAACTACCCGCAAATAGCTCAAAGGAGACTAGAATGGTCAAGGGATATACAACTTTGGAAGCGCTCGTAAGACTAGAAAGGTCAAAGGATACGACTTCGGGAGCGCTCGTAAGACTAGATAGTTAACGTGTAATTGCTTTGTATTTCAGACACTAAAACTTTCAACGATCCTTTCATTGTAACTTTCTTTGTCACCTGCTACTTCCCAGTCACTGGGTTTTTTCCGAAGGTGTGTCTAATCCTACTGAACTTCATAATGGGAATGTGGTTGTTGTTCTTCCTCGTAGAACATTTTATAGAGGATCAAGCCTACTAATTAATGTACTGCTGCACTACTTTCGTTGTTGTCCTTTTCCACAGCTCGGCAGCCTTTTCCATGCACTTTCCATAGTCGTCTGCCTTTCTCACATTAATGCTAACGCAACCTTCCCATCCATCTCACTCGTGGTCTGGCCTTTACCTGCGGCCTCGCTGTTCAACCGACTCTGCTGGGAATAATCATCAATCAAGTGGTGATTTTAAATGTTACGACATGAATGTCGAAATGAACTGGGGGTTATGTTATATGGGACTTGTTGAAAACGTGTTTCAAATGCAAAGGAGAATAACATGTAAATTATAAAGATAAAAAGAAACGCACTTCAAATGTGTCGTTATGTGTGACATTAAATTGGACGCATTGGTCGTAAAAGGGGTAATCTATTACCTCCACCTAAACATTTGCCAGTCAGTGTTCGCTAAGCTAAGAGGTATTCAACGCATGGAACACCTAAAAGTGGATGAATGAGGAACATGTCGTCTTACGAGTACCATACCCAAATAGTAAATCTCCCTCACTCACTCACTCACTCACTCACTCACTCACTCACTCACTCACTCACTCACTCACTCATTCACACACTCCCTGTCACTCACTCATTCACCCACCCACCCACCCACCCACCCACCCACCCACTCACTCACTCTCTCTCTCTTTCTGTCTCTCTCTCTCTCTCTCTCTCTCTCTCTCCCTCTCTCACTCACTCACTCACTCACTCACTCACCCACTCACTCGCTCATTCGCTCACTATTCACACAATATTCACTCTCTACTCACTAACTGTCTTCCATATGTGACTCGATTATTCTCTACTCTCTTTCCTCTTTCAAGAATCCTGTCTTTCTCCGCTTTCTTCTCTCCATCTCGTTGTCCTTCGCCTCACATCTCTCTCTCTCTCTCTCTCTCTCTCTCTTGCTCTCTCTCTCTCTCTCTCTCTCTCTCTCGCTCTCTCTCTCTGTCTCGCTCTCTTCGTCTCCATCCACTCCTACACATCTACTTGCCCTCACCCTCTGCATCTTAACCTTTATCTCATTATCACATTATCACCTCTCCACTTACTTTCCACCTGCATTGAGTCAACCTTTACAGACGCAAGACTGGCTGACTGTCCCTCTTCGGTTGTTACGTTTATACGTAGACATATTCCCATATCGGCTACTCCCATTTCGCCTAATGATTGTTTTCCTAGTTATCCTATTCTGTATTCTCGGTAGCGCGAACAATAATTAAGGTTTGTTGTGGTCAGTTGATTGGGTAGCATAATACGAGACATAATATTAGTGTGAATAATTTAGTACATATTAAAGATTAATAACCTAAATATTTAATTTAGCAACATATGTTGTTAAAAGTTAGCCGTAGGTAGTAATTCAGTGTAATTTAAAAAGTCACTGAAATTTCGTTAGCGCGAGCGATATTACGTTTTGTGGTTGTCAGCTTTTACATAGAAAATAAGTTGCAAGGCAATAGTTATACATTTAAATAAGACCTAAGTAAAATAGCATAAAGTGTGTATTACAGCACAAAAACAGTCTTTGTGAAGACTACCTAGTATAAATTGTAAATATAACTGATTATAAACAAATATAAATTGAACTTCTAACATGGCGCCGTGCAGCACCGTTGGATAGACTGCAAAGTCCGGGTGTGCAAATTCGTGAGCAGAGGTGCAGGCAGATGATTTCCATTTCGTGTGTAGGGGGTGTAAGACAGTGAAATGTCTGCAGGAGCAGGTAAATGAGTTATGACATGTGATTTTGATGATGACAAGGCAGGGTGAGAAAGAAGAGAGCAGAGGTAGTGAAAATGATGAGAGCAGAGGTGATGAGACCGAGGAGAGCAGAGGTGGTGAGAACGAGGAGAGCAGCGGTAGTGAACATGAATAGATCAGAGGTGGTGAGAACCAGGAGAGCAGTGGCAATGTGGTGGAGAAAGCTGGTAAGAAGAAGAAAGATGGAAAAGGGAAGAGTGTGCAACAACAGGAGGATAAACGAGTGAGTGAAGACGGATTGTCATGTGGCAGGATGGTCGAGGATAACAAGAGCAGATAAAAGAAGAAGACTGTGGATCAGAAGAAGAAAGATGACATGAGGCAGAGTATGCAACAAAAGAAGGGCAAGCGGGTGAGTGTGCGACAGGAGCTTTGCTGATGTAGTATCACAGGGGAAAGCGAAGGCGGGTATTTATGGGGGATTCCATCATTAGGAAAGTGGATAAAATAAAGTGTAAACAGAGGAGATGACATAACAGTATGTCTACCAGGGGCAAAATAGAGGATATAGCAGAGAAGGCAGGACAAGTCATGGGTGGTAGCACGGGAGGTGCTCTTCTCGTGAATGTGGGAACGAACAATGCCGAGAAGGAGGGAACGTCAGCCACCTTTAGCAAGTGCAAGAGGTTGATCAAGACACTTAAAGAAGCACGCATTGGACATATTGTATTGTCTGGGATATTATTAATAATTTGAAACAGGGGTGAGGAATATATGAACTGTAGGAGGATGGCGATCAACACACAAGTACAGAAGGTATATATGGAGGAGGGAGTAGGCTTCGTAGACATGTGGTTACATTTCGAGGGAAGAGATTACTTTTATATTAGAGATGGACTTCATCTGACAGGGAAGGGTGCTGCAGTTCTTGGTGTGAGTTTTTCAGGGTTGTCGACGAGGGCAAAGGTACCATAAATTATTTAAACTAGATGCGCATGGGGAACTGACAGAGGACACTCAAAGGAGTACTTCCACAAATACACATCCAAATAAATGTTCACCAATAATTTCAGACAGTGAACTTAAATGTGTATGCTTAAATGCCAGGAGCATAGTAAATAAAAAAGTGAGCTAGACATTATGGTAGCAGATATTGATCCTCGTGTAATAGGCATCACGGAATCATGGGCAAATAAATATATAGTAGATGCTGAGTTAGCACTGAGAGGCTATGTAATGAATAGAAAGGATAGGCGAGAAAGAAGGGGAGGTGGGGTAATTTTATATATTAAAGAATCTATCCAAGCATCTGAAATAACACAGAAAAGAGAAGCAGATTGTGAGGAAACAATTTGGTGTAACATAGGTACCAGGAACGCAACATTAACAATATGACTAGTTTATCGTAGTCCTAACATAGGACAAGAGGAAGACGTAAAATTACAAAAGGCAATAAGGGAGGTGAGCAAGGGGGAATGTGTTATAATTGGTGATTTTAACCATGGCCATATATAATGGGAATCATTAGAGAGTGCTGGAGGAGACCACCAGTTTCTACTTCTAACACAGGATTGTTTCCTTACTCAACATGTCTTAGAACCAACCAGAGGTGGGAATGTGTTAGATTTAATTATCAAAATGAATATGTTGAACATTTTAAAATACACGAACCTTTGGGTTCAAGTGACCATGACCAAATCCATGTTAACATAAAATTAAAAACAAGGCATACATATAAAAACAATGGAGGAGAAACTTAAACAAAGGCAAATATAAAGAGATGAGAATATATCTAGCAAATATAGATTGGAATAACGTGTTGCAGAACAAGACAGTAACAGAATGCTGGACTTGTTTAAAATATGAGATTGAGGGTATTATTGAGAAATTTGTTTCATTAAGAAAACAAGGGAAAAGGTCCAGGATGAAACACCTGTCAAAAGAGGCTATTAGAAAAATTACTCACAAACAGATGCTGCGGGGGTATACAAACACACTGGAAATGTAGAAGACTACACAAACTACAAAGAGGCACTTAACCTAAATACAACTGAAATTATAAAATATAAAAGAACCTTTGAAAAATAATTGGCTGGTAATATAAAAAATTACAGCAAGAGTTTCTATGTTTGTGTAAGGAGTAAACAGAAAGTTCGAGATAAGGTGGGACCACTGGAAAACAACAGTGGAAACATAATTTCAGATGGGTTTGAAATGGCACTGGTCCTGAATGAGTATTTCAGCTCAGTTTTTACCACATAAAATATCAGCTAACTTCCAGTTCCATTTACTAAATTTGAGGGCAATTAATCAGAACATTTAGGACAGTTATTTGTAACTCTTGAAATGATAGCAAAGAAAATTAAGAAGATGAAAGATAATAAATCACCTAGAGATGATGGGATACCACCAAAACTGCTTAAGGAAATTGTTGAGCAAAGTGTTTAACTTGTCACTAGAAGAAGGAATACTTCCTTCAGAATGGAAATAAGTTGTATGTAAATTACTCGAAACATTAATTAGAGATGGTTTTGAAAAAATTACAAAGTGGGTAGATGACAGGTCACCAGTGGATGTTGTCTACTTAGATTTTCAGAAAGCGTTCGATAAAGACTGTTACTTAAACTAAAAGCCCATGGTATAGGTAATGATATAACCAACTGGATAGAAAAGTGGCTTCCACACAGAAGACAGAGAGTGATAGTAGATGGTGAGATTTCAAATTTGAAATATGTGTTGAGTGGAGTACCACAGGGATCAGTATTAGGCCATATACTGTTTTTAATATATATAAATGATTTGGAAGATGACATATCTAGCAAAGTACTTAAATGTGTAGATAACACAAAAGTATTATAATATTAATATTATAATATAATATTAATGATACAGATAAAAAAGCTTACAGGAGAGATAGATAAATGTGTTAAATGGCCAAAAAAATGGCAAATGTTATTCAATTTTGGGAAGTGCAAATGCATACATATAGGACATGGAAACATGGACGAAGAATATAACCTGGGAGGATGCTGTACTAGGTAGAACCAAGCTAGAAAAGGACTTAAGAGTCATCTTTAGTGCTGACATGAAAGTTTCAGAGCAATGTGCAATTGCTGCTTCGAAAGGAAATCAAATTCTAGGGCTAATTAGGAGAACTATCACGTATAAGAAGAAATAGCTAATTGTAACCCTGTTAGACCACATTTGGAATATTGTATTCAAGCATGGAGGCCCTATCGTAAGAAAGACATAGACAAGCTAGAAAGAATACAACAAAGAACAACTAAAACGATTCCTGAATTGAGAGACCTTAGTTATGAAAACCAATTATTACAATGTGGTTTGACAAAACTAGGGACCAGGAGACTAAGAGGCGACCAAATAGAAGTGTATAAAACAGTGAACGGTTATGAGGATGTTGATAGGAATATGTTGATTAAACTTAAAGAAGGCAGTAGAACCAGAGGACACAAAGCAGCATTAGTTAAGGAACAGTGTAGGTTGGACATGAGAAAGTACTCTTTCTTACAGAGGGTGATAAATGAATGGAACAAACTGCCAAATGATTGTGTTAATGCTAGTAGTGTGAATATGTTTTAAAACAGAATTGACAGATATCTGATAAGGATGGGCTACACATAAATGATAAAATTGTTGGACTCTCGATAAGCCAGTGGCTTCATTGTCCACTTGACATCTGGAACTTGTTGTTTGGGATGGCAATCTTGTTAAATCTTGTTAAATGTTGCAACATAGTATTCGGTATACTTGTATCTGACATTTTAAAAGTGTTTCACATAATTCAATCATTGCAGACTGCCGCGGTTAATTATAATTGGCACAACTAGTAAAGCGCTTTATAAAAATATTTAATTTATCCAAATTGGTGTCTTTTTCAGTGCCGCTGGAGGAGACGGAAGAATACGAACCATTGAGGAAGGACGAAAGCACCGACTCCGACGACGGACATGTAAACGAAAACGTTTTGTTTGAAAAGACGAAGGTGAAAACTGGGGAACGGAAATGTAACCGCCTTGTTGCAACGCTGTGTACAATAGCGTTCATTGCGGTATCGATACTGGCCGTCTTCGTGGTAGATCTACATTTCACCCGCTCTAATACATTGGCCTACTATTTCAAGAAACCGCGGCCCACCAAGACTTTGGTGCTGAACAAAAGGTTCAAGAAGACGCCCGAATGGACGAAGACCATAAAAGGCTTTGGTATGTTCTTATCCCCAAGACACATCGAGCTTAAACCAACGTCATCACTTGGTTAATGTTTCGTATTACGGTACACATCCTTGCTCACTATACTCCAGTTGGGGATTCAAGCTACACCAGAATTCCTGTCAGTGTGGCAAGAAATCAACTTCCATTATGTACCTTCTTATACCGTTAAAACGTCTTTGACGCTGGTATTCCATTCCTCCAACCGGCATCCGTTATCGATGAACTATCGTAACATTGGCAATCCTATCGATATCTTTCCAGTTATCGTCGTGTTTAAAGTTAACTTATAACATAATTATATTTTCTTCTCGTCACATGCCCATGCCATCTGAATTGTTCATTTTCATCACTTCTATTTGAAGCACTTGTTTGTCTTTCAACAGTCCGTACATACATCCTTTATTATGCCTATAAATTGGTAAAGTGTTTGAAAATGTCTTCTTCCGTTGCTCCCAATTTATAATTCTGCCTAGGTGTTTGAATTATATTCCCCGATTTTAAAGTTTGGAATGTCGAGCACTCCCTCATTCATGACGACATCCGTCATGTGCAGGTACAACTTGAGATGATATTTACTGAATGCTGTGTTCCGTCTATTTATGATTTATTCAACTTCTGCTTCGGTGTTGTTGTTTGAGCAACATCATCAACGTATGTTAATGTGTTCTCCTTGATTTCCTACAAGTTCCCGATTCAACAAGTCGATGTTGTCGGGTGCCGTGTCTGTGGCATGCAAAGGCGTCCAGCCTGCTCACACCCGTCCGTTGATTTTCCTCTATGTCCATTTAGATATCTTATTACTATGACAGTTTTACCAATCGTGATGTTATCTATTTTCATATGAACTTCTTCGAATAATGTATCTTTCTCCTCGCCCGATCTTCTTTGCATAGATTATCACGAACATTACTGCTTGATGCTGATGGTTTTAACGTCGTTTAACATTCCCGGAACTGCACTATTGAATGTAATATGCAAAGTTGACAGGTTTTCACTTAGATTTAAGTCAGCAATACAGTGTCCTCCAGTAGGTAGTCGAAACGACCATGTGTGCAGGTACCGAGTCTTGTATCCGCCTGGTGGACGTCGATGAAGACGGGCGTGATGACGTCATCTTCGGAATGGCGAAAGTCAAATTCGCCAATGCGGGTGAAAACTCTTTGGATGAATTGAAGAAAACATGTTCGGATGGTGGCAAGTGTATACTTATACTGAAAGATACATATATTTTCAAAATCAAAGAATGTACAGAAAGTATAACTTCGTCATTGTTATTGTACCTAATATTTATTTTATATTTAATCATTACTCTAAATAATAATTATCAAATGTTATTTTACTGCTATTTGTATTCGCAGTCGAACCTCAGTTGCAGACTTCACAGAAATAATCATTTATAATTTACTATAAAAATTATAACCGTAATTGTAATCATCACTTTTCTGCTTTATCGTTTATTACATTTATGTAACCAAATCGAAGATGTTAATGTCGACATAATTTTTGTAAATAATCAAAATCCCGAGCCAAGCAACGTTTCAGTTCCTAGTGTTATTTTTTTTATTGATTATGACGTCCTTGTTTGTTTTAGGGGAACGTTTCCCATGTGCGGCTAGGTTGGTTGCCTTGCGGGGTTACGATGGAAAGGAACTGTGGCACATACGAGTTCAATCGGCGCCGTTTGAAATAAACTGCCATAAGATCGACATCGACAAAGACGGCAAGGCAGACTGCATATCCAGTGGACGGATGGGCACAGTTGTGGCATTTGACCCGCGAAAGGGTGATTTAATTTTGTGATTTGTCAACTTACTGAGAATTACCAGTTTCGCTGTGAAACGTTGTAGTTGTATTGTCGCATTGTCACATCGCATTGTCAATGGAGAGGACGAGGCTAAAGTCATGTTTGTTCGTAGCACTTTACTGTGTTGCTGAAAAATGAATTTCACTAGACCCAAAATTCAGCAATACATCGATGCATAGGGCTACTAAGGGGCACATCATTGGGAATAATCCAAACGAGTTGTTGTCCTGCTCACAAAGGCTGATATCAGCTAAACCACCGTTTTACGCCAAAATATCTGCTGGACATGTGCCTGTTTTGGTAATCAAAATGTATATAACAGGAGAATGACAGCTACCATTGATTTATTGTATTAGTACGATCTTAGGAAGATAAAACAATACAACATTACAAATTCACTTAACTTGTGGTATGTGGCATTTTGTAAATGTTCTGTCTTTACTCTAGGAAAAGTGTTGTGGCAAGTCGACCAGAGCGTAGTGCACCAGTCATGGAACTTCTACAACATTCTTGTTATGCCTGACTTCACACAAGATGGCGTGCCAGAAGTGTTACTCGCTCAAGGCGGTGATCCAAATTTTAAAGCCACGGTCAGTGCAAAACTATAAATTATAGTGCACCTGTTCCTAATATTACTTAATTTGCAAATAAAAAGCACATGCGTTAAAGATCATATAAGCAAAGGTCGGATATATTTACTTGTCTTCACGAGTTCAGGATAAAATTGTATCCCCTTATTCATATTCAGTCATGAAATTGTAAACAGTTAATTAATTTAGTAATAAAACGGGGGATATACCTAAATACCCGAAGGCACTTTCCGAGACCAGTTCGTAGATTTTTGCCGGTAGATGTCAAACCGCGTGACATCGTTTTGGCCAAACAAACCAACTTCGCCTACGCCGGTTCACAGCCACTTCACATTTAGCAAGATTTAGATAACGCATAATGTCGAGCCACGGCGATTCTGACGATGCATTTGACATAAACGTATGGGTTCAAGCCATTCCGTACATGTACGAGTCAACAACGCTGTCACAGTCTCAAAAACGAATTAATAGCAACAGTGAATTGTGTCAGACCAGGTCTGATTTATTGGCCAGAGCCATCGGAGTCGCGCCGCAATAAACAAATGCCCGGGATCAAAAACTTAAAAATAGCATGAATGTAAATATATTTACAAAATGGTTGTTTTGATAGTACAATGTGTATTTATTTATCAAACTGTTTTTAAATTCCATGTTTAGTTTGTACAAACTAGTTGACGCAGTCGTCGATTCTAGTCTAGCCCTAGCCTAGGCTTGGAATTTGGACCAGCGGCCTACTTTATTCCGTGGTTAGATTAGAAATATTGGAACACGTGAGGACATACGTGGACACTGTATGATTTCACTGCCCAAATATCTTGATATCTGCAATTGTTTAACAACAGTGTCGAGATAAATGTTTAGTACAGCTGTCTCGCCTTTGCATTTCCATTGGCTTGCCCTTTGCGATTTTATCGTACCACAGCCACAGTGAACAAGGTACCTCAATTATTTAACATCTGTATACGTTGCAGTGTTTTAATATTGTTTCAAATAATGAAACTGATGTCACACCCAAATTCATTGTTTTTTTCCCCACAGCAATGTATACGCTTTTGACGTATGCAAATGTCCTGCGTTGCTATGGAACGACAATGTGTTTTGATGTTCGTTTCGCCAGACTGACGTCACACGCTCACTCCGTACGGACATTGCAGCGCGAAATGTCAAATCATGTTTTTACTGAAGAGTAGCCAATAACATTAATTGTTAATACATTCTAAACTACTAATACAACGGCTTGTTATCATATATCACGATTTCTGGCATATTTACATATGAACTTTAATATTTATGGTTATATTACAATAAAACGTAATGTCACTAGTAATTGAAAACTACGGCAAACATATCCTAAAGGGTTTTACTACATGGCCATAACCAGGATGTTTTGTCTTGCTTCAGCAACACAAACGGTTCTCTGGCCGTCTGGCTCTCGTGGACGGTAGCAATGGCCAGTCACTCGGTCGTTACTTGAACATGTCCAGGTACAAAGAGACATATTTCTCGCCAGTCCTGCACACAACCAAGGACGGGTCTCAGTACATTCTGTATGGTGAAGGCGGCGAAACTGTCAGAGGTAAAAACAACTTGATATTAACAAATATGCTGTAAAATGTGTTTTGTTAATTACAAAGCACCATATCGAGTAAATATTCTATGACTGTGTGAGCTGGAGAAATCCATTTTAACTTTGTTCAATCCAGACTGTAAAAAAGTAAACACGATTATTTTAGCCCTTTTAACCGTGCGATCAATATATCTGCACCAAGTCATCGGCAAAATCATAGACCAAGCGACAATGATCACCTTCTGGAAAAGATGATTTATTTCGACATGTCAAACCCAAATATCATGTACACGTTATTACATGAAATGTGTAACCAAGTATGGACAAAAGCTGGACATGTTTGCCTGAAACAAAACATTTTTTAAATCACAGACGAAATAATAATAATGTATAAATGCGATTGTTGCAGGTGCGTTCTTGGCAATAACTGTACCTGACTTTTTTCGCTACGTCAAGAATCTTCCCAGATCTGCAATAGTTCCGAACACACTGGGTAGCTACACGAGTTGGGAGAAAGGAATACTATACCGTCGCAGTCATGGTGTTCTTGTGATTTACAAGTACGTTTTATTCCATTGGCAGATAAATTATACTCAACTTAAACCGAACACTACTTTTGAACGGTTTTCTCATTTGGTTTTGTTCTGTTATGCAATATATAACAATTTACTCCACTTGAATGTTATCATTGTTATTTTTGCGGTCAAGCGATATGTGTGTCTATATTGTAGTCATTAATGCATGAATTCTTCTTTCATTCAGTTTCCACTTTTAGTCTTTTGAGTAAACATTTTCAGGAGCAAAATAAAAGGCGTGATGGTTTCACCAACTTTGGTTGACATGAACAATGATGGCGTTCGTGACATCGTCATGTCTGCCTACGACGGCACAATGCGGCTGTATGATGGCGAAACCCTTGACATCATGTGGACAACACGGTTCTCTAGGTTCGAATCGTACAGGTCAGTGCGGAAATGATTTACTATATGTATGCTATGATTAATTGAATGGTTGTACGTTTGGTTGTGCGTGCGTGTTGATGTGTGTGTGTGTGTGTGTGTGTGTGTGTGTGTGTGTGTGTGTGTGTGTGTGTGTGTGTGTGTGTGTGTGTGTGTGTTGTTTGTTTGTTTGTGTGTGTGTGTGTGTGTGTGTGTGTGTGTGTGTGTGTGTGTGTGTCTGTGTGTGTGTGTGTGTGTGTGTGTGTGTGTGTGTGTGTGTGTGTGTGTGTGTGTGTGTGTGTGTGTGTGTGTGTGTGCTTGTTGGCACAAACACTTAAAAGAACAAACTGTTTGTTCGTGTTGCAGTTCTTTTGCTCCGGCCTACTTCAATGATGACGAACATCTTGACTTTATGATTCATCTCAATAGAGGTGTTTGGCCTAATCACAAATACTCCCTGGTAGGTAGTTTTTAGCACGGAAGTAAAAAAAAGATGTACAAAGTCATTGTGCCGCTTTCAAGAGTAATCACTTGGCGTTAACATGCTCACCGTTCTTATTCAAATAAAGAAATTGTGATCTGGTTGGTAAATACCGCTTAATTTCTTGAATGCTTAAAATTCATCTGATAACTCATGGATTTAGTTGTCCTTCAGTTCGTCCCTCAGAAAGTAAGTTATATATTGTTCGTAAAAACAACGTAGTCAGGCACTGCTTGATCCCAATAATGCCGAACTGGTGATAGTATAACCTATTACATGGGTAATTGATACTGTTGGTAGCATTACTCATAATATCGGTTTCCCTGCAATTATTGATGCCTGTACTAATAAATACCGGCAGTACCCTGTTACGGATGACTTTTTAGAAAACCAACGGCATGCTCTATATAATTAAATAAAAAGGCACTCGTCATGGAATACGCGGTTATCGTTTGTTATGAACTGTCACTGAATTTCAATTGTTGAGTTATAATTTTTCTCTTCAGGTTACAAAAAGTTCGTGAACTCAGTATGTACGTAAATTTACCACTACAACCATTAACATGTGCCATCCATACCACGTATGGTCAGTTGATTCCATGCGCTAGAAACAAATATAAAATCTATTTCCATCTGTTTCTGCTTGTTCCATTTCTTTTTAATTTTAAGGTTTTAATGTGCAATGCATAGTTTGTTGAATAAAACAATCATTCGACAAGACCTCCTTAAAACTGTATTCTTCTAACCAGTTGTTATGGTGGTCATATGACTCGAATAAAATTTTACGTAGAAAGTACAACTGCTGGTAAATTAATTACTGTTACATTGTATTAAATGTGTACAAGTGTTACTTATGAGCCCATTGCTTCAGAATGTTGATGCATGCTAGCGCACCCAGTATCGTTAGATAAATGCACAATATTTACCGTATTCGTGGTAGAGGGCTCCTTTGGGCTTGTTGGTCTTAGATAACAGTGCTACACCTAACTGAAACTGGGGAGGGCATCACCCAGTGGGTGAAGAATAAAAAAGGGAAAGGCCTGGGAAATTGCCCTACATGTTTATCCATCGAAATCAAGCCAGTTATTAAATAAATGATATGTCTCATTTATATAAAATTATACTGTAGCGTTACTTGGATGAATGTATTTACAGAAGGTCGTGCTTGACGGCAGAAACGGCAAAGTTCTGTGGCAGATGAATGCGACTCACTATGGGATGACATCCGACCTAGTTTTGAGGACAACCGAGAAACACAGAGATGCCTTTGTATTTCGCATCGAAGGAGTGAACGGGCCCGACATGAATATGGTGAGAGAGTCGAGGACGCGTTTAATTGGGACGAGTGGTACAGACGCTCAGTATTTTGAAAACTCCTCACGGGTCTGTAATGTGCTCAATCGAAACCAGAAGAGGTTTCTATCTACTATTCGTCATGTTTGTGCAATTTTCATAATATGTTTAGCCGCAGAAACAGTTGTGTTGTAATATTATATGTGACACGTCACAGTGTTTGGCATATTTTAATTATTTGCGAATGTGAAAGCATATCGTTTGTGAAATAAGCCCGCATGCAATAGTATTGTTAGATTGAAAACAGGGATAAGAAACGTCTAAATGCTATTTGATGTACTTAAATATGCGTACAATCATTTGATATATTTTTTGGTAAAAACAGTTTCATTTAGGATAGATATATTCTCTCACAATAGACACAATCGCGCTATCTAAAAATCGGGTTCTCCGCCATCATACAAACATGGGGATGGGAGAGGAGCTACAGTGACCATGTACATTTATGCGAACGTTCTCTAAAACGGGTCATGTGTATAGAGATTGTACACACATGACTCCACAAAATGTATCTTCCACGTCACTGATTGTGTTTAGATTGATGTGGTTTTATTTGAACGAACGAAGTAGGATGTTTATACCATGTTTATCGTGTCGAGAACCACACACAGTCATTCTAGATTCTCGTTCCTCTGTTCTAGAAAAAGGAAGTGAGCCAAAGAAGATCCAGTGGAGAAAACAACGACAAGAACAACACCGCAATTCAGACTTCGCGGAGCAATGACGCCCACATTGACCGAGCAGTCAATGCGACTAACAACGTGAAAGATGCCGACAACAGTTTCGCTGAGCTGGACAAGGAGTTTTATGCAGAACAACAACGCAAGTCAGGTATAGATTGAAGTAGGCCAACTTAATGACATGTAGTTTTATTAATAGTAACGTGTAAACATCAATAATCAAGCGACAAATAACCACAGCAAGCATGCCGGCCACATACTGCTAATTTCACATAATATATATAATTCGGCAACGTATTAAGTGTTTCAACCATTGGTAACAACATTATGACTACTAACTAAATCACTACAAGCTAATCTGTTAATTTCACCATGTGCGTGGGGGTCACTACGCCCACCACGTAGTTATAAATCTAGACAACCCTGAAGAACGTCCATTCCATCCATCAAAGGGAGGGAGGGTGGGCAAATTGTTTAAGAACTCCTATTAAACCCAAACTGAATCAATATACGCACAAGACTAAACTAACATCAACTAACACTACACAATAATTCGCAAATCAAAAATTACAACAATTCAAACAAAGCAAAGCAAAGATTTCTCGTGTACACTCTACGCAATTCCGAAGAAAGAGAGGACGGCATCATGGCCGCACTCGCTTTTATAGCGTTATCGGGTGCGCATGCGCGAGCCGCCGTGCATACTCTCGTAGCCCAAACAAGTATCGTCATAATAGCTATGATGCTAAAGCATATTACATGAATTAAGTTACGTTGTCATTCCACATAAACGACAGTATGTCCCCGCTGTTTACATACATCCATTTATGCAGAACAACAACGCAAGTCAGGTATAGATTGAAGTAGGCTAACTTAATGACATGTCGTTTTTATTAATAGTAACCGTGTAAACATCAATAATCAAACGACAAATAACCACAGCAAGCATGCCGGCCCCAGACTGCTAATTTCACATAATAGATATAATTCGACAACGTATTAAGCGTGTCAACCATTGGTAACAACATTATGACTACTAACTAAATCACTACAAGCTAATCTGTTAATTTCACCATGTGGGTGGGGGTCACTACGCCACCAGGTCACCCAAAATTACAATGTGACCGACGGCCACCAAAAATTCCGTATAGGACTGTTGACTCAACTCCGCCACTGTCAGAGCTGCCATTATGTCCCACTATCGTTGCTCTCAGGGTGACTGGGTAAGACAGGAGTAACCAAAGAAGACAAAACTATTTACCCTAGCTAATATAGTAGCTTTCGACTCAGCCCCTGCCAGAGCCTAGGCTAATCCTTAACTTAACGGAGATATAACTGTTGACTCCGCCATTGTCAGAGTCTCAGTCATACTCCCGCTGTGCACCTAACCTGTTTTATGTCCCGGAAGATAGAGCTAAAGACTCCGCCACTGTCAGAGTCCCTGCTATATACTCCCGGAGCCATAACTAAACTAACCTAAATGAAATGTACGTTACGATATCCGAATGTATTTCCTGAAAGCATCGGATGACCATCTACCTGCAGCTCTAATTTGTGCATCCGATTCACCCCGTAATGCGGCTGATGTTGCTGTCCCGATTCTAAAGCTGTGACCTTTGAATACCGTTGTACTCAACCCACAGAACTCGAGTAATTGCTTAAGCAGTCTATCAAACTCGCGACGTAGCATTGGAGAGCCATCAGCATAAGCAAATAACGGGCCCATTAACGTACCCCTGACATGAAGAAATTCCCTGAGAAACTCAGCCGGATGAATTGAAGTGCCCACTACACATTGGCCCCTGTTTACCACTGTTTACCACTGTGCTTAAAATGTCTAAATAAATTAGTGATCAAATCTCCATTCAGTGCCACGTCTCTGAAAGCAGGCAACCTTGCCCCAACCTGCGGGATCGGGGCACCATCTCCCCCACTCTTAAGTAAGCCCTAAAGGCGAGAACCATCATAGCCCGTAGCATAACGCATTTATAATGTAAAGTAATCACATCCGGCAGAGCGCTAATAAGCTGGGTCCCCGTTAAAAGTTTGGAAATAATACAATTCTTGGCTGGGTCCGGAAAACCATTAAGTGTACGAAAATAAGAGATGGCCGAGACCGTGGAGATCATAGAAGACGGCGCATACCCTTTATTATGCATATAAGCAATAAAAACCATCATCATGGCAACCGATATGGGCAACATAGGAAAAGTGCCTAACGACTGAAAAAATCCTACCAGTTTTGACCATGCCCGCTCATACTGGGCTTTTGTTGACGAAGCCAAGGAAGCCTGCATCAACACATGTACTGTGTCTCTAAGGCAGCTGGGGAGACGTGGTAGGGCACTGTCGCTGGTTCGAGGTTGACCCACGGAGCCAGTTTCAGAAATTCGTCTACCTGACAACGAGATAATTTATCAGCCAAGGTATTGTCACGACCTGGAACATGACGAGCTGTAAACTGAATATTGTAACGCAAGCACGACAATACTAACTTTCTCATTAACACCATCACACTTGGTTCCCTGGACGTCTGCTTATTAATTATTGTGACTAGGGCCTCGTTATCCGTGAAGAAACACACACTACTGTTAGCCCAAGAAACACCCCACGTCTCCACAGCTGCCATGATCGGATATAACTCAAGTACTGTGATGTTAAGGGTATGCCAGGTACTGGGCCATCTACCAAAAAAACCACTCTGGCCCACATATCTCCCCATAGCCTATGCTCCCCGAGGCATCAGTAAATAACTGCAAGTAATCCCCAGTCAGAAATTTATCATCCACAGAGAAGGCTTTCCCGTTAAAACCTGTCAGAAAGTCCTGCCATGTTAATAAGTCGAGCTTCACCTGTCTGGTCAACCTAATGTTATAGTGCGATCTACTGATACCCAAAGTTAGGTCGATTAACCTCCGTAAAAAAGCTCTTCCTGGGCCAAAATACTGAACAGCAGAAGTTTAACACCCATATCAATGATTGCAGTTCTCTAAGCGTTACTTTATGCCTACCCAAAAACAACCGCAGCAACAATCGGCATTGCGTTAACTTATCTTCAGGCAAGCGTGCCTCCATGCTCACCGCATCTAGAGTTATTCCTAAAAACTGCAGTGCGGTAGATGGCCCCACTGTTTTCCCGGTTGTCAATGGGACACCCAGATCCCCACCCATCTTAATAAATGCCTGCACGTCAGCCAGACATTTCGCTCGGGAAGTAGCTAGAAACAGGAAATCGTCAATCACATGAATTGCCTTTGTCACCCCCAGTTTGTGCATTGCCACCATTCTAATGTTGTTCTGAACGTTTCAAAGATAGCGCAAGCACTGGAACAACCCGTAGGTAACAATGCATCCATATAATACAGGCCTCTCCATTTAAAACCTAACAGAGGCGAGTCTTTCGGAGCAATAGGAATAATCCTGAATGCTGCCTCTATGTCTACCTTACCCATGAAAACTATGGAGTCAGATACTTTAATGAAAGAAATTGCATCATGTATCGTTGCATAGTGCACTGTGGAAAACCCCCTGGGAATGTAATCATTAACCGAATTTCCATCTGGGTGGGACACATTATGAATCACCCGAAATTCCCCTGGCACTTTCTTAGGCACGACCCCTAACGGCGAGATTCTGAAAGCAGGATTAACTGGTGGTTCATGGAAGGGGCCCAAAATCCTGCCGAGTTCTATCTCCTTCTTTAATTATGAGTCTATCACCTGGGGGAAATCAAAGGCAGATTTCATGTTTTTGACACCCTCTCCCTTCTGTACTGGAATATCCAAACAACCAATTTCAAAACCTGAAATAAACCCATTAACTAGATATTGGCTTTTTGACGCATCGTACCCCTTTAACACATTCTCCAGAGCGGTAGGTGACACAGGCGAGGGCATGGAATGTTTACGGTTTGGGCATGGGGCGCTGGAAATTGGTTGACTTACGGATGTGTGACTTTGGGCATTGGAAGCCAGGGTGGCTGCCGCCACACCATCTGCAGAGGTGTCTGAAACGAAAAGGATTCCGCATACAGCGTGCTTGGTTGAACGCAAAACAGACAGCGTTTGCACGGGTACCTGTATCACTGTTGAGAAAGGAAGATCCCACCTGCGGTGCCACGCTAGGGAGTGGCTGCTGCCCAGCGTTCAACCACAGTTCATAGTTTATGCAATCCCAGGCCCAACCCTCACTACGCATAAGGGTCCTGAATGATTCATCGTACCCCGCCAGTTCCCCCCACGCTCGGAAAGGTTCCTGACCACATGCATGTATTTCAGCATCTTTGGTGCCGCCAGAGCATTGTTTGGCTTCATCTAGAACATGGACATAAAAACTGGAAGGCTTTAGACCACTGCGGAAAAGAACGAATTTTAGATTTTGCTCGAGGGATCACGCAGACTGCCGGATTACTGTCATTATCACCGGGGCGAATCGTTAGACTGAAGTCCTGTTGACCTAGGATAACTTCAGGCAGCAACGTATACAGCTGCACAAACTCCCCCACCCAAATTGTAACTCTATTTTTTTCGGGAACATGAGCATGCACTGTTAACGTCGGCAGCACTAGGCTAAGCTAAGCAACTAAGCAACCTTAGCCTGCGTGTCCCCTTGCAATACATGGATGTCGTCCACAATACCTGCTATGGGATTGCCGACTGCATCCATCAGGCCCTCCCCCGTCCGCCATGGGGGGGCAACTACCGTTGCCATGGGCGCTGACCCCCGAGGTGATGCCCCCTGACGGCTTGTTGATGCAACCGTAGCCAATGCAGCCGGTGGCTCCCTCTGGCGGCTAGTCGACGCAACAGCAGAGGCCGCACTGCTCGAAGCTACTGGACCAGCAGACGCCACTGCAACATTAGGCAAAACAGATTGCAATAAAGTTCTGATTTCGCGCATCTCGCGTTGCAGCATCTCCGTGGACGCCAGGCGACTTTCGACGTCAGCTTCCCAACGTTGCCGATCTGTCAAGGGTGCTGCTGCTGTAGCGAGACGAACCGCGGGCTAGACTGGGTCTGGCTCGGCAGCCGGTGTGACAACGTCGGTCGGTATGGGGAGACCCTGGGCTGCTGCCGCTCTGGCCCTCTGCCGTTGTGATCGTCTGATCGGGGGCATTCTGAAACATTACTGACAATTACAACACCAGTTACTCAGCCAATCAAATAACGTCCCCATGGCGTTCTAAACCAATCCATAATCGAACTAATGCATGCCTCCGCAATTTTGCATGCCAGTTGAACAACTCCATGTCCGCAATATCGTGTATAAACTACCCAACTCCATGCCTCCGCAATTTTGCATGTCGGTATAAGCTGACTATTCCATGCCTCCGCAATTTTGCATGTCGGTATAAGCTGACTATTCCATGCCTCCGCAATGTTGCATGTCGGTTTAAACTGTCTATTCCATGCCTCCGCAATTTTGCATGTCGGTTTAAGGTGACTATTCCATGCCTCAGCAATTTTGCATGGCGGTTTAAGATGACTATTCCATGCCTCCGCATTTTTGCATGGCGGTTTAAGGTAAATATTCCATGCCTCCGCAATTGTGCATGGTGGTTTAATCTAAATACTCCATGCCCTTGCATGTTTGCCTGGCGGTTTAATCTTGTTAATAATTCACAATGTATAAATTAAAGATCCACCTCCAAGCACTGCTACTATATCCCCACATCGTGCACTAAGAATGTTTACACTAAATAGTGGCTAATCAAGGACATTAATTAAAATTATCTAAAGTAAGATAGTAGAATTATACTCCGCCCCTGTCAGAGCCTAGGCTAATACTTAATTCGGAAGCGTCTAACAGAGAGAACTCGTATAGCGCATTGTTAACAACCTGTATGGCATAACACAATCTAGTTATCGCACATGAAGGTCACATTCAAACGCACATCCGGCTACTATTTATTGATGATGCACCAATTTCCAAGCACTAAACACTGCCCCTTTGAAGCTGCGGAACAGCTTATGGTTCCCCAAGTCATTAAAGTGAACCCCATTGGGACGGAATATCTGGCGTTGGACATTCCAAAACCCCTTATGTCTCCAGAACGATACATGCGGATAGTCACACACAGCCCTCAGAAACTCGTTCACTTCCGTTACCCTAGTCGTACCTTCCTCGTAGGAGATATGCCGCCAACTCTGCCGACGCACAATCTGGCAAACTACTACCCGTTTAACGCCCATAGTGACCAACGCCTGGGCATACTCATACAAACGCATGCCTATTTTCAAAGTGTGCGGGGTTCCGGAATGGTCCAAATGGTTACCCCCGACCGATAAAACAACTTCCTCCTAAGACTGCCATTACCCTACAGGGAAGCAACAGTGCCTCCACGATACCCGTGGAAAGCGATCGCGCAATCCATGCATTCTAACAAAGAACCAGAATAACGTACCTCCGTTGCCCTGACAAACTTCTCCAGCCAAAAAACGTGGGAATCCCCAAGGATCCACGCGAAGTCTCCACCCGTTGCCATCAGCGCTGAAGCTATACTCAACTTAGTAACTCCAAACTTGTGTAAAAACACCGCCACACACCTGCGTCAATCACCAGACGATCGAAAGCAGCGACACAAGATGGTGGCTCTCACGTGGTTCGCTGAATGTTCTTATCCAAATAACTGCACCTAAAACACTTTTAAGAACTCCGATTAAACCCAAACTGAATCAATATACGCACAAGACTAAACTAACATCAACAAACAACACTACACAATAATTCGCAAATCAAAAATTACAACAATTCAAACAAAGCAAAGCAAAGATTTCTCGTGTACACTCTACGCAATTCCGAAGAAAGAGAGGCCGGCATCACGGCCGCACTCGCTTTTATAGCGTTATCGGGTGCGCATGCGCGAGCCGCCGTGCATACTCTCGTAGCCCAAACAAGTATCGTCCTAATAGCTATG
The DNA here is from genome assembly GCA_963662155.1 of Lamellibrachia columna. Classification (NCBI taxonomy): domain Eukaryota; kingdom Metazoa; phylum Annelida; class Polychaeta; order Sabellida; family Siboglinidae; genus Lamellibrachia; species Lamellibrachia columna. The sequence goes on from OY759266.1 coordinate 23,601,575, forward strand.
ATGCTAAAGCATATTACATGAATTCCCGCTGTTTACATACATCCAATTTCAATGACACGGATGTTGATGATCTTAGCTTCGCAATCTTAAACGGTTCGGTATATTTTCAACTCAATTGTAAACAAACATTAGACAATAGTTTAAATTGATTTGGGAACATTTTAGCACTGATATCTAACAAATGGCCACATTTAATAATTTTTTGCCGCTTTAACAGTGAAACCAGAATGATGACGATTAGTTACCTTTCACAGTGAAATACACTGTATATGGTCTGGTCAAGTCAACAGTAGTTCAAAGAAATAAGGCAATATATGGCCGTTTTGGTACATTGCAATATATGTAAGTATTCGACTACAGCTACGTATAATACATCATTATCATATTCATATGTTTTTACCCTATAATTAATAAATTGACCCTATAATTAAATAACACACACACGCACGCACGCACGCACGCACGCACGCACGCACGCACGCACGCACGCCCACACACACACACACACACACACACACACACACACACACACACACACACACACACACACACACACACTTCTGCGACGCGGATATATATACAATCAACTTTTCCTGTCTCATATTAGAAATGAAAGTATTCATGCTTCCAGATAGTAATAGTAATGATGGAAGCCCAAACGCTGATAAACCTGCCGACATCGATAAAGTTGTCTACGCATCCTGCCCAGATGATATGACGTCATACATGACACACTTCATGATGTTAGATCGGTCCAACGTCCACGCTCCGAATATGCTGTATCAACTTCCATCGATTAAGTTCTTCTTCAGTAAGTATGCAACATGGATATACACTTTGTATAGTATTTTCTCGATTCCACCATCTTATATGTCTTCTTTTGTCGTCAATGTGTTTTACATTCTAATATTCAGTTGATCAACTCAAAATAATGCAAGCTTTTAAGCCTGAACTATCGAATCGCCGCTTGTAAAGGCTGGCCATTATCCACACACAGTCGTATCTTCGTAAATACACATGGTGGGATCTACGCATGTTGTAGATTTGACAGAGGTGGACAAGAAAACGATCTATCAGAATATTCAGAATAAGCAGAATTTCCAGAAACAACGTAACAGGGGCGGATCACCGAGCAGAAAGCGACGGTTCGTAGACACAGGAGATGCGGGACCATATTGCATTGTGTTACGGAATGACGAGAGGACCACAGGTAAGATTATTTTATATGAGATAGTGTGATGCGTTCTATGAAAGCGAAACTCTGAAGAGTCGTAAACATATCCTAGAGTTTTCAGAAGAATTACGTTACATACTTTCATATTGAACTTTGTTGAGCTTTAGAAAACACAATGTAGTAAATCTCAATATGGCCAATGGGTGACATGATAACATTAACTATATTTGGAAAGACTAAAATACTGGCTTTTTATGCCATTACGAAGCAAATTGACAAAAGCATAATGATATTTAAATGTACGATCGACGTTAGAATGTGCTATGTGAATTAAGACCAGTATAAGTATCGTGAAGACGTTTGGACCTTACGGGCGTTTCCCTTTTGCAGGAGTGATTGGTGACGTTGATGGAGACGGGAAGCTGGACCAGGTGGCTATCGCTAGCAGCGATGGAGGAATATACGGCATAGGAATCTTCCATGTTCGCATCGTCAAAATAAACATGTTCGATGCCATTAAGACCAGGGGAAGATACCGCTCCAAGCAGGACATGTACATATCCGAGGAAATGCGAAATGTACGCGGTATAAAACCGCTGGAGCAGATGGAATTTCGACCCATGACAGAACAACCGTGGACGCAGTATATGGGGAAATCGGGTGATGGGATTTACCGCAGAATTGATTAAATTTGCATTGATAGGATTGTATCCATCTTAGAAAAGATAGTTCCTGAACGCATGTTTGCTACACGGAGATGTGTATATAATGTGATTGTGTGTATAATTATTTGCTACGCATGCAAACTGTAGTTTCAAGTGCTTTGAAATATCATGTTTATGTGATATACACTGATGAGTACTTGACTCCACTATGAAGTAAGGCCAAATTGTTAGATTTACACCTCCTTAATATGTATGGAGAACTTTTCGACATAACGTTTGTTAAAATGGAGGATTGACATTAGTGCTACGTTCGCCAAAATGTTTATCAAGTTGGGAATATAGTGTAATATAGATTTTATTGTAAGCACACCAATCTCTCTCTTTCTCTCTCCTTTCTCTCTCTCTCTCTCTCTCTCTCTCTCTCTCTCTCTCTCTTTCTCTCTCTCTCGCTCTCTCTCTCTCTCTCTCTCTCTCTCTCTATATATATATATATATATATATATATATATATATATATGTGTGTGTGTGTCCAGGATTATATACTTAATTAATTTGTATGTGAAGCTAAGGTGTCTTCATTTATCATTATAATATGTTGAACTTCTTATTTTTACATTTATATTATACTCACATAGTACACATTCTAATAAATTATCACTCAAGTAATTGAACAGAATACCATAAGTTAAGTTGTGTCGCAGTTATTAGTGAAAATATTTTAAATTAGTGTAGGTGAACTCTCTGTTATTCTAGTTGGCTTATCAATTAATTGGTAAAGACCCAAGCAGTAAATCATATCAAGGAAATGTTTGATGCCAATGTGTTCCTCATTCTTTAGCAAATATATGTTGAGGTCAATACACATAAATATTGTTTTGACTGATTTCGCATCACATAAAATAGCTTCAATGTTTTTACAGAAGGTATCTGTACTGGAACCTGGTGTTATATACATACATTTGACAATAATATTTGTATAGTTCTTTATGGATAATTTATTTGGTTTTGATCAATTTGCATGTAAATTATTTATTTGTGTATATTGCAACACCACCACCATTTCGGTCCCATCTGTTTATGTGTAAAGCACAGTAGTTGTTGAGTTGAATATGAAAGTAATTTAGTTGGTCTAGATCAGCTCATGTTTCGGATATGGCAATGATATATTGTAGATACATTTGATATAAACATGTTGTATGTCTTTATGGATAATTGATTTGGATTTGACCAATTTGCACGTTAATTCTGTATTTGTGTATATAGCAGCACTACCACCCTTTCGAACCCCTATGATGCACCGAAGCATTCATGAACTTTTGTTTTGGAAAAAATTACAATGTAATTGATTTCGCTTAGTACAATCACTGATAAGAGAATCAACCGTTTAATATAATCAAAGTGGCTGCGTCAAAGTCATTATATATTCACATTGTGGTGCTAACATGCGCTGCTTGACGGAATAACATATGTCGCTTAGTTGAATAATATAAACGAAAAAAAATCATTGTAGCCCAAAATAACACGTTTCTTTAGATGATGTTGGATTGCATGTGTTTGGAGTCTGAAATCATGATGATCGTGATAGTGTTAACCAACGTGCTTCGTGAATGCAAATAAACTAATGTTTGGAATACGTACACTGCAATTTAATGCTAGGTATTTACCTTTGGTCCAAACTGTCGATCTCCGCTATGGGAGAGCAGTACTTCTGGAACGCCATCTTGTTTGAAGTCAGGAATAATAAAACGTTGTAAAAGTTCCATGTCTGGTGCTCTACGTTCTGGTCGACTTCCAATAATACTTTACCTTCAGTACATATAAAACTGCTACAAACTGATTGAGCTTAAACCAACGTATGTGAGAAGGACAACGACTTTCTTAAATTAAATCCTACACTTGTCGCTAAGTGGTTAAGTGCACAAAGGTATTTCTGAATTGTTGGAAGAAAGATATATATCAAACTGAGCCTGTTGTAGAACTGAATGTGATTTGGCAACACTAAAAACAAGGAGGAAGATAAGACCAGTCCACAAGTTCGCGAACGATATTGGATAATTTTACTTTCCCTGACACCAGGTAACATGGAACAACATGTTTCTTTATCTCTTCTTTTTCAAAACAGAACAAATGTATGGATATTTAAATAGTCCCAGTAAGGGGCAAAACAGCAACACCTATAGAAACTGGTATTCAAACACGATGATATCGAAAAGAACTATAAGTGGCAAGTCATGATGATAATGCAAGTGTAAATTATGATGCAACAATACATATCTTAATAAGGTGAATAACTTATTACTCAATATCAGGGCCGCAAACATCTTAGGTCATGATTACATGACAACTATAAAATATTAAGGGAAACTATCAAAGTTGCGCTCTCCACTATTTCACTTGAAACTCGTTAGTGATAATCACCAATAGGTATACTATGGCAACTATTCGACCACGCATTTGGGAGAAACATTTTAATTTGGATTATAGCATACCGTTTCAGTATAGACGACCATTCGTCTATTTTGGACCACATTTTACGTTATATTATACCGGGTCAATTAAATGGATTTCTTCGTTGGGTATATTGTTTTCTTTGCTATTTGGCTTAGGAAAAGGGAATGTGGGAATAACGATCAAAATGTCACGAGTCTCTGTGCCTGAAAGCGTGTATACATTGTATGATGATCTGATGTTCCCACAAATGCGTAATCAATGGATTCATTAATACAATTGCTAACAGAAAAAAAACACGTTTTGGCTACAACAAGTGTAAAGAACTTTATTCAACGAAGGCATCAGTATTAGCCGTCAGCCGTCATCCTCCATCGTTTGCCCTGAGATGGGGTGTCGCAGCTTGCAATGAATGATGAATGATGAACCCGTAGGTAAATATCTACAAAGCTAGTGAAACCTTTATCTTCAAACCGTCTTAACTCATTGTTTAAATACTTATTTCACTGCCCATTTGCCTCGGTTAGCTGACGCCATTGTTTACCCTATATATATATATATATATATATATATATATATATATATATATATATATATATATATATATTTATATATATATATATATATATATATATATATATATATATATATATATATATATATATATATATATATATATATATATGTCGGGTATATTGGACCATCCGCAATATTGGACCATGGCCATATATATATATATATATATATATATATATATATATATATATATGGCCATGGTCCAATATATATATATATATATATATATATATATATATATATATATATATATATATATATATATATATATATATATATATATATATATATATATATATATGGCCATGGTCCAATATAGCGCATGGTCCAATATACCCGACCTTCATCTACACTATTGAAACTATGTAAATATGTTTTGCAGCACTATGGGTTTTGGATTGAAATACAGGTATGAACAATCTATGTTTTTATATGTCAGTGATACATATATGTCAGTATATATGTATATAATTTGGTGTTCTAATATTTCTACTCTGTCTAATGAAAGACAAAATATGTTGTTTAAATAAATAATGTTTACTGTCCTGTGTCCCGTACACTGCTTATTGTTTCCGACATGTTGGAAAATAAATTGCAAACACATGATATTGACGTCAAACTAGCAGTGTCGTGTACGAATAGCGCTTAGCTCATGGACAACTAACCGACTCAACTCCCTTGGCTGCTGATATGCAGCCCAGAGTTCATGTAGCCGCGTCTCGTCTGCTATTCATTTGGGGTCGTTTTGTTAGCATCATGTGTGTCTGATTTCTAGTTATTAATGATATATGGACAGTGGCTCGCGTATTTTACAATACGATGGTTGCTGCCGCAGTTCGTTGTCCATGGCCCTCCAAGTTATGTTCTTGTTACCGTTGTTTATGTCAATTGGAGTGCCTAACTATGGACCGCCAGACTTCCAACAGTACCTAGACCCAGTTGGATTTGCTCTAACGACGTCTCATTATGTGACAGTCAAGTATTTTGGACTTGGAAAACTTATATACTTTCTAAAAGCATCTGAACTCCACCTTCCTGCTGCCCTGATTTGTGCGTCTTACTCTGCAGTATCTGCAACGATGCGAAAACTGTGACCTTTAAATGAACTAGATTAGTATTCGCAAAAAAACTGAGGCCATTTCAGGGACACATCGAAATAGGTGAGCATAGGTGAGCCATCAGAGTAACCAAAAAGAATACCTTGCCTCTAACCTGAATAAGCTCCCTTAAGAAGGCTGCCGGGTGGATGAATGACCTTTGTTGGCATTCCCCTCTCACCTGCAGAGATTGCGGACCGTATCGTGCACTGTGCTTAAAACGACGAAAACATGCATTTATTAGGTCACCGGTCAACGTGATAATTATATCCCACCAGCAAGCAGCCCTGCACCATGTTCCTCGACCTGGGCACCATTTCTCCGACTCGCAAATAGGCCCTGATGGCAATGACCGTTATAGCTCTGAGCACAGCGCGCCTATAGGTTGATGCGATGAACGATGAACCCCCCCCCCCGGCGATGCCATTGGCACAGGGACCGCTGGAGGCGGCGCAAGTAGGATGCTGGTCGAGGCGATCTTCCTCCTGCAAGTCAGCAGACGCAGATCGAAGTGTGCACTCTCAAAACGTATTTGAAAACGTAACGACGGTTGGTAAAAACCAAAGTATTTCGAGAAAAAACTGCACAATGCGGAGACTGGAGCAGGAGTGAAAGTTTAAAGCTAATGGCTCCGGTTTGAACTGGTTTCCGCTATGTCATGATTGGCTGGCTACCGCGGAGTAATACAATTTATTTGTAGTTTCACACAATAGCGAAGACCTGCCTTGGTTATTTCATAACAACTTACCAGATGCATAAATTCATTTATGCATTTATCATGTTTACGTTGCGAGATATACAGAGATTAATAGAAAATGAACGAAAACCTCATCAACATGATTTGCTAGCACAGCATGCGCTATGATATATACTGTTCCGTCTAGAACATTATATTTAGCAACAACATATAACAATTCCCACATTTTGATTGTGGCCCTGCAATATAATACTTTGTCAGATTGACAGACGTCATTCATACGATTGATGTCCGATTTCTTTCATCGTTGACTGAATGTTATCTCTCTGTCACAACGATGCGTCTGCTGAACTGCCTAGCGCTGCTGTCGACCCAGTGTTGCTGGCTTGAGATGTACACAAATCATAAAGGTGCTTCAGTACCTCATGACCGTCGTTTGTCCAACCACACTTTAGTGGATTGGTCAATATGTGACGCTGCTCTGGTGATACCACAGTCTGAATTATTTGTCCAGCTCATCATTAATACGATACATACTAATAGCAACGTGGTGTGGTTTCCACAATGCGGCGTCAACGTAGTTGTGTGAAGTAGGCTTGTAACAAATACAAATGGATTTGAATGCGCATTTGAATGTTGATCATTTGAATGCGCAATCATTATATTTTCTGTGCATTTGCAGTTAAATTTAAATGTATATCCTAGCCATTGCATTTGCATGCGACTCCAAACATTTGATTTTTCAAATGCTTAAACAAATGCTTTTAAAATGCTAACGTAATTTTTGTATTGCTTGTTATTGTTAAATTATGCACCTGTGTTATTAAACTAGTTGCCTTTTATTACATTAATAATGTGTTGATATACATAAAAAAAATACAAATATTGCATAAAACAAAATATTTTAAACTAACCGAAATGTATTTGCAAATATATAACCAAGAAGTAAGCATTAGCATTTGAATTCAATCATGGAAAATGGCATTTGGATTTACGTTTGCATTTGAATAAATTAAAACATTTAAACTTAAATGCGTTGACGTGCATTCCTTAACAACTCTGGTGTGAAGCCCCAACGCAGTAGAAATGCAGCATAATGGGTACTTGACAGACATGTGGAAGACAACAAATAAGGTGGGAGAGACATCGGACAGAATGAGAGTGACAATGGAAAGGAAGGGTAGACAGCGATCAGGACAGGGAAGGCAACCACCAGGACAGGGTAGAAAAGCAGCAGTGCAATAATGTGGAATTGGGAGAATGAGACTGCACTGCATGTGGCAGTAGTTTACGACTGTCAGTGATATATTGACGTATTACAGGAGTAAAACAAAGAGGGTGATATTTTGATGTGATATTCATAAAGAAAACTAGTTAATATAAGTGAATCGAACGCCATCGAAGCACCTACCAATGGTACTAAGAGTGCAGTCTACGCAATCCCAATGGAAACAAGCAACATTAATTTAAAACGATGGTTGGAAGAGATACGATAATGTATGTTGAATACCGGCATTACGAATCCCAGCCTCTCTCACGAATGCACTGTTGTACTAAAAAAAAAGGGTTCGAGAAATAAGTCAGATAATTACAGACCAGTGAGTTTAACGTCAGTGATTTGTAAATTATTAGAAAGGTTAATTAACGACCATATGGTGGACTTCCTCGTTAAGAATAAATTATTAAATTCATCTCAACATGGATTCCTTAAAGCGAGGTCATGCTTAACAAATATATTATGTTTTTTGGAAGAAATCACTAAGTGGATAGACGTGGGATCGCCAGTAGATATTATCTACTTAGATTTTCAGAAAGCTTTTGACAAAGGGCCACATCAAAGATTACTACTTAAATTAAAAGCCCATGGTATCGGGGATAGCGTAACTGACTGGATAGAACAATGGCTGACTGACAGAAGACAACGAGTTGTAGTAGATGGAGAAGTTTCAACTTGGAAATCGGTTTTGAGTGGGGTACCTCAAGGATCAGTATTAGGACCTATATTATTCTTAATTTATATCAATGACTTGGACGACAGTATAACAAGTAACGTACTGAAATTTGCGGACGACACAAAGCTGTTTAGAAAAGTTAATACTGATGGTGATAAACAACATTTACAAAACGATCTATACAGATTAGTGAAATGGTCTGAGAAATGGCAGATGTTGTTAAATTTTGGGAAATGTAAATGCTTACATACAGGACATGGGAACTTGAATGTAAACTATAAAATGGGAGATACTGTTCTGGGTACTACTGTAAAAGAAAAGGACTTAGGAGTTACAATAAGCGCTGATATGAAAGTTTCAGAGCAGTGTGGTATTGCAGCTTCAAAGGGTAATCAAATTCTTGGATTGATTAGAAGAAACATAATATACAAGGGAAAAAAGTTAATTATACCTCTTTATAAAGCAATAGTTAGACCTCATTTAGAATACTGTATACAAGCATGGAGACCATATCGTAAGAAGGATATAGATACGCTTGAACGCATACAAAGGAGAGCAACTAAAATGATTCCAGAACTGAGAGACCTTAGTTATGAAGAACGTCTGAAAGAATGTGGTTTAACAACTCTAGAGACAAGGAGGTTAAGAGGAGATCAGATTTAAGTTTTTAAGATATTGAATGGGCATGAAAATATTGATAGAAATATGTTTTTCTCACTCAAGAAGGATAGCAGAACTAGAGGACATGAGGTAAAATTAGTAAAGGATCAATGTAGATTGGACATCAGGAAGCACTCGTTCTCACAGAGGACAATAAATGAATGGAACAAATTGCCTACAGATTGTGTAACTGCTAGCAGCGTGAATATGTTTAAAAACAAGGTAGACACATATTTCAGGAGGGCGGGTTATAAGTAGATGAACATTGTTGGACTCTCGATAAGCCAATGGCTTCCTTGTCCACTTACCATCTGGGCCTTTGGCTTGGATGGCAACTCTTGTTAAATCTTGTTAAACTCTTGTTAAATCTAGTGTTAATTGTTTTCTATATTAATTTATTTATATCAGACACATAGTTGTGTCTACTGGTACGTCAACGTTTCGACATATATGTTATTTAAAAATACAAATATATCATATACAAGTACATAATACATTTCAAACTAAAACAAATGCTAAAATTTTTTGAAACGCAAAAAAAGAACACGATGCCATATATTACAGTTTGACTGTATCAACGCATTGATGTATGCTTATAAAAAAAGTCATCCACAAATAAAGTTTTTCCAGTATACTTTCGACTTTTCAAAAAAAAAAAATTTTTTCGTGGATTTTGTGATGGGCATTTATTAAAAAAAAGTGTATATTTTATATTATCAAATATAAAAATCACACGAAAAAATATATTTGTTATCGTTAAAAACACAATGGGGTGACATTGCATGAGATTCGACAATATACTAGCAGAGTTACCCGGTGTTTCATTGGGAGAAAAGGAAGTCATTTATACTTTTTACTTAGAGCTGCATTTGTGGATAAAAAACACTTTGAGTGTTATATGTGTTCTCAATCCACACAGTTTGTCATATTTTGTTGTTGGGCGCGTGCGTTTTGCAGTAGCCGGTTTCACGAATTGTTCACATATTAAGTTTCACGAAACAATGGTAAACAATTGTATGTAACTACAAACCACCCTTCGTACGAATTTGTGCGTCACAATCCTCCAAAACATAATGAATGTTGTTAGCAGCGTCGAGTTTCCCAGCGTTGCATTAGAATAAAAGGTAGCCACTACAAGAGCCTATGACTCCATTCATTGCCCAGTCAAGTTTTGGTAGGACAGCGACAATGACAACGTCATGCCCAAAAACATGTAAAACTGCCGGTTTCACGAAGTGTTCTTTGGACCTTAAGAAGGAACTTACGTGGACATTTGACGTAGAAGAAGGAACTCGGAACAATAGTAGAACACACGCCTAATACGGCTAACAACTGAACATAACCACGAACTGATATTGCTCTGGGTTACGAAACCTACGTGGAACGTCCACATAGGTTCCTTCGTAATATCTCCACCCCGGGGACATTTTGAAAGGAACTCGTTATTGCATACATGCTTGTATTTGACATGTTTTTACAATATAATCAATGCTCCTCATAATGTTACAGGATTTTCATACATGTGCGGGATAATAGGTATGACATATTTGTATTTATATCTTTCTTCCTGTATTTTCTACAATAACAACACTAGCAACTAGCAGTACATCCCGCATTATGACACAACAATCGTGAATATAAATAAGCTGTTAAGTTAATGATTGATCCATCCGTGTTTCAGGAACGTACACAACTTCCACCTGAAAATAAGGAACCGCATAGTAGAAATAGTGGTGCGCCAAAATGGTCTGTTTAGGAAATACGCAACATAAATGCAGGACTTTGTTTATCTCCCAATCAAACTGCACTTCTAAAACTGGCTCCTTTTAAAAAACGTAATGATAGTTCAATATATATATATATATATATATATATATATATATATATATATATATATATATATATATATATATATATATATATAGGTCGGGTATATTGGACCATCCGCTATATTGGACCATGGCCATATATATATATATATATATATATATATATATATATATATATATATATATATATTCATTTAGAAACACCTCACTACTACGTTTCGCTAACCGTCGTTTGCCCTCTTCTGGAATTGAATTCTAGGACGACTTAGCTGTCCGTCTTCTCGCCAGATGGTATGGCAAGCGGACTGTCAAGCAGACTGTCGCATACGCGGCTGCGTAGTTAACATTCACATATCGATTCGTGATAGTTTTATTTTTCAAATACATTAGGCATCCCTTATCCCCTTGGTCCGTTCCCAGTCAACAAGGCAGTAGTTCATGCTGGTGTGATCTATTATTCTTGAATTATGTTCTAATATTGGTGATTCTTTCTTCTTTTCATGAGTAAAGATAGAGATATATATATATATATACATACATACATACATACATACATACATACATACACACAGACAGGTATTGAGAGAGCAACATGTACATACAGAGAGTGAGTAAGTGTTATCCGGTAACCCCTAATAGTGCATCAAAGAGAGAAAGAGAGGGGTGGGAGAGAGGGAGAAGGAGGGTGGGAGTTAGACAGAGGGAGAGGGAGAGAGTGAGAGAGAAAGAGAGAGAGTAAGAGCGAGAGAGAGAGAGAGAGAGAGAGGGAGGGAGAGAGACAGAGAGAGAGAGAGAGAAAGAGAGATAGAGAGTAATTAGTATTGTTGTGCATAAATAAAATATATATTACATTATTATCCCAACTTCATAAACATTTTGGCGAACTGTTGTCAACCCTTCATGTCGAAAAGTTCTGCATACAGAAGGTGTAAATCCAACAATTTGGCTTTACTTCATAGTGCAGTCAAATACACATCAGTGTATGTCACATAAACACGGCATTTCAAAGCACCTGAAACTACAGTTGACATGCATAGTAAATAATGATCACATCATATACACCTCTCTGGGTACCGCACATGCGTACACGAACTATATTTTCTAAGCTGGAACGACTACATGGGTTCCTTCGTATTATGTGCTCCGCTGGGGAAATTTTGAAATGAACTCGTTACTGCCCACATGTTTGTATTTGCCATGTCTTTACAATATAACCAATGCTTCTCATAATGTTACAGTACTTCCATACATGTGCGATATAGTAGGCATGCCATATTTGTAGTGATATCTTTCTTCCTGTATATTCTACAACAACAACAATGGCAACTAGCAGTGCATCCCACATTATGACACAACTATCGTGGCGAGCGTAGCACTATTGTCAATCCTCCATTTTAACAAACGTCATGTCGATAAGTTCTGCATACATATTAAGGAGGTGTAAATCCAACAATCAAGTACTCATCAGTGTATGTCACATAAACACGACATTTCAAAGCACTTGAAACTACAGTTTGCATGCATAGCAAATAATCATACAAACAATCACATTATATACACGTCTCCGGGTAGCATACATGCGTACTGGAACAATGTTTTCTAAGCTGGATACAATCCTATAAAAGTAAGCCTAATCAATTCCGCGGTAAATCCCATCGCCCGACTTCCCCATATACTGCGTCCACGGTTGTTCTTTCATGGGTCGAAAATCCATCTGCTCCAGCGGTTTCATGCCGTGTACATTTCTCATTTCCTCTGAGATGTACATGTTCAGTCTGGAGCGGTACCTTCCCCTGGTCTTAATGGCATCGAACATGTTTATTTTGACGATGCGAACATGGTCGATCGTTTGGCCGTGCAATTCTCCCTCGCTGGCAACGATAGCCACCTTGTCCAGCTCCCCATCTCCGTCAACGTCACCAATCACTCCTACAAAGGGGAAACATCCGTACCGACCAAACGTCTTCACGATACTTATCCCGTTCTTAATGCACAGAGCATATTCTAACATTGATAGTACATTTAAACATCTTTATACTTTTAACTTCGTAATTGCATAAAATGTCAGTATTTAGTCTTGTCAAATATAATTCTCTATATAAAGTTATTATGCCACCGATTAACTACATCTAAAGTTCAACACAGTTAAAACAATTGTAACGTCGTTCTTCTGACAACTCCATGATAGATTTACGATGCATCAGTGTTTCGTTTTCATAAAACGCAACACAATATCACATATAAAATAAAACATACGCACGCACCCACGCATGCACGCACGCAAGCACGCACAACCTTACCCGTGGTCCTCTCGTCATTCCATAACACAACGCAATATGGCCCAGCGTCTCCTGTGTCGAACCGTCGCCTTCTGCTCGGTGATCCGCCCATCTTACGTTGATTCTCGAAGCTCTGCCTATTCTGAATATTCTGATATATCGTTTTCATTTCCTCCTCTGTCAAATCTACAACATTCGTAGATCCCATCATGTGTATTTACGAATATACGATTGTGTGTGGATAATGGTCATCCTCTTGTTTGGTTCTAGTAAACATATCGCAAGCGGCAATTCGACGCAAAGAGTTGTCAACGCTCTTCTATTTCATATTTAACAAATGTATTATTCTGAGTTCAGTCGTTTAATCGTCTCAAATAAACTATTACCTGAATATTAGAATGTAAAGCACATTGACGCAAAGGTAGGCATAGAAGACGTTGGAAACGAGTATATAATATACATATTTTATATCCATGTTGCATACTTACTTAATCGGAAGAACTTAATCGGCGGAAGTTGATACAGTATATTCGGAGCGTGGACGTTGGACCGATCTAACATCATGAATTGTGTCATGTATGACGTCATGTCGTATGCGCATGATGCAGAGATGTCGGCAGGCTTATCAGCGTTTTGGATTCCGTCATCACTATTACTATCTGGAATTATGAATACTTTCATTTTTAATATGAGACAGGAATCTATCCGGGTCGCAGACATGTTCGTGTGTGTGTGTGTGTGTGTGTGTGTGTGTGTGTGTGTGTGTGTGTTTGTTTGTGTGTGTGTGTGTGTGTGAGTGTGTGTTTGATTGTGTGTGTGTGTGTGTGTGTGTGTGTGTGTGTGTGTGTGTGTTTATGTGCGAGCGTGCGTGCGTGCGTGCGTGCGTGCGTGCGTGCGTGCGTGCGTGCGTGTGTGTGTGTGTGTTATTTAATCGTTGCGTAAATACAGTGTTCCAGTAGTGCAGACGGTGTACTTTCTTTCAGTTGCTGCTCGGAAATTACGGGATATTTGTCTGTGACATAATCTGATGAGGATGTGTTATACGTAATTGTGGTTTAATATATATATATATATATATTCTTCCTGTTTTATATATATATATATATATATAATGCCTTATTTCTTTTCACTGTTAAATTTTTTTTAAATATAGTCCGGCAGCCAAAGGGCATTTTTTTTACATAACCTCCTTTTGTCTGATATAGTTTTTATCTTTGTTGATTATTCATCTCTAGCATGTAGATAATGACATCCAGCGGGTGTGGAATTCTCACCTTTCGAAAAAAATGGAAAAAATCCGAAATGGCCACCAAAATCTACTTTTTATCATATTTTCGCAACCAGACAAGGTACAGACATGATTGACATGTTATTTTATATGTTTCCAACAATTTAAAGAAAACAAGATGGCGACCATAAGTATGCTACAAATAGTTGCCGACTATGCAAAAAAAGAATACATTTCATGTTTATGTTCCGTTCATTATTCCGCGAACAAAAAAACATAAGAACATGACAACATTTATTTTCCATGTGTTATTACATGAGGGGAATTACATAAGATCAGCATTTCGTGAAAGTCTTACCTTTCTAAGCATCAGTCCACTTCGTCTTCACCATGTAGGACATACTTGCCGCTCTCAAGTGTCAAGATCGCGTGCGCTAGACTGCAAGCCCATGGTCCTAAAGCGGAAGCAAGGCTTCCGCATCAAAGCTGTGTTCAGTACCACACACAAATGAAGTGTTCGAACAAACTATAGCCAGAGCCCATCTGCAAGTAGCAATGTGGCTTCATGCTTTGGATCCCAACCCACCTGTTCTAGACCCTACATCTTACGGTTGGTCATAGGAGGAGGGGAGTACTGCGCTAAGTCCAACTACTGTCTCCCACACGTCGCTAGCCCCAACTGGGGTTAAGCTGATCAAGTGCTCATGTCGGAGTGAAATGCCATGTAGCACGAACAAGAGCAGCTGCAACAGCTTGCGCATGCAATCGTGGGCAGCCCTGTCAAAATGAGAGCGGCAAGTACGTCCTACATGATAAAGATGAAGAGGATTGATGCTTAGAAAGGTAAGAATTTCACGAAATGCTGATCTTATGTAATTCTCCTCAAATGATAACATATGGAAACTTAATGTTGTCATGTTCTTTTGTTTTTTGTTCGCGGAACATTAAATGTAGCCTTTTTCACATAGTCGGCAACCATTTGTAGCATACTTATGGTCGCTATCTTGTTTCTTGTTTTCTTAACATTTTTGTTCATATCAATTATGGTGGAATCGAATTCCTCATGTCTGGAAACATATAAAATAACATTTCAATCATGTATATATCTTGTCTGGTTGCGAAGATATGATAAAAAGTTTTTTTTCAAAATGCTCAAGGGTGAGAACTCACCTCGTGGATGTCATTTTATACATGCTAGAGATCAATAATCAACAAAGAAAACAACTATATCTGACAAAAAGGGGTTACCCCCCTCGGCTGCTGGATTAATATGACAATTTGTCAGCGATCATTGTTCAGTTTCTCCCAAAAAGATTTAAGATATTGTCTAATGTATCTTTACAATTAAGTAGGCAATATACCGAACCGTTTACGATTGTGAAGTTAAGATCATCAATATCCGTGTCATTGAAGGACTTGTACACCTCAGCGGAATTACTGTCGGCATCTTTCACTTTGTGAGTCGCATTGCGCGCACGGTCAATGTGGACGTCATTGCTATACGAAGTCTGAAGTGCGATGTTGTTCTTGTCGATGTTCTCTCCACTGGAGCGTCTTTGTCTCTCTTCCTGTTCCTACAGCAGGAGAACGATAATCTAGAATGACTGTGTGTGGTCTTCGACACGATAAACATGGTACAAAACATCCTAGTTCGTTCGGTCAAGTAAAACCACATAAACCTAAACACAATCAATGACGTGTAAGATACATTATGTGGAGCCATGTGTGTACAATCTCTATACACATCACACATACACATCACCCCCCCCCCGTGTATGACGGCGTAGTACAGGACTTTTAGATAGCACGATTGTTACTAACTCCGCCTCGTACTCTCGTGGAGATATGTGCCGGTCCAAAGCCCGGAAAAGGAGAAGGGTTGGACAACTACTGTAAAAACAAAGCTTACCACAGAAACGACTACAAGGAATTTTTCAAAAGATCAAGTCTCGGGAGTGGAACAAAATCCGGTTGGATTGAGTATGAAGCGTTGCAGTGAAAGCTCCAAGGAAGCTGCCCCGCATAATCTTCTTTCTCCCAGGACAACTACCGAATTTGGTACATGGAGCGTTCGTACTATGTACGAAACAGGGAAGACCGCCCAGATTGCAGCAGAGATGAGGCTGTACAAACTTGCCGTATTCGGTCTCTGTGAGACGAGATGGACGAGGTCAGCACAGATTCGCCTGGCCACAGGCGAGACCCTTATTTATTCAGGACACGCGGAAGAGGACGCTCCGCACACAGAAGGATTTGGTATAATGCCATCGAAAGGAGTACCTAAATACCTTCTGGACTAGAATGCATTTTCATCCCGCGTCATTTCAGCAAGATTGCTAACCAAAATACGCAAGGTACTGATTGTACAGTGCTATGCCCCAACCAACGACTCATATGCAGATAAAAAGTCAAGTTCTATGGGAGACTCCAAGCAATTGTGGAACTATTCACCGACTTCTGCCACGTCAACAGTCTGGTTATCGGGGGTATGTGTATTCACACACAAGCGGAATCACAAGACCACATGGATTTCACCAAACCATCAAATAGAGAACCAGATTGACCACATCTTTATCTCCAGTACCTTTAGAAGATCCCTTAAAGACGTTTGCCCCAAGAAGAGAGCTGCTGTATGAACAAACCATCACCTAGTCACAGGAAAAATCAAGTTCAATCTCAAGAGATATCACACAACGGCAGCAAAACCAGGATTCAGGTACAATATTGAACTGTTGAGAGACATAACAGCCAAGTACAGCTTCCAGTTGGACCTAGCAAAAAGATATCAAGTCATGTTCAACCTTATTGAAGATGATGCAACAGTGGAACAAGTGTGGCAACAAACCAAATCAACATTGGAAGAAACATATGACAAGATACTCGGTAAGTGAACAAGACAGCACAAAGGCTGGATTTCAGCCGAAACCTTGGGGAAGGCAGCAGAATGGAAGCAGAGCAAAGCAACAATGAACAACAGCAAAACAAGAGGAGCCAAGACAGAAGCACACCGCCTACATACAGAAGCCAACAAGGAGGTAAAAAGAAGTGTAAAACGTGACAAGAAAGACTTTGTAGAGAGAATGGCCTGCCAAGCAGAAGAAGCCGCAGGACAAAGAAATCTGAAAGAATTATATGAAATTACACGGAAGCTAGCGGGTACACGTCGTAAAGATAAACAACAGGTTATGGACAAAACTGGACAGGTGTTAACAATCCAAGCAGACCAACTCAACCGATGGAAATAGTATTGCGAAGATCTACTAAACCGACCTTCACCTGATGAGCCTCCAGATATACCTCCGGTTAAAACAACACTTATCATCAACACCGACAGGCCATCAAAATAGGAAATTAGGAAAGCAATCTTGTAGTTGAACAACGGGAAAGCACCAGGCCCAGATGGGATTCCACCAGAAGCAATAAAGGCTGATACAGAGACATCAGTGGACTGTCTTTACCGGTTCTTTGGGAAGATCTCGCTTGAAGAAGATATTCCAGAAGATTGGAGACATGGCCATCTGTTCAAGCTCCCCAAGAAAGGCAATTTGAAAGACTGCAAAAACTGAAGGGGCATCACGTTACTGTCAATTCCAGTCAAGTGTTCAACACGATTATTTTTGAAAGAATGAAAACAGAGGTTAACAGACTATTGCGGGAAGAACAGAACTTTGCTCTCGGAAGGAAAGGTCATGCACAGGCCATATAGCTACTCTACGAGTGATCATTGAACAGTCCCTGGAGTGGAATTCTGCTGTGTACATCACTTTCGTAGACTTCGAAAAAGCTTTCGATAGCGTCGACCGTACTGCACTTTGGAAGTTACATGCACATTATGGTATCCCGGAAAAGATCAGACTGACCCGTACAACGTATGAACCATCCACTTGCCAGGTTGTCCACAAAAGAGACGGTGGCACAGATCAAGACATCAAAAGCAGGGTATGGAAAACCACAGCAGCGTTTAAGACTCTGAGACCCATTTGAACTTCACATTTCACCTCCGTCAAGACTAAGCTTTTTGTGCATAACAAAAGCCTTAACACACAAAGTACAGACTTTCATTAACATATGCTTGAGGGCCATCATTCACATCAAATGACAGGACAAAATCACAAACGAATACATCTGAAGAAGAACAGGACAAGTACAAGCAAAAGCCGAGATCAAGAGAAGAAAGTGGGATTGCCTGGGCCACACCCTGCGAAAACCAACGTCCAGCGTGGAACGTTATGTTCTAAAATGGAACCCACAAGGGAAACGGAAGAGAGGAAGACCCCGCTCCACCTGGAGAAGGCCTGTGGAGACTGAAGGGCGGATAATGTGACACTCCTGAGTTCAGCTGGAAGTTTTGTTCCGAGATAGGGCCAAGTGGAGGAAGCTTTTGGTCGACCTATGCTCCACACGGAGTACAAGGGTAAAAGTAAGTCACGATTGTTACTATCGAGATTGCATATATTAATGCTACATGAAACTGTTTGTGTTAGAAATATGACAAATGACTGTACACATATTTATCTAAATCAAATAGTAGTTAGACACTATCTAGTCATTATGCATCCCTGTTTTCAACCAAACAACAGTGCATGCCGACCAATTTCACACAGAATATGCCTTCAATTTCGCAAATAAGTCAAATATGATAAATACTGGGACGTATCACAATATATTTTTTTATGCGGCTAAATGTGTTATGAAAATTGTACAAACATATCGAAGAGTAGAGGGATACCCCTTCTGGTTTTGATTGAGCACATTACTGACCCGTGAGGAGTTTTCAAAATACTGAGCGTCAGCACCACTCGCACCAATTAAACGCATACTGGACTCTCTCACCATATTCATGTCAGGCCCGTTCACTCCTTCGATGCGAAATACAAAGACATCTCTGTGTTTCTCGGTTTTCCTCATTATTAGGTCGGATGCCATCTCATAGAAAGTCGCATTCATCTGCCACAGAACTTTGCCGTTTCTACCGTCAAGCACGACCTTCTGTAATTATATTAATTACAAGTAACAATACAGTATAAGTTTGTATAAGTGAACCAGATCAGTTATCTAATATTTGGCTTGATATCGATGGATAGACAAGTGGGGCAATGCCTCAGGCCTTTCCTTGTTTTATTCCTCAAACCCTGGGAGATGCCCTCCCCAGTTAATGTTGGGTGTATCACTGTTATCGAACACCAACAAGGTCAATGGAACCAGCTACTACATCCACGTATACTGAAAATATTACATATTTATTGAAAGATAATGGGTTTTATGCATGACTTGCACAGAATGTTGTATTGGATGCGCTTGCAAGTTTCAACAATCTGAAACAATGGGTTCATCAGTAAAATGTTTACACATTTAATGCAACGTAAGAGTAATTGGTTTACCATCAAATCTCGTACACTTTACATCACGTCTCTGTGTATTGACTCTTATTTGAGCCATATGAACCACCTTAACAACTGGTTAGAAGAATGTAGTTTGGTAGGTAGAGCATGTCGACTGCATGTCTGTGTTATTCAATAAATTATGCATCGCACATTAACACCTTTTCAGACAAATAAAAAAGAAATGGACCAAGTAGAAAACAGGTGGAAATGGGGAAATATTTGTTTCTAGTGCAAGGGGAAAACTGTCCATACGTGGTAGGGTGGGCACATGTTTATGGTTGTAGTGGTTGATTAACATATACATACTGAGTTCATGAACTTTTTGTAATCTGAAGAGAAGAATTGGAACCCAATAATAACAACTGGACGCACCAGGCCGAGTGCAAACAGTTTAATCCCCGCTCAGTGACAGTTCGTAACAGACGACAATCGCGTATTCTACGACGCGCGCCTTTTTAATTAATTATGTAGCGCATGCCATCGGCTGTATAGAAAGTAGTCCGTAACAGCGTACTGTCAGTTTTTATCACACAGGCATCAAATCATGCAGGGAAACCGATATTATGAATGATGAAACCGACAGTGGCAACTAACTATTTAATAAGTTGTACTATCACCAGTTCAGCATCATTGGGATCAAGCAGTGATTGGAATACGTTGTTTTTAAGAACAATAAATAACTACTAACTTTCCGAGGGAGGATCTGAAGGACAATTAATTCCGTGATTTTATCAGATGAATTTTAAAGAAGCAATCAAGAAATTAAGCAGTATTTACCAACCAGACACAATTTCTTTATTTGAATAAAACGCTGGGTTTTTAATACGTATCCGCGCATTTTTATTGACTTCTGTGATGAAAACTACCTACCAGGGAATATTTGTAATTAGGCCAAGCTCCTCTATTGAGATGAATCATGAAATCGAGATGTTCGTCATCATTGAAGTAGGCCGGTGCTAAACAACTGCAACAAGACAACACAGTTTGTTCGTTCATGTGTTTTTGCTTCCGGGCTTGCGTGGATAATTGGATACCTGGATGTGTATTCGTGCGTGTGTAAGTATGTATGTACGTATGTTTGTATCATAATGCAAGCATTTATACATACATGTCATGCACATATGCGTATATGCATATCTGCATGCGTGCACGTGCACAAGCGTACCACACACACACACACACACACACACACACACACACACACACACACACACACACACACACACACACACACACACACACACACACACACACACACACACACACACACACACACACACACACACACACACACACACACAAACACACACACAAACACAAACACACACACACAAACACACACGCACGCACAAACAAACTGACACACACCACTCACTCACGCACGCTCGCTTGCACGCACCCACGCACGCACGCACGAACGCACGCACGCACTCACACCCACACATACAATCATTCAATTAAGCATGGTATATTAGATCATTTCCGCACTGACCTGTACGATTCGAACCCATAGAACCGTGTTGTCCATATAACATCCAGTGTTTCGCCATCATACAGCCGCATCGTGCCGTCGTAGGCAGACATGACGATGTCACGTACGCCGTCATTATTCATGTCAACCAAAGTTGGTGACACCATCACGCCTTTTATCTTGCTCCTGAAATGTTTTGTTCAAAACGACTAAACGTGGAAACTTAATGAAAGAAGAATTCATGCATTAATATATAAAAACACATAATTATAGCTTGACCACAACCATAACAATGATAACATTCTATTGGGGTGCTTTGTTATATATTGCAGAACAGAACAAAACCAAATGAGAAAACCGCTCAAAATTAGTGTTCGATTTAAACTGAATTTCAGTTATATGTCAATGGAATAAAAACGTACTTGTAAATCACAAGAACACCGTGTCTGCGATGGTATAATATTCCTTTCTCCCAACTCGTGTAGCTACCCCGGGTGTTCGGAACTACTGCAGATCTGGGAAGACTCTTGACGTAGCGGAAAAAGTCAGGTACAGATATTGCCAAGAAAGCACCTGCAACAATAGTATTGATATAGTATTAACGTTTTGTCGGTGTCGTTAAACAATGTTTTGTTTCAGGCCAACATCTTCTCCCATTTATTTGGTATCTATACTTGGTTATTTTGATAGAATACATTGGTCAGATATGGAGATTAGAACACAAGCAATGTGCTTTCGCGAGGTCGGGGATGTTGATAATATTTACTAATTCACAATACTATGCTACACATTACATTTCATGTAATAAATGTAAATTTATGTCTGAGTTTGGTTCACTTCAAACTGTCGTCAAAAACAAATTGCTTCATCAGTGTTGTTGTGCATTATGCGGATCTCAACTATGGCCACTGTGGAATGACAGTGTTAACAATATGTTCATACAATGGCGTAATGCTTTGCGTAAGGTATGGAAGCTTCCATATGATTCACACAGAGATGTAATACCATTAATTACTCAATGTGTACCTATAGATGTGGCATTGGTCTACGGGTTTATAACGTTTTACAGAACAGTAGCATTGTCAGACAACATGGTTGTTAATTATAAAGCAAATACAATTACATTTGCTGATAGGTTCACTATGGACGAGAATGTAAGTCACATTATGTCCAAATATAAAATGACCCACCATGAACTCTTGTATACGCCTATGAGTGCATAAATGTAAAGAAATGAGTAATATCAAAGTCAATGCTACATACTATGACAATGCAAACATGATTTGTGAATTGGTTGAAATGAAAGATTGTAAAAATTAAGTCTTAAATAAGGAAGAAAGTAATGAGGTGATTTCATATCTCAACACAATATAATTTGTTTTCTAGCTGCTATTTCTAATTTATGATTTGTTTACTATGTACCTGTTTGTGGATCTTGAGTCCGAATAAAGATGATAATAATAATAATAATAATAATAATAATAATAATAATAATAATAAGGTATACTTAATATCTGGGTTTTAAATTTTTAAATATATCCTGTTTTCCAGAAGGTGATCATAGTCATTTGATCTGCGTTTGTTTGTCGATGACTTTGCTACTGTTTCTTCTCCCGTTCACGATATAGACTCAACTACATGCCCTTTGCCTAAAGAATGTTTCCCAATATTACCAAGGACAGGTTAGATGAAGCTTACCGTAGAACTTTGAATTATAATTGAATTGGATACAAATCCTTTGATGGAGACCATCAAAGTACCTTTAAATATAATTGTCTGAATGGTGCAGAAATCTTGTTTATTCTTTCGCAATTTGGATTGAACGAAGTTACAATGGTTTTCTCCAGCGCAGACATTCGTGAAATATTTACTCGATATGGTGCTTTGATGTTGAGTAATTAAAAAACACTAACTTATTAAAGCATACTTGTTAATATTAAGATGTTTTTACCTTTAACAGTTTCGCCGCCTTCACCATACAGAATGTACTGAGACTCATCCTTGGTAGTGTGCAGAACTGGCGAGAAATATGTCTCCTTATGCCTGGACATGTTCAAGTAACGACCGAGTGACTGGCCATTGGCACCGTCCACGAGAGCCAGATGGCCAGAGAATCGTTTGTGTTGCTAAAGCAAAACAAAACATTATGGTGATGTCCATGTAATGGATCCCCTTCAGCCGAGACAACTTCTCTTATATGTTTACCGTTGAGTTGAATTACTATTGTAATATACATTTAAATATTAGCGTGCGTGCTTTTTAATTGCAAATAAAGTCATTTTAGAAACAGGTGCACTGCAGTTTATAGTTTTGCGTTTACCTCGTCCACGAGAATCAGACGGCCAGAGAATCGTTTGTGTTGCTGAAGCACGACGAAACATTATGGTGATACAATAATGTAATGGATCCACTTTAGCCGAGACCACTTCTCCTATAGGCTATGTTTGCCGTAGTGTTTAATTACTAGTGACATTAAGCTTTATTGTAATGTACCCTTAAA
Organism: Lamellibrachia columna; assembly: GCA_963662155.1. NCBI lineage: Eukaryota > Metazoa > Annelida > Polychaeta > Sabellida > Siboglinidae > Lamellibrachia > Lamellibrachia columna. The sequence continues at coordinate 23,625,535 of OY759266.1, forward strand.
TGTGCATTTTAATTACAAATAAAGTAGTATTAGAAATAGGTGCACTGCAACTTATAATTTTGCATTTACCTTGGCGTCAAATTTTGGATCACCGCCTTGCGAGAGCAATACTTCTGGCACGCCATCTTGTGTGAAGTCTGACATAACAAGAACGTTGTAGAAGTTCCACGTCTGGTGCACTACGCTCTGGTCGACTTGCCACAACACTTTACCTACAACGCAGATAGCACATTTACAAAATGTCACATACCTCAAGTTACGTGAATAGGTAATGTTGTATTGTTTTATCTTCCTAACATTGCACTAAAACAATAAATCAAAGGCAGTGGTCGTTCGTTTGTAACAAGCATTTTTATTCTCAAAATAGACACCTGCCAATCATATATTTCGGCGTAAAACGGCGGTTTAGTTTAGGTCAGCGTTGTGAGCAAAACAACAGCTCGCTTCGATTATTCCATTTGTGCGCCTCTGTGGAGCCCTATGCACCAATATATTGCTGAATTTTGGGTCTTGTGAAATTCATCTTCCCGCAACATAGCAAAGTGGGATGAACGAAGATGCCTGGTGGATTATCCTCTCGGTTGACAATGCGACGTGAAAATGTGACAATGCAACTACTGCGTCTCTCAGCGAAACTGGTCATTCTCAATTAGTAGAAACATCACAAATTAAATCACCTTTTCGCGGGTCGAAAGCTACAACTGTGCCCGTCCGTCCACTGGCGATACAGTCTGCCTTGCCGTCTTTGTCGATGTCAATCTTATGGCAGTTCATTTCAAAAGTCGCCGATTGAACTCGTATGCGCCACAGTTCTTTCCCATCGTAACCCCGCAAGGCAACCAACCTTGCCGCACATGGGAATGTTTCTCCTGAAACAAACAAGGACGTTGTTAGCTCTCATAATCAATAAACTGAAATAACATTAGGAACTGAAACATCGCTTTCGTTTGTCGAGATTTTTATAATAAAAAAAAATTATGATGACACTAACATTTTCGATTCGAACACGGTTACATAAATGTAATAACCGATCAAGTAGAAAGACCACGGTTATAATTACGGTTACAATTTGATAGGATATTATCAATTATTATTTATGTAAAAAATATTACTGAAGTTTGAATATGAATACAAATTGCAGAAAAATAACACTAACTGTTACACCGCCACTTGATCATTACTCTTCAGAGTAATGATTGAATATAAAAATTAATATTTGGTAACATTACAATGATGAAGTTATACTTTCTATAAATGTTTTTCTTGTGAAATAGATTGATGCATTAGTATAAATAAAAACGTGCCAGCATCTGAACATGTTTTCTTCATTTCATCCATAGTATTTTCACTCCCATTCTTATTGGCGAATTCGGTGTTCGTTATTCCGAATATGACGTCATCACGCCCGTCTTCATCGACGTCCACCAGGCGGATACAAGACTCGGTACCTGCAAACATGGTCGTTTCGAATACCTACCAGAGGACACTGTATCGTTGTCATAAATGTAAGCCAAAACCTGTCAATTCTGCAAATTAAATTCAATAGTGCAGTTCCGGTGGTGTAGTGTGAAAACAACGGTTAGTGTGCAACAGATACGGCACCCGATGATGGTGGTGGTGATGATGGTGATGATGGTGGTGGTGGTGGTGGTGGCTATGGTTGTGATAATGATGATGGTTATGATTATGATGATGGTGGTGGTGATGATGATGATGATGATGTTGGTGGTGGTGATGATGGTAATGATGATGATGATGATGATGATGATGGTGGTGGTGGTGGTGGTGGTGGTGGTGGTGATGGTTGTGATGATGACGATGGCGACGGCGACATTGGTTTGGTGATTCGGGAGATAGAACAGAACGGTATAATAAGGTACAGAATATAGGAAGTTGATTTCTTGCCACACTGACAGGAGTTCGTGTGTAACTTGAATCTCCAACAGGAGTATGGTGAGCAACGATGTGTACCGCAATACGAAACCCTGACCAAGTTAAGACGTTGGTTTAAGCTAGACGTGTCTTGGCGACAAGTACATACCGAAGCCTTTTATGGTCTTTGTCCATTCGGGCGTCTTTCTGAACCTTTTGTTCTCCTCCAAAGTCTTGATGGGCTGCGGTTTCTTTAAATAGTTGGGCTGTAGTTTCTTGACATGCGGTTTCTTGAAATAGTTGGCCAATGTCTTGGAGCGGGTGAAATATAGAACCACAGTGAAGACGGCCAGTATCACCACAGCAATGCACGCTATCCAGCACAGCATCAGGACAAGGCGCTTACATTTCCGTTTCCCAGTTTTCACCTTCGTCTGTTCAAACAAAGCGTTTTCGTTTACATATCCATCGTCGGAGTCGGTGCTTTCGTCCTTCCTCAATGGTTCGTTTTCACCCGTCTTCTCCGATGGCGCTGAAAAAGTCACCAATTTGAATACATTACATATTTTTTATAAAGCGCTTTATTAGTTGTGCTAACTATAATTAACCGCGGCAGTCTGTGTTGACTGAAATATGTGAAACAGTTTTAAAATGTCATTATACATCAGATGATGATTAATACTATTTTGCAACATATAATACTACTGGGTGTGTATTAACTTGTATTCTGTTGATGTCAGTGACCCATCAACGGACACTATGTCCTGGCTGCCGGATTCGTGCCCATTTTGCCTATTGTGGTTTATGGTTATTCTGAGACAGTTTCCCAGTTCCCCTACTGCCCATTTAAGGCCTTTGTCGCCTACTCTTAGATCAATTGGTCTAGGTGCTGCATGTACATTGTACGTGGTTTAGCTTCAACATGATAAAATGTGAATGGGATGTGGCTTCTTATAGTAATTCCTTAAAAAATGGTTTTGCTGAAATCAGAGTTTTGTCTTGAGTTAAAACTAATTTATAGTTACCAGTATTCTTTGCTAAATATTAAATTTAAATGGTGATTTTTGTGGAAGAGGAGCTATCGTAATGCAGGAATAGAATCAGTATGTGCAAACTGAGAGTAGGCGAAAAAGGTGAGCTATCCAAATACAGAATAAAAGAAATAGGAATACAATCAGTAGGCTAAATGGGAGTTGGGGATATCGGGATACGTCTGACGTATACCCGTACTAGGCGAAGAGGAACTGTTTTACTAAGTCAGTCTTGCATCTGGAAAAGTTTACTCAACGCACGTGGAAAGAATGGTGAGAGGGTGTAAATAGACAGAGACAAATATACAGAGGGTGAGGGCAGGTAGATTCGTCCGCTTTTAGGTGTTCCATGCACTGAATTTCTTTCAGCTTATCGAACGCCAACTGGTAACTGCTTATGTGGAGGTAATTGATTAACCATTTACGACAAATGCGTCCAATTTAATGTCACCCATAACGACACAATCTAAATGCGGTGCATCTTCTCTTTATAATTTTCATTTCATGCACCTTTGCATTTGAAACACGTTTTCAACAAGTCCCGTGTGACATACGCCCCAGTTCATTGCGATATTCAGGCCCTAACATTTTAAATCACCACTTGATTGATGATTATTCTCACCAGAGGCAGTGAAACAGCGAGTCTGCAGGTAAAGGCCAGACCACGATTAAGATGGATGGGAAGATTGCGTTAACATTAATTTGAGAGAGGCAGACGAGGATGAAAAATGCAACAACACCCCCACTCCCATTTTAAGTTCTGCAGGATTAGACACACCATCGGAAAAACCCAGTGGCTGGCTAGTAGCTTGTGACAAACAAAGTTACGATGAAAAGATCGCCGAAAGATTTACGGTCTGAGATTCAAAAGAATGACATGTTAACTATCTAGTCTCATGAGCGCTCCCCGAGTCGTATATCCTTTGACCCTCTCTAGTCTTAAGAGTGTTCCCGAAGTCGTATATCAGTTGATCTATGTAGTTTTACGAGCGTTCCCGAAGTCATATATCCTTTGAACTTTTCTACTGTTAAGGTAATTGCCACATGACCACGAGTCGTCAACTATACGAACTCACTGGAACGCAGCATAAATCACCTTGCGTCCGCGTGGCATATGTTGCCCGCATGGCAATATGTTCGACTATTTTGCGCAGTACCATTTCATCAATTGGATAATACTTTTTTGTGGGCACGGGACATTTTCCTTAAGGTGCAAAACTTAATCCAGGTAATTGATTTATGTCCACGTGTTGTGGAAAGAGTTACAACACGTTGCAATATGGTGCAGTGCTGTAGACTATATATGTCGCAAACATCTTGTTCAAAGCATACTACATGATGTACTTACCATTTATTTCCGACAGAAACTGCACCGATTTTCTGACGACTTCCATTCCAATTGTCAGGAGGTAATTATAAATAGTTCTTGTTCAACTGTGGCTATCGCATGCGTTTATCTTCACCATATTTCGATCCAGTTTTGGCACTGGTGTTATTGGGTAATCAAGTCGACTGTGTAAACTTATAGACTCCTTGGCAAAGACGTTTCCGTCAAGTTGTGCTACTAGCACTTCGGCTGCCTGCACAGCGTCAGCCAGTCAAAATGTGCGTCTAGGCGCAGTCAAGTTTGAAGTCGCGGTGGTTTAAATGCGTAGCGCAACAGGCGGCGTATACTGTGGTGAATACGTCATAAATAGCTCACAGATATTACTTTCACAACATGTTGGCAGGTGACATCTGAATACATTTCAAAGTCTGGTCTGTCCCGGCGAGTTTGCACAATGTACGACATCTAAATTACGTCAACATTGTTTTCGCATAGGGTCTATACGTGTGAATAATAAAATAAAGATACTGAAACGATGAGTTGAACTCACATTTATTGAATCGTTCGTACTATTGTGTATGGACTGAATATAATATTAACATGTTGTGAAAAGAAATATATTTGAGCTATTTTTGTCGCAATGAAGTGTACACTATTATGTTCCAAACGGTGTCATCTAGTAGCATACTGTGTTTGTATCGTGAATCTATCGCTTTATGCATAGAACCACCACCTCAGCCTACAATGTTCAATATTTTAGAACATTCGCTTTTTGCAGCATGAAATACACATTACATTAAGTTAACGGCATCTAATCAATGAACTTGTACCAATGATACTGCGGTTTATTGATTTCACTAATATATAATCACACCAATTTTAATCCAAAAGAGTATTTTACCCATGGACATATATATTTACTGGACTGCCAGCTTTGCGCGTGCCATGCGTTGCGCCTCTGGTGGAGTTTGTGTTAGCTGCTTGGGCTCGACAGTTTGTATTGTTTACTTCCGGTCTCACTTCGCAACAATGAGCTTGACATCGATGCGATTCTTGCGGTAAGTTAAATGTTGATTTTGTTGTACAGTTTACATTTCAAGTGAAACTATATGGCATGGACTATATCTTTCTTTCAAGAAAAATAATGTGCTAATTTATTAAATAATGTGCTAATTTATTAAATGATATGCCTTTGAGGCGGCTGGATTTTTAGCAGGGGACATCTCAGCCAGCGTTTGAGTATATGCTAATATGCTATAGTAGCTTAGGAATTGAATGACTCACTCCTTAATATATGACAATTTAGCTTCTGTGTGTGCAGGAACATTTTTCTCAAATGAATGATCAACTAGATGTGAAGGTCTCAAGAGCAAAGGAAATAAACAAACCCCATGTGTCCAAGGTGAGTGTAAATACAATATTGAATAATAACAATAGAATTAATAATTGTTTTTTTTACCAATGCCATTTTTGCCACACCTGTGTGTGAAATGATCACGCACGTTTTAATGCAATATTATTAATAGCTATAGCTGTTCGCACTTGCTCTAATCTCTTAGAACATATTGAAGAATTAAGGTGGATGGGTATCCCAAGAATTGGATTGCATGTTCTGTATTAACGGTTGTTTGTGTCAGGACAGCAGGGAGTAGAGAGACAGGAGTTATGGCAACATTTTTATCTGCCTCTGTGTAATATGATTTTATCTGCTTCTGGGTAATCTGAACATGCATGTCTACCTTTTGTAAGATAACTGATTCATTCTGTCCATAGGGCACATCAAGTGCAGCTATCAATCTGATGGCCGAGCATAGGATATCGTACCGTAAAAGATGTTCCTTCAAGCTAGATGTCATCCCAACAACATTTTCTGCGTCGAATGTTCGACGTACACCCAAGACCAAGTCGCGACAAATAACAGTCATCTCCAAGACAAAGAGAGCAGGTAGGCCTAACTATCTGACTTGATTGATATCAAGGGGAAACGTATATGGCTTATTTCAGTGAAAGTGTAGCAAAACACTGCCGGTCTTTGGCCATCACACAAAATTGCTACCCTTAGGCGAACGACTTTTTAAAAACCACCAACCCTATTCTCATGCCTGATGGATACTACTACTTTTAATATTTGCGTGTGTGCGTGCGTATGTTCTAACAACCATCATCACATGGTACATAATTTCTTCATTAATAAAGTAATGTAAGATTTAACTAAAAATATATAATTATGTATAAGATTTAACTAAAAATATATAATTATGTATAAGATTTAACTAAAAATATATAATTATGTAATGTTTTATTACAAAGCGTATTATATATTTAATTTAATTGCACAAACTGAATTGAATACTTGAATACATTGAATACTTAATTCCTGATGTTGAATACCTTATTTGTTTAAGCTTCCAAAGCTGCAGTCACACTCGAAAAGCTGGTGAGGGACAAGACCCTGTGCAAAGACATCAGGAAGCTGTCCACCCAGTACCAGACCTCCAGCATTGAGCCTTCGACGGCTTCCATAGCTTTGTTATCCACTTTGCTTCAAAGGTTTATGCCTTTTTGTATTATGGCATGGAGCAGAAGTTGCCATGAGTTTGACATAATGCAGGATATATGGAAAAACATGACATTGGCTGGTAGGTTTATAATGTATCGAAAATACTGTTTTGAACCAGTACCATCTGGCAGACTGGCAAAATTCTGCAGAACATCTGCAGTTATTCCAGTACACACTGACTTTTCACGCAAGTCAAGAAGAAAGGTATTTAACCTCATGTGTTCAAGGTCAGTGGAAAGGTGTGGAGCAGGTACCCCAAACACATGGGCTGAAGCTGCCATACCAGTGTCACTTTCAAGAATAACTTGCAGCTTGACAACACTGTCCAAAACAACTGCAAGTTTAATAGTTTTTGCAGAGTTTCTGTGATGCACCATGGAAGCCGAACCTTGCCAAGATCCTTGCGAATGTCTTCAAAGTTGTATGCAACATGATCAAACTCTGGCGGTGGCTCTCTGTATGACTGAAAAAAAAAACGACAAAACTACTGTCTTAGGATTGGTTTATGAAAAAAATACCTTCCTTAGGAATTAATTAGTAGACTAGGTAGTGTGGCGCTGTCACAACTGGTTGCCCTCAGAGGAAGTGCCTGATTTTCCCAAGGGAAAATCACAGATTAGACAATCAAATATACCAAATTAAAAAAAAAGGACAAGAAAAGATAAATAGTCAAAGCAGAAAGAAGTAAAAGTAAACACATTTGATTAAGACAGGATACCTTCAATATGCAAACAGTAATTGAGCAACACTTACAGGCTCCTGTCGGGTTGTTTCTGGTGTTTCTACAGACTTTGAAGGCATCCATAGGGTTGGCAAACTTCCAGGTATCAATGTTCTGCGAGTTCCGCTTGGACCTGCAAGCAAACGGGCTCTCCATTCGGTTCCCTTCGGTAGACAATCCTCTGCATTTTTCACTTGTGCAAGCGCAATCGACTATGGCATGCAGCAGTTGCTGCCAACGCTTTTTGACATTTTGATCTGTGCAACTCGAACGCCATTTACATTCAACCGGCGACGCCGGAAGTAAACAACTCAATGTGTCCGCGGCGGGCGCAAAATCGAACTCGTTCGCGCATAACGCGGAGCTGGCAGTCCAGTAAATATATGTCCATGATTTTACCACAGTATCCTTAATGTGGTTTCACAACAATGTCCTTGTGTGTGACCACCGTGCGTGTGTCCGTGCGCGCGCACATGCGAGCATGCGCACGTACTGTGTTGTTAAGACACACAAAAACACGCGTGGCACTTATTCGCACTTTTACTTTTCTCGTTATTACATTTCGGTAGGTTTCAGGTTTCTTCGTCAGACTTACTTCCGCTAGATGGCGGCACGTGGCCCGACAGCACTAATCTAGCACTAATTAGTCTGGTGAATACAGCTGAACGCTAACCGTTTCCGCGGTAAATCCCATCACCCGACGACCCCATATACTGCGTCCGCGGTTGTCCTGTCATCGGTCTAAATTCCATCTCTTCCAGTTGTTTTATGCCACGTACATTTCGCATGCCTGCGTCTTGTGTCATTGAATTTAATATCCCTACTTAATCTGACTGCCTGGTCTTAATGATATCAAAAACTGGTGTGGAGCCTGAGCTAGTTTCTGTACATATCAGTCATAACTGAAAACATGTATGAGTGAGAAAATGGCAATCCATTTATTTAATACAGTAATCATAGGCATGGAATGCCGAAGAGCCCCTACATAGGAGTGACAATCACAATTGGTTACAAATGCCATAGTAAGGGCGTAATTACCAAGTTGATTAGCCATACACATACATGTACAAACAGAAAGGCTGGGGTACTCGATCCCCCACCTCCCACGGTACGAGGGAGACCATTTCTCATTTCCTCAGAGACGTACGTGGTCACTTTCGAGCGGTACCTTCCCCTGGTTTTTACGGCATCTAACACGTTCATTTTGATGATGCGAACTTTATTGACTGTTCCGCCGTACATTTCTCCCTCATTGTTCACTATAGCCACCTGATCCAGCTCCCCATCTCCGTCAACGTCACCAATCACTCCTGCAACGGGGAAACATCCGTAACGACCAAACGTCTTCGCGATACTTCTCCTGGCCCAAAATAACATATTCTACATTGATTAAAAATTTTAATATCTTTATAAAAAAAAATTACATGCTAATGTTTTCGTTTTACCAAATATCATTATATTTAATGTTATTATACCATCAATTAATCGTACGAAGTTTAGCAAACTGTGTTTTTCAAGGTCAGTAGTGTTAACCAATTTCTTACAACTCTGTTCTACGACTGGTTGTGTTTAATATTAGTTGTTTGTATTAGTTGTATGTATTTGGGTGTTAATGCTGACTCAAACTTACGGTCGACATTCACGATCGACGACATTCAATTGCAACATTACTAAAACAATGCCCCTTCAACGAATGCTACTGGCGGATATGTTACTGAGGAGATATGGTTTCTGCAAAGATATTTTAATAAGTCTGGAAAATTTTAATTAAAATCATCTAAACAAACACGCGCGCGCGTGCACGAAGGCATGCATGAATGCACGTACGCATACACACACACACTCGCTCCCACACACGCTCGCACCCACACTCGCATCTACGCACGTACAATCGTACCGTGTCCTTCGCTATTTTACAGCACCATATAATATGGCCCCGAATCGCCAGTGTCCATGAACCGTCGCCTTCTGGTGGGTAGTCCGCCCATATCCATTTGATTCGGCATATTCTGAGATTCTGATTTCTTTTCTTTCTCTGTCAAATCTACGTGGATAATTCACTAATTGAACCGTTGCAGCGTAGCATCACATTTAAACGAATCCACCGGGAGTGTTCACGGAAATACTGTGTGTGGCGGATGATGATCTTCTTGCCAGTGTGTTTGTCAATGGGAAACATTCTTTGGGACATGTAATTTTGCCATATTTAGTTTTAATAAACATACCACAGGTGAGACTTGATGCAAAAAAAAGTTATTTTTATTTGGCACATCGCTTATAACACATTGTGTGTGGCGTAGTCTTTGACTGTGCGAACCCCACTTGAATACACAGTCTGTGGATGACATTTAGAGAAAATCAGTGAGCTTTGTCCCGAAAGAAATCTATTCTATCCGCAGCGATGTGTGATCGAAAACGTCTGTTCAGTGTCTGGACAAGTTACTTTGGCAACTTAGTTAGTCTGAACGTAGATTATATTAGAGCAACCCCTCTGAACGTGCCTTTGGGTAATACTTGCATTTACGAAATGGGCAGTTTGAGTATTATTTCATGTTAGGAAATCACCTAAACGCATTGTTAGCAACAGTAATGTGTAACTAATTAAAAGGCTACGGTCCACAGCTGAAAATGAGAATGGACGATACATTGTTTATAATCATATTGTATACTTACTAATGCTGTCACGGTTCCGAGTCTATTTTCTTCCAAACCCGGAACCTCTACATTTTTTTATCAGAAATAAAGACACACTTTCTTTATAATCTACACTCAACTGTATATAATGTCTATTGTTCACTTGCGTGTGTTGACTGTAAAACAACGAGACTGACTCGAATTCTGTTGTTTCGTGTCTTGAAATAAAACTTGTTCAGTTACGTAGTTGCTTGTGGTTTACCTATTTTAGGTCTGCATTTAACAAACAATTTTAGGAGTTGTTCTCCCTCCCCTCTTTTAAAAGTCTCCTATATTGGTATCAGGAAATCCTTACCGTGAATAAATAACCATCGATAACTGAGAACTGGACGTACCCGTGGAAACTGGAACCGTGTCAACGGTAATACTTACTGTAGTAGACCTTTAGTGGGAGAAGTTGGTATAGTATATTCGGCGAGTTGACGTTGGATCGATCTTGCATCATGAACTGTGTAACGTACGGCGTCAAGTCGTCTGTGCAGGATGGATCGTCGTCATCTTGTGCAACAGGACGACCAACTGTATGGGTTCCATCACCGCTATCACCACCTGGAAGTATGATTTCTTAGTATGTAATATGAAACTGGACAGATTAATATCACAGTAAACAAAGAACCACTTTCATATCAGTTTTACATATGTCATTATGGTGTATTCACGCATGTTCACGTGTGTTCGCGTGTATTCACGTGTATTCACGTGTATTCACGTGTATTCACGTGTATCTTGCTCGGAAATGACACAATATTTTTCTTAGAAAAAAAACAAATCTATCTGACAAATATATAATTTTAAATTTATTTACTTTGTGATTTAAAATTAGTATATATTACAATATGTTAATAATCGTTCTACTTTCAATACTGGTTTTTAAGTTTCTAAACGACAAGATATATATCTTTAAACATGGTAGATGATCTGCCATCATTTTTGAATGTCTGCCCAAAGGAATTCAAATCCATTTGTAATTCTTAGCGTTTTTTTACAATTGAGTAGAACTAAAATCGAACTGTACATATTTTCTCTGCTATCATATTATGTTGTTGTGAAGTTTTGATCATCAATAATCGTGCACTGAAGAGCTCTTTGTCCAGTTCAGCGAAATTATCGTCGGCGTTAGTCATTTTTAACTCGCAATGCAAGTGTACGTACATTGCTAGTATTGGACTTACTTAGTATGGTGTTGTTCTTTGCCATGTTCTTTCCATTGGAACCTTTTCGTATCCTCTTTTCTAATAAAAATGAGCCGGCGGTTATATTGTTTTGTTCAACACAATTAATGAAGGTACAAAGCGTCATTCATAGCCACAAATAATGCACATAAACCTAAGCCAAATCAGTGATAGATAACATGATTGTGATTATTGTGATTACCTATTAAATCCTACATCAAATTGTTAGTGTCGTAAGGCATGTCAAGCCGTGCACGATGTAGTATTTAAACACGCACTAATAATCGTTTCGTCAAACAAACAACACTATTTTAGTCGTAACTATTTCACGTGTCTTGTCTTGTCTTGTCTTATAGTAATACTGGCCAACACTCCTATGGAGTCAAACGGTCAGGGTTGGGTGCGCATGCTATTTAGTCATGTTTGTTTGGGACTAAGTGTGTGAGAGCTTGCTTGGATTGCTGTGGTTCTGTGATGTTGGCTATTGCGTCTGGTAATGAATTCCAATCTTTTGTTGTTCGGGGAAAATAAGAAAATGTGTAACAGTTCTTGCTCGCGTGTATGGTGTTGAAGGCTTTGCTATTTAGATGCCGTGAGTGGCGTTTGATGGGTTGGAGGAGGTTGGCGACAGACAATGATAGATGACTGTGGATGGCTTTGTGAAATATGGTGAGTCGTATGTTTGTTCTCCTAGTTGTTAGTAGCTCTAGGTATAATTTTGTAATAATTTCTGACACACACCCATATGTCATAGAAAATTTTTCTGTACTTCATTAAACAATTAAAAAATGTACAGGCATTACAATTAGATGTTGTATGTAGCAACGCTATGTTAATTATTCAATAAGTTTACACAACACAATGAACCCTCAATTACGCTTCGCATTTGCGCAGGAGTAATCCACCAGAGGACGCTACTAATATGACATACTGTTCCCAGTTGCAGGAGTAATACATAATAATCATACATAATAATCCACAAGAGGGTCCTACTAATTTGACATCCTTATCCCAGTTGCAGAAGTAATACAAAATAATCCACAAGAGGGCCCTACTAATATGACATCCTTATCCCAGTTGCAGGAGTAATACAAAATAATCCACAAGAGGGCCCTACTAATATGACATCCTTATCCCAGTTGCAGGAGTAATACAGAATAGTCCACAAGAGGACGCCACTAATTTGATACAACAATTATGATTGTTTATAATATTCTACTTTATCTATTACAGTAGCTTCACACCATGTTCGTTCGGGTCGGCCCATATATGCCGCCGTGCATAAGTAACAGCGGACATACAAACGTAAGTAACAGCGGACATACAAACTTATATATTTGATCTATAGAATAGATAGCATGAAACACGATGTAATAGAGGATACTTTCATCACAACTAATAGTGGCCTTTCAAGTCATGTTTGATTCAAATTACCTAATATGATCTAATGTATCCAATATGCAAACATGGGTACTAAGCATTCTTCGGAGTACGGCTAATAGACTCTACTTAAAGATCATATGCGAATATTCCAGAAATCGTGATAAATGATAACAAATAATTTCATTGGCTACTTTTCAATAAAAGCTAACTATATTAGTGGAAAATAAGCCCCAAGCGATTTGACATTTCGCTCGGCAATGTCCGTACGGAGTGTGATGTCAGTCTGGCCAAACGAACATCAACAAACATTGTGTTTCCACAGCAATGCAGACCATCTGCGTACGTTAAAAGCTTATATGTTGCAGTGGGGAAAAGATAATGAATTTGGGTCATTATTTGAAACACTATTAAAGCACTGCACTGCGTGCATTTTAAATAATAGATAACGTCGCTGAGAGGCACTTTGTGCAATGTGTTACGACAAAATCGCAATGCCAAAGCCAAGGCCTGGGAAAGCCAATGCAATGGCGAGATAGCTCTACTCCAAAGATATATCGACACAGCTTTAAAAAATTGCATATATTTGGGCAGTAAAATCATACAGTGTCTAGATATTTCGCCACATGTACCAATATTCCTAATCAAACTAACAAGTAACGCAAAGACAAAGTAGGCCGCTGGTCCAACTTCCAAGCCTAGGCTACGTCTAAGCTAGACTCGACGACTGTGTCTACTAGCTTGTCCAAACTAAACATGGAATTTAAAAAACTGTTTGATCAATAAATACGCACAGTAATACAGAAACGACCCTATTGTAAATGCAATCACATATATGTTGTACACAACTCGCTGTCGCTACTAACTTCGTGTTGTTGTGATTGTGACCGAGTCGTTGACTCGTACGCGTACGGAATGACTTGAACCGATAAGCTTATGTCAGTTGCACCGTCAGAATCGTCGTCGCTCGACATTTTGCGTGGTTTTTGTTAAAAGCTAAGTGCCTGTGAACTGGTGTAGGCGAAGTTGGTTTGTTTGGCCAAAATGATGTCACGTGGCCTGACATATACCGACAAAAATCCAGAAACTGGTTTCGGAAAGTGCCCTCGGAATTTAGGTAAATCCCCCGTTTTATGACTAAATAATGTAAGTTTTTACAATCTCATGACTGAATATGAAAAGGGGATGCAGTTATATCCAGAACATTCACTTGTTTTTACAGTTCTATCCAGAAAGTTAAAACAAGTCAATGTATCCGACAGTGGTTCGCAATAAATTATTGTGACATGTCAAATACAGATCGGCTAAATAACCATGCACAACATATACAAAAATACTGTTGCAGACTGTTCAACACTGTAACCAAGTAACATAGACAATGTATTTTCGATAATAAGAGGTACGTGTAATGTGTATTTATTCCTGTCACGTGTTTGGTGGCATCCACAACACAATACATTGCCGTCACGACATATCTGCTGTAGAAGTATTCTACGAAGCCACCCTCCCAGTCATGAAGTCATTGTAGAAATATCCAAACCCGTTTTTTGTTTAGTCCTTTACTGCACCAGGTGGTTGTAAACGTAAACGTTTAACTCACCCTAGCTTGAGAGATGGCGTTACACACTGCAGGATAATGATTTATAACGTGTGAGCTGTATACGGTAAAACGTTCAACATAATATCACGTTAACCGCCCAGTCTTACGAGCCCTGCTAAAGTGGAACATGCTTTGAACTTTGCGTCCTTCACCACAACTGCAACCCCGTCTTTAAATGTATGAATTCCTATGGTACATCATCTAAAAATAACGATTTCCACTACAAAAGCAGCCGCCAACTACACTCCTTCGCCTCACAAAAGGATCGGTAAAACAAATGGACGCGAACATGCTAACTGAGTCTGGTTGAGGTGCATCGACTCGTGACGGAACAGAGAGAGTTGCCTGGTAACCCTGGGCAATGAATCACCTCGAGTAGGGATCAGCAAACTTGTTGCCAAGTCAAAACTGGCAAGTCAACTAAATGAAATTTAGGTCCAAGTCAAGTCTCAAGTCATACATCTTAATGTCAAGTCCCAAGTCACAAAAGTTCATCAATTGTTATGGTTTGTCTGTGGTAAACTTGAGCGGAAAATGCTGCCCTGCTACAGCAATAGGCATTGGTGTTGTACTCTCTGCGACCTGTCACAACAATATGGTCTCGTTTTGTGTACGTTTCGAGCCACCATGCTTGTTGGTAAGTCACAAACTGGCAAGTCAATGACCTCCAAGTCCAAGTCAAGGATCGAATCGTTAATCTGAACTCCAAGTCAAGTCGTATGAAAGTGTTCGACTCGGATGTGGTCCTCGTGGCATGTTTTCCCCACGGCAATATAATAGATTATATTTTGTGCAGTACCATTTCATGAATCAAAAGACAACTTCATATTTTGATGAACATGGAACACAGTCTATAAGGGGCAACATGCAATGTGCATTATATATATATATATATGTATGTATGTATGTATGTATGTATGTATGTATGTATGTATGTATGTATGTATATGTATATGTATATGTATATGTATATGTATATATATATATATATATATATATATATATATATATATATATATATATATATATATATATATATATATATATATATATATATATATATATATATATATATATATTCATATGTATTTACCATTTATTTCCGAAAGAAATTTCGACGATGATGTCCTGATGATTTCCATTTCTATTGACGCCAGATAATTAATTTCGCCTGAGTTTCGGCCCTGGCGTTGTTGTGAAAGTGAACTTGGTGAATGTGTAAACGCCTTGAAAACGACCATTCAGTTAAATTGTGCAACTTGACTTACGTCACCTGCACGCCCTCAGACAGTAGCGATGTGCATTCAGATTTGAGCAGTCAAGTTCGAAGTCGGCGTTGTGTTTACATGCCACGTGTATACTGGTCATAAAACTCAGATTCGCGTGACACAACAGGCGTTTTCACGTACTGTGGTTTATTATTTATTTGGCCTTCTTGTTGTATGCAGTTTATGGCACAAACGTGTTATTACCGTTGTGTTTGCACGATAGCTGAATATACAGTTCGAATACTCGTGGAATATTAAAATTTTTAGTATCGCCATCTGGCGGACTACATTATAATACAGTACCGTCAGTGCCATCTGGCGAAGCGTGGTGTTATCAGGCTGCGCAACAACTCGCTTGTGTGAAAATTTATGATAATTATGATATGGTGAGTGGCGCCACTGTTTGGGAGTGTGGTTACACTGGTATTGCGTCTACACAATTGAGAACGGTTAGAAAAGAGAGCGGATGCGCTCAGACTGAAATAAAACAACCAATACCAACATTGTCGCTTCCGGGCATGAAATCCCGCTTTTTCACCTCAACCCGCTTTCCTGCTTTTTGGCTGAAATATCCCGTTTTTGGTACTTTGCCCCTAATTTTTATTACTCCAAAATTAAATGTTTTTCTTGCGCACTAGGCGTTTCTTGTTGTGCGTGAGCCGTTGAACGTTCTATGAACATGTGATTTATTTGGTCTTAAATTAAATGATTTCACATTTCACACGCGTTATGTGAAGGGCGCCACGAGAGTCGAAATTGCGATGCGGCGAGGCATACATCCTTGCGAGTGGGCCAGAGAAAAAGACATTTGAGTGGGGGAGGCTGTTTCTTTAAGCTGTCTTAGGGTAGTGATTTTCATTATATATTCGCAAGTAGCGATGCAAGAAACAAGGCTTCTTGCAAGGCATGCTATGTGCATTTTGGCTTTGGGCAGAGCGGGAAAGACGACATCAAACGAAACATAGAGCGCGACTGCCATAGAACGAAAGCTTCTGCTTTGTCCCGAATGGGTGTCGGTATCGCGCGGTATATCGCCGCCGGCACCGAGGTTGACAGGGTAACGGCAGCAGAAACCATGTTTGCCAACTTTATTTGCAACAGCAACTTGCCGTTGGCGACAACGGACGATGTCCATATAATGTCCAGGGTTTCGCCATCATACAGCCGCATTGTGCCTTCATAGGCAGACATGACGATGTCACGTACCCTGTCATGTTCATGTCAACCAAAGTTGGCAACACCATCAGACATAACGATTTGTAAAAAAATCATTAAAATGCCAGAACCAATATTGCAGTCACATCCAAAACAGCAAATACCAACACAAGTTGGCAACAACCCTAGCAATGCTAGTGTGAAAGTCATACATCATTCTGTAATGGTATCTTGAGATGAGAGCCTCCCCATATGTGAAAACTGCTCACGAAATTAATGTTGGATTTAGACTGCCAAAGAAATGCAAACGTACTTGTAAATCACAAAAACACCATGGCTGCGATGGAATAATATTCCTTTCTTCCAACAAGCTGTCCCGGGTGTTGGGAATTACTGCAGAAATGTGAAGATTCTTCAAGTCAGGTACAGACATGGGCAACAAATTACCTGCAACGATAGAGTTTATACATTATGAACGTTTTGACTGTGTTGCGCAACACTGTTTTGTGACAGACCTAACTAATTTGACCAACGGCAAAGGAAACTGTTCCTTCTTCCATTTATTTGTTATCCAAACGTGGGTAGTTTGAGTATGTTACAAATACGACAGGCTTGATTATAATTGATGAACTTCATTGAATATTTTCAAATACAAAGATGAACCCCGAAGGTCTGAATTTAGGCTTCGACGGTTTTTCTGCCAACATGATAAATGATAGGTCATCTTCTTCATTTTGGTTCACCATCGTGATTTTCCTGTGGCTGTAACAGAATGGTTTATTAAATATGTACTTCCCTAGAATTGGTATACGACATGTTACACATTTTCCCCTGTGTGGGATGTTTTAATCCCATCTTGCATAAACACCAGGCAGAAGACACCATCCATTTAAAGTTTGAGTGTTAAATAATTTCTTTTAATTACATTTAATTATTGTTTATCTTTGACAGTTTCGCTGCCATCCCCAAACGTATTGAGATATGTTCCTGGTAGTGTGCAGAATTGGCGAGAAATATGTATCATTGTATCTAGACATGTTCAAGTATCGACCGAGCGAGAGGCCATTGCTACCGTCCACGAGAGCCAGACGGCCAGATAATTGTATGCGTTGCTGAAGTAAAACGAAACATAGTAAGTAAACATAGGAGGACGACTCGGAATGTTGCAGTACTACTCACATACATGTATTGGAAAGCATATTTTCTAATGTGTTTGAAACAAACAAATCAGTATTGCCAATACATGATAGCATAATATAGCATTTTGGATTTTGTTAGTTAGATAGTTAGAAATAACACCGAATTGGAAGAATTATTTATATAATGTTAGCGCATATGCTTTTTGACTGGCAATAAACTAGGACATGTTGCAAAATGGCCTTATTCGTCACGTCAATTTTGCAAGTCATCCCTGTGCCGAGACAGATTCGTAAACTAAATTAATTCCGTGTATTTCTGCCGTCCTCTTTTTATGCCATTCCTATTTACATATCATATCAGCTGTGCCATATACACACCACTCGGTGTACTGTCGATATTGGACACAAACTAATCAGAACACATGTTAGCGTTTTATTAACATATGTGATTCAGACCATGTTTATTGTAGCGATGCTAGCTTAAAACATTCAACTTAGTTAGTCTATCGCGAATCCGGTTCGTGAGTTTTCAGCTTTTCCATTTTCACTTCAATAAATTCTGCATGCAGAATTAAATAACTTATATAATAAAATTATTTATAAAATTTAATATATTAATAAATTAATAAATTTATAAAATAAACACTACACACAACGTTGCACAAACGAGCTAGCATGTCGTAGTGGATAATAGGTATTATTGAATTTTCACAAAACGAATTAGAAATGAGACGAGCCAAAAATCGAATTGATGATGCACCTTTAAATAATTCAATTGTTCCTCTTACTAGGTAGTTGGAAAAAATTACTGAATCTCTGCAGGTTGTAAGTACTTTTACCCCATGTTTGGGATAATACTTCCCTTGGCATAGACACCAGGTTGGAAGATGCAACGAGGTTTAGTATCCCGGTCCTTTCGATTAATAATCCGGCGCTCTGATGGCCAAACCGCTGCACCACACATTCTGAGTAAATAAAAACGTCGCTCAACAAGCCACCTTTTGGTGGGTCAAATTCCACAACTGTGCCCATCCGTCCACTGGCGTTACAGTCTTTCCGTCTTTGTCGATATCGATATTGCCGCAGTTCATTTCAAACGGCACCCCTGGATTTCGTATGCGCCACATTCCTTCCCATTGTAACCCCGCAAGGCAACCAACCTAGCCGCACATGGGAATGTTTCTCCTGAAACAAACACGGACGCATTCTAATGCGTTCAACGGTTCGAATACAACGTTACATTTACTATTATAATGACATAATTTTGTTCCAATTACAATATCTAAATTATAAATTCGACTACGATGACACTCATTTCTAGGACGCTACTATACATTTTATGATCACAGTTGGTGAAACGCTCATTGTATCCTGCTCACCACACTAACTCCCCTATCAACACATTACAACACATATGACTATTCATGCATTTATTGTGTATCCTGCTCACCACACTAACTCCCCTATAAACACATTACAACACATAAGACTATTCATGCGTTTATTGTGTATCCTGCTCACCACACTAACTCCCCTATAAACACATTATAACACATAAGACTATTCATGCATTTATTGTGTATCCTGCTCACCACACTAACTCCCCTATAAACACATTACAACACATAAGACTATTCATGCGTTTATTGTGTATCCTGCTCACCACACTAACTCCCCTATAAACACATTATAACACATAAGACTATTCATGCATTTATTGTGTATCCTGCTCACCACACTAACTCCCCTATAAACACATTACAACACATAAGACTATTCATGCATTTATTGTGTATCCTGCTCACCACACTAACTCCCCTATATACACATTACAACACATAAGACTATTCATGCATTTATTGTGTATCCTGCTCACCACACTAACTCCCATATATACACATTACAACACATAAGACTATTCATGCATTTATTGTGTATCCTGCTCACCACACTAACTCCCATATATACACATTACAACACATAAGACTATCCATGCATTTATTGTGTATCCTGCTCACCACACTAACTCTCCTATAAACACATTACAACACATAAGACTATTCATGCATTTATTGTGTATCCTGCTCACCACATTAACTCCCCTATATACACATTACAACACATAAGAATATTCAAGCATTTATTGTTTATCCTGCTCACCACATTAATTCCCCAATATTCGATATGTATTTTCGGAAACAGTGTCTAAGTAGCGAGCGATGTACCAACATAATAAATAACTGGACTACTTTCTTAATTTCATTTTGTGGATTGCGGTGTTGATAAGGTTGATAAGGACTTTTGGTCGGTGGCAAAGGAGTTCGAAACCAACTGCTGCAGTTTGGAAACTTAGGTAATTTAATTCACTACAATTTGCCTGTGTCTTTCGGATGAGACACTAGAAGATGTTCGTCCCTTCAATGTCGTTATTCCCTATCTATGCCGGGGAGGGAAAAATCTCACACAGGGTGTAAATGTGTAACTTGCTGTGGAGTCCTCTTCTGGTGGGCCACTGCAGAAGCGTCCATGACGCGGCTCATGTAGTTATTCTACCTACTTCGCAAGAGGTTACGGTAGAATGTATGACCGACATTTTGAAATGCTGAGGTATTATAGTAGACAATATATTAGCCACTATTAGATTGTTCGTTTATGTAGCAAGACAATAGACACACAGCAGCTGGACGGACGGACGGAAAGGGTGAGATAGGGCAGATGGGAGAGAAGGTCAATGTGAAAGATGAGAGAGAGGGGGAATGAGAGAGTGGGGGTGAGAGAGGGGGGTGAGGGAGAGGGGGAATGAGAGAGTGATAGAAAGAGGGGGAGGATATATAAATATATATATATATATATATATATATATATATATATATATATATATATATATATATATATATATTGATATATATATATGTATGTATATATATATATATATATATATATATATATATATGTATATATATATATATATATATATATATATATATATATATATATGTATATGTATATATATATATATATATATGTGTATATATGTATATATATATATATATGTATGTATATATATATATATATATATATATTTATATATATATATATATATATATATATATATATATATATATATATATATTTATATATATATATATATATATATATATATATATATATATATATATATATATATATATATATATATGGGGTAAAACACACTCGTTGGAACGGTTTGGGGGCAGTTGTTTTAGTTCGTCCACATCCTGTAGATGGCGCCATCCGCGTAGATCTGGTTATCTTAGCGCCTGTTACAAAAACTCTACTTGGTCCCCGATCTCCTACTCACCGCACCGATCGCGCGCGAGATCGGGGTCGGGAATGGAGCCGAGATAGGTGCGCTTGCAAAAACTCTCAGTATTGAGCCATTCTGTGTATGGATCACTGTCGTCCGCGTGGCATATGTGTGATTATTTGGCGCATTTCAATTTCGTGTATCGAACAATAAGCTTAGATATTATTTTGTGCATACGGGACATATTTTTAAGGTGCAAAATGCAATCTGTTAATTAATACATATTTACGTGACAACGAACGCGTTACAATACGCGGCAATATGGCGCAAAGCTGTAAACAATGGTTGTCGCCAAACACCTTGTTCTATGCATATGCATGCACTTACCATTTATTTGTGTGAGTGAGTGAGCGTGCGCGTGCGCGTGCGCGTGCGCGTGCGCGTGCGCGTGCGTGTGTGTGACTGAGTGAGTGAGTGAGTGAGTGGGTGAGTGAATGTGCGTGTGCGTGTGCGTGTGTGCGTATGTGCGTGTGTGCGTGTGTGCGTGTGTGCGTGTGCTCGTGTGCGCGTGTGCGCGTGTGCGCGTGTGCGCGTGTGCGCGTGTGCGCGTGTGCGCGTGTGCGCGTGTGTGCGCTTGTGCGCTTGTGCGCGTGTGCGCGTGTGCTCGTGTGCGCTTGTGCGCGTGTGCGCGTGTGCGCGTGTGCGTGTGTATGTGTGTGTGGCAGTCAAAAACAGTTTTACGTACAATTGCTGTTGAATAAGGCATAAAACTCGTATTCGTTTAACACAACAGGCGGTGTCACGGTGTACAGCTGTTTTTGCGATGATTTATGATATTTGACATGATAGGTGAATATTGTTGGAGTGGGCGTATAATAGTTAGCGCCATCTAGCGGATTACATTAGAATACAGTTACCGCAGTGCCATCTGGCTCCATCTACTGAGTATTTTCCAAATTACGCAAGAGCAAACCAGTGATGCCATTAATCATTTCACCACTGCCACAACTTACATTTGATGTGCAGATTCTGCACATCGTTATTTCATTCGGTAGATTCCTATTTTTTCTAGAAATATATCAGTTAACCTACAATTGCATACAATTGTGGATAGTGTATGTATTGACCATGTGTCTAGAAACACAATAACGTCACCAGAGACGCCACTAATCATTTTACCGTTGCCACCACTGACATTTTATGTACATATTCTGCACATCTTTATTTCATTTGGTAATTTACACAAAAAATATCAAGAAATATATCATTTAAAATTGCATACAATTGTGGATTGTGTCTGTATTGATCATGTGTCTGGAAACACAATGACGTTCGCTTTTTAAACTTTCTTTAACTTTCGTTACTCAATTGCCTGGTGCAATTACGTAATATGGTGTAAAAAAAAACAATGACACCTGTCTATAACGGACACTTTTGAAAGTCCCGAATGACTTCCTATTAGTTAGTACTGTCCGCTATCTCTACATAGCGGCCGCCTGGCCAATGTGGACAACGGACAGTGAATTTGGACCCAACCATTCATAGTCACCCTGTCGCTTGCGGACACCTCAAAGTGCATAGACAATCCCGCCAGTCGGGCTAGCTGAGCCACCGCTGATACGTACTAACTTCACTACGTATGTATTCTGTGTAATACCAGCTGCATACTGTAGCCAATAAATAAACGAAATTTGGTCCAAATAATTTACTGTGAGTAAGTTTATCTTCGGGCTACAACGAATGTTGTTGAAAACCAAACGCCATATTGTGCAACTGACGTCACACGATGTTGCTGTTTTTATAGCAAAAAAGGCAATAATAGTATACGTGTGCCTGATTATTGTTAAGTAATTTTAATAACACACATATAAGAATGATTATAAACATGGAATATGTGTTTATTGCATTTTAATAAGATTCCGAATATCCTCCTAGACGTTTTCTGCGGAATGGACCCGGAGTTTCCCGAAATGAGTCATTCCAAAATTATCCCATCTACGAAGATGAACGCGCTGACTTTGCGACTCAAAGTTGACTTGATAAAAGCAGCAAGAGTCAATCAGTGTCACTGCGAGCAGTCTCAATATTCAGGCCTTGGCTTCTTTTTGGCCAGCAAAGCAATTCCAGCTCGCCTTTTCCTGGGACAGTGATTGATTTCATCAACTTAATTTATGGCCCACATCCAATTGACAGTCACAGTAGCATTGAACTGACTGCGCTATATAATCCAGTTTTGGTTGAGTTTACTCCATTCCACTGTTACCATATCAGCGAAAAGGAACGCGCTAACTTTGCGATACAAATTTAACTTGGTAACAGCAGCATATCGGCCAACCATTCATTGCATGTCGGCCCTCCGCTTGCGGGCAGTTCAAAGTGCATTGGTAATCTCCTGAGTCGATCGTTGTCACCGCGAGCAGTCTCAGTATTCACGCATTGGCTTCTTTTGGCAGTCACAGCAATTCCCGCTCGTCTTTTCCTTGGGCAATGATTGATTTAATAAACTTAACCGATGGCCCACATCCAACTGGTAGTCACAATAACAACGAACTGACTGCGTTATATGATGCAGTATTACTTGAGATTATTCCATTCCACAGTTATCATGTCTACGAAAAGGAACGCGCTGACTTTGCGACACAAAGTTGACTTGATCAAGGCAGCAGAATCGGGCAAATCGTGCCACCAGTTAGCCGAAGATTTTCATATTGGCCGAACACAGGCCAGTTCTATCGTCTAGATAAAAGCAGAACTGCTGCCTCGACCACAAACGCTAGCTGCAGAAGACTGCCAACGAAGACGTGAACCTCGTTTATTGGGATTGGTTCCAGACGGCACGATCACAAAACATTCCCTTCAGTGGCCCGATGGTTAATGCGTCGAATGGGTGGCTATACTCGTTCAGCAAGCGACATAACATCGTCTTCCACGTTATCTGCGGGAAGCTGCCGACGTTTCCCCGTGACCATCGATGACTGGAAGCAGCGAATTCCAGCGATCATCGATGGTTACAAGGTCGGTGACATATACAACTGCGACGAGACGGGACTGTTCTAGCGTGCATTGCTTGACAATATATTAGCAATCAATGGTCAAGAGTGCAGGGAAAAGAAACGGTCGAAGGAACGTGTGACCTCTCTGCTGTGCTGCAATGCAACCGGGACAGATTTATGCAGATTTTGTTGTTTTTGCAACATGACATTTTATTATGCACTGCACCGGTACACCACATGTCCACAACCATCTGACAAGCTTCTTCCGTACACATGTCAAGTTTCTTCCAAAAGTTTAGTGATATTAACAAGCTCCATATTAACACTACACGTAGGTCCTGAAAACAAAGAAACACATTAATTAATGATAGCTCCTGTTTTTTTATCAACCATTGATTTGTATCGCTCTCGACAGTACCAAATAGCGAACGTTAACATAATCATTTATAATATCATGGGGCCACCTATTGAGTATCCACATCGTTAAATTCTCCATAACGGACACCTGTCCATAACGGACATGATGCGCAGTCCCGATGGTGTCCGCTATGGACAGGTTTCACTGTATACTCAAACTACAATTTAACTAGGAGAGATTACATGTATTATGTAGCAATGTAATTAATTGTAAGTCAATATCTTGATTAACAATCCCACGATATCCTCATCATGTTCTGACTAGGCTGCTTGTATGGGCTTATGATGTTGCTAAGCCTCCTGCATGGATAATGTCCTCAGTGTCAACTTTCTAGCACTTGATGACATCAGAACGTGGATCTTTGCCTTGTTTTTTTTGGCAACCTATATTACCAATTACGTGAGTCGTTTCTTTGCCGTTCAGTGTATCCTCATTGTAATAAAAATTGTCTGCCACCCACTGACAGAATCCGCCAAAGTCATCAGTCTGCACTAGTCCTGGAGCCAAGTCGTCGAGTGATCCGCTCAAGACAGCTGACTTTTCGAAAGCTATTACTTGTTCATATTGACGCCCAATGACAACAACGCATTTAACAATACCTTCAATCTAGTTGTCTGGTTAATGAAAATGCCGACAGCAAGGGCGATATGTAAGATTGGTGTGAAACAGTTTCCATTATAACATGGCTAAGTCTGCACTTCTACTTTGTCATACAATTGGTGCATGTCAACCATGTTCCATGAGGGTAAGAAAAAGTGGAGGTATCTGCGACTAAAGTTTGTTAATGCTGACATCTTCAGGAGATGGGTAGATATCGAAAGGCTGATCCTTTTATCCTTTACGGCCCGAGCAGCATTCCCATCAAATTCTCAATTTCGCCATTTTCATCATCTATCTATTTGTGAGAAGATCTGGGGAGGATAAAAGATGGAGAGAGGGGACTGCAAATAGAAAACTGTGGAAAGAATGGTTCGACCATACTGTAACTGTACCTGACCCTCACCCCTGTAGAGCAGGGAATAAGGAGGAATAGCACATATCTTGGTATTAATCATGCAAAAGTGTTACTGCGCTCCTAAATAGGGCGACATCGGTTGTATTTCCTCGGAGATCCGCAATTGTGATCTCAGATCCAAATTGTGCAATCATATGACGTATGATGTATTTTATTGTGTACGCTGGAACATCGGGGGGAAGGAACGGAATTTTTTCTTTTATCCTGCAGTGTGGAACATTGATGATGGTTTCCATCATTCAGTCAGTCACATACAGCGATAAATGCATTATTGTTTTCTGTATTGAGATTGCAAACATTCGTAGCTGTTGAATTGCTACAGTGAATTCTGTGTTCTCCGGAGGTGAGTGCTGTCATACAGGTGTTGTGATATTTGGATTCATGTGTGCGTATATTTCCGGCAAATTCGATGCCTGCCCTTACACCAATAGCTACTGGATCATTTCGCTTGTTACATGCACTCAATAAAGTGTCTTGGATGATGGACGTCTTGTCTCTTCATACAATGTTGACGTTGCATATCCGACTACATCGTTTATGGTGACGATATACATATTCGTGATCAAGTTCCGTAGCACATATCAAACAGTGAGTTGGGTAATCAAAATATCTTGAAGATGTACGAGTTGGCATTCATTCAACTGAATTTAAAACCTGGTTTGCTGACTGTGCTTTGTTAATATTTTTGCGACAGTTTAGGTTTTCGTACAGTTTTCGTGGATATAATGATAATTACAACCACTTGCGTTACTGAACCGTTCACGCGAACCGTCACCACATAGTTTAGATACCGCCAACAGTAAGTGTATGCCTTTCTGTCCACGTTTTCGAATCAATCCACCACCATGTTCTTGACATTGGACACATTGGTCCACATTAGCGACCTGTTCCTGAGAAAGATATTTGTAATGTGTATGTATGTGCATTATATCAATTATATATTTTATGAACAGTTTAATTACTTTAATAGTTTTAATTAATCAGACAGAGGGCTAAAATTTAAACCGTGTCATACTAACCATGAATGACAAATAGGGCAAGCACTAGCGTTAGGCGTTGACAGTAAAATTGCAATCGATAAAACAGCTGCCATGTGTTGTGTAGTTTGTTTACAGTTTGTAATCATCCATATCTGCTGGTTTCTGACTACCACATATCCAAATTTGTTTTGTGGTGTCCACTCCTGTACGTAATCTTGTTTTGTGGTGTCCACTCCTGTACGTAATCTTGTTTTGTGGTGTCCACTCCTGTACGTAATCTTGTTTTGTGGTGTCCACTCCTGTACGTAATCTTGTTTTGTGGTGTCCACTCCTGTACGTAATCTTGTTTTGTGGTGTCCACTCCTGTACGTAATCTTGTTTTGTGGTGTCCACTCCTGTACGTAATCTTGTTTTGTGGTGTCCACTCCTGTACGTAATCTTGTTTTGTGGTGTCCACTCCTGTACGTAATCTTGTTTTGTGGTGTCCACTCCTGTACGTAATCTTGTGGCTGTCCAGCTTCTCGAAGAAACACCCAGCCACAGCTGAACCATTTATTGCTGCACCTCGGCCAGAACTCGACCCCCTCCGTTTCTCGTTCCCTATCCGTCTCTGCTAACACTCTCCTTTTCACCTAGCTCCGTTACTCCCAACAAGTCCAGTTCACCCATTCCCATCATAAACTCCAATGCATCCAAGAACTCCTGCTTCCCTGTCTCCATTCTTATCATCAGAGACCCAAACACAAACATACCGCACATCAGCTATTTCCTAATCATCAACCATGCCATATTTATCAGCCTCTTCCATCTCTCCATTCTGTCAACTCAATAATTCATAACGCGTTCACAACAGCATACGCCGGCTGTTATGCTACGCGAATCAGTTGTAAATGTGCGGTTCACTCGCCAACGTCACCCTTGACTGCGCCTTCAAACACATTTCAACTGACTGAGGGCGTGCACGCGACTAACGTACTAATTATTCAATTTGACAGAATAACCATTAACCAAGTTCTCTTTCTGTCAGAGCGACAGCAACGCCAGTGCCGAAGCTCAGTCGAAATATGGTGAGGATAAACGCCTACGGTATTAACAGTTGAGCAGGCATTCAAGCATATGTCGCATATCTCTCGTCTATAGGAATGGAAGTCATCAGGAAATCGACAAAGTTCCTTGCGAAAATAAATGGTAAGTACGTATGAAATATGCGTAGACAAAAATGTTTGACGACAATTATACTTTACAGCACTGCACCATATTGCAGTATATTTTAACGCGTTCCTTTTCACGTCAAATATATATATTAATTGCATTTTGCACCTTACAAGAACGTGTCCCGTGTCCACATAAATAATATGTATACTTGTTGCTCGATTCATGAAATGGTACTCCACAAAATAATCGAACATATTGTCGTGGGAGCAACGTATGCCACGCGGACGATAATGCGTACGCAAGATGATTCACTACAATGAGTCGACGGAACTCTTTATTCACCATCACGTCATGAGTCAACGCACATCAAAAGATACGCAGTTAGCACTCGAGCGTCGATATGTTTTTGTCGCTCCTTTATTGTGGCGGAGAATAGTAGAAAACATAAACAACCGTTCGTATTATTCCGCGTAAAAAAGACGAGGCTGCCCTGTTGATGAAGTGATAAAAACAATTAGCAGTTACGTCACTGAAGTTCAAATGACGTACGAGATCAGACGACAAATGTCTGTTTGTTTGTTATACGACAGTGGTCTGTTTTGTTTAATATGTCTAAACCGTCATCCACACGTACAATACACGTATGATATCACAAAGCACAAGTGGAATTATTATTATTATTATTATTGTCTTTGAGGATTGTTGTGTGCACTTCTTTGTTTGTCTTTGTTCTGTGAGTGCCAACCTTCGCGCATAACCGTCCAAAATTCATTCCCAAATGCAGAGTAAATAATTGTGTTTGTTCTACGTAGTATATTTATGGAGTGCAATTTTCTCAGAAAACTCATTAAACCATAAATAGCATAACTACATGGTTAGGATTTTTGTTTATTAAAAGTACTTCTCATTATCGCTAAGTACGTGTGCACTGCAACAAAAGACATTGTCACAATAAGTGCAAATCTAGTGCCATGTGTTGTACACGGTTATTCAGCAGAATTGTATATGACATGAAACGACATTGTCTCGGGTAATTTATTCAATGTACACTGCTGCAGTTAACCCATTAGACCCCACAACGGCTTCGGCCGGCTGCTCTGTGCAGTCCTGGAACAGGACCCCCTATTCAAAAAAATCCTGGCGAATAACTACTGAACTAAACGCTACCAAATTTTGCCACAACCTAGCGGATACATTTTGCAACAACAACAGCTTCACGCTATCTCGAAAACTTTTATTTCTTTCTATATTTGTCACGATAAAATATGGTGTAACCTGAAAAATAACCGTCAGAATTTGATAATGTTGTCAGTGTTGCAAAGCTAACACATATAGCTACATTTTCTTCGCTGAGTTGCATAGGGTTATAGCATGGGATCATTGTCAAATGTCAGTCGCAACTTTCAAAGTTTTAACAAATGTACTATTTTGTCGTTGCAAATTGTGATCAAATGTCAACATTTTTTTAATATATCCTATTTCTATGTATACATGCATGTGGATAGATTACTACTCTTCAAAATAAACACAACTTTAATTGTCAATATTGCATTTTTTTTTCTACAGAGTTTTGAACACAAGGAGGTAAAATCGCTCGAAATTTGCCAGAAATCCTGGGAACAAGGGAGCATGTTTTAATAAAATTCTGGGGCCTAATGGATTAATCATAATCGGCATAACCTTAAGCGCGTTATCAACATTGTACATACACTGTGTGTGTTTAATTTATTCAATTATTTGACTTTTTCAGCACCGTCGGAGAAGACAGGAGAATACCAACCATTGAAGAGGGACGAAAACCTCGACTCCGACGACGAAGAAGTAAACGGAACCGTTTTGTTTGAACATACTAATGTGAAAACTGCGAAAGGAAAATATGAGCGTCTAGTTCTGACGTTGTGCTTTGCTGTGGTGATTTTGGCCGTCTTCACGGTGGTTTTGTATTTCACCAGCACAAAGACGTTGGCCAAGAAGCCACATTTCAAGAAACCGCATACCCACAAACCGCAGCCCAACAAGGCTTTGGAGGTGAAGGAAAGGTTTAGGAAGACGCCCGAGTGGACGAAGACCATAGAAGGCTTCGGTATGTTCTTGTCGCCAAGAAGACGTGTCCTTTTAAAACCAACGCGGTCAAGTACTCAGTGTTTCATGGTAAGATACAAACGCGAACTGAAATATTGCATTTAATATATAGAGTTTATTGGTTTTGCTTTAGTTTTTTTTATATATATATACGAAACAATATCCTCCGATAGGTATTCTTGTTCGGCATATGACCATTCAGGCCCCTTTACGATATTAATGAAATCGAAGCGACCATGTTTGCAGGTACCGAGTCTTGTATCCGCCTGGTGGACGTCGATGAAGACGGGCGTGATGACATCATCTTCGGAATGACAAAAACTGATTTCGCTGGTGCGGGTGACAACAATATTGATGACATGAAGAAAACATGTGCAAATGCTGGCAAGTATTATACTGAAACATACATTTATATTCAAAACCCAAAGGAATATCTGAATTACTGTTTTTCACATTGCAACAATTGGGGAAAACGGACCCTTGAAATAGAACTTCGACTGTTCTTTGTCTTAGTTTTCCGTTCATGTACAGATGTTTTGACGTCAACAACTTCAAACAACATTAAAAAATTTGATAATTTTGGAGAAAGTTTTTTTTTTTATTTGAGACCCAAAAATGACCAGAACATAACTACTTAAGGTAACCACATCTAACATATGCATTACTTATTTTTTTCTTTATTTAACTGTTTTCTTGTATATGCTGTGTGGAACACATGTGATATCCATATTATAAAATTATAAATCTCTTTGTTCCGTTTTTTATGGTTAAATGTAATTGACTTATATGGATATATGTTACTTTCTCAAGTAAATGTCGACACTCAATGTTTCATTAAAAAGTGTACATACGTAGCAGCAGTATAAAATAAGGAAAACATCTCAATTACATAATATGTGCTTTTTAATATCTGCAATTTCGTTCTCGCTGAAACAAATATTTTGTTGGGGCAGCATTTAGTTAACTTCCATATTTCCTCACGGATATTAATCAAATATACATGTGTGTACATTTAAAATGCAGAGATTACAGATTTTCTCTAAACAAGGCGTGTGTCGGATGCTGGTATTTCCTCTAGTGTATTATATTAACTGGGCTTCTGCGCATAACCTATGAGGTATAAAAGTATGTAAATACTAAATAGTCACAGATGTTCTGTGGAACGTCCATTACTATGTCTATGCTTCGTCTAATTAGCCAGATTAACTTACATTTTGTTTTTCAAAATTCTTTCTTGTGTATAGAACCACACATATTAATATGCTTTTAAGAGAGTTCTGTTGTACGTGTGATAGTGCTGCGAGTTGCGGAGGTATAACATGGCGAAACGTCCGTGACGCTGTTTTTTCTGGCATATCACATCAACGTTTTTTCTAGAAAAAAAAATAGAAATTAGGTAAATTGCTTTTGGGAAAAAACATCTTTCACACTGAGTGAGATATGATTGGTTTAATTTTAGGAACGGTATTATATACATGTGAATTAAACTGGTTTAGTATGTAGAGGTGTAAAGTAAATAGTTAAGTGAAGCAATTGACCTTCCAAAAACATAGTAAGATCTGAAAGATTTAGACTTATTCATAAGCACATATTAGGGCAATGCAAACATAAAGACTAATGTGCTCAAATAAATTTCGATAAGTCGTCTATTTATTATGAAACTGACATTACTGAAAATATCGAAAAGAACACATTCGCTGTAATTGACGCATATGGAATGTTTACACACATCCGCAGCTAATTCGTAAGAAGCTGTATGTGACTCAACAATTTCAATAACTTTCTACTGTAACCATAGTTGATCTATGCGCTATTGTAATTATAATAGGTGACAGTAATACTCTAATTTAACCAAGCTATTATTGCTGGTGGCGATTTTACAATAATAAGTGATGTACTGCTATTTAACAGATACATAAAATAATGTAATCATAGTCGGAATTCAGTACTCACATATGCAAATGTTCGTAAACTTAGTGGTTTCGTCCTGCGCATGGACGAGTCGCGCATCGTGAAGAAGAGTTTATGTCCAGAGATGTACTGTCTGTGTTCTCCCCACATCTTCTAGCACACTTATTGGGAATACAACGACGACTACGACGACGTCGACGACGACGACGACGACGACAACGACGACAGCAACAACAACAGCAACAAAACAAAGATCGACGGCAGCGGCATAATTCTTCAGTTCATATATTGAATTCATTATTTTTTTTATTTATCATTGTAGTTAAATTTATAATTTAGATATTCTAATTGGAACAACATGATGTACTTGCAATCGTAAATTAACGTTCGTTTCGAAACAAACATGCACAACGTCCTTGTTTGTTTCAGGAGAAACATTCCCATGTGCGGCTAGGTTGGTTGCCTTGCGAGGTTACGATGGGAAGGAACTGTGGCGCATACGAATTCCAGGGGCGCCGTTTGAAATTAACTGCTGTAAGATCGATATCGACAAAGACGGCAAGACAGATTGTATCGCCAGTGGACGAATGGGCACAGTTGTGGCATTTGAACCGCGAAAAGGTGAAATAATGAGTGATTGTTCTACTTACATATAATGACCAGTTTTTGAGTCCACCATACAATTTTTCGTTCACCGGTCTTTGTCTGTGTCTTTCTGCGTCTGCAAATAAGAATAATGGGTCAGATATTCTCTATAATATGCTGTATGCCATATTGTCCTTCTTGTGACATGGTCTCTGTGCATATATGCAATATTCCACATGATGCCATTGTTGCTGGAAGATGAATTTCTCGAGTTATCAGATGCACTGGTGCACAAAGCCACCCAGTGGCTATCATATCATCTAAACAAACTGTTGTTCTGTTCACAAACGCTGTTTTAAACTACATCACCGCTTTATGCCGAAATATGTGCTGAACAAAAACTGCTAATTATTTTAGGAGGATATTGGGAAGATAAACGCAATAAAAATGTCAAATGTATATAACTTGTCACGTGTAGTATTTGTGTTTTGTAAATGATGTATGTGATCTATCTGTACTGCAGGTAGAGTGTTGTGGCAAGTCGACCAGAGCGTAGTGCACCAGAGATGGAACTTCTACAATGTTCTTGTTATGCCTGACTTAACACAAGATGGAGTGCCGGAAGTACTGCTCTCCCATGGCGGAGATCCACAGTTTGAAGCCAAGGTAAATGGTAAAATGCAGTGCACGCATTCCAAATACTACCTTATTGACAATTAAAAAACAACTGCGTTAACATTTAAAAGTCATTCTACCAACTCGGCATGATTGCTGGCTCCGATAGAAAAACATTTCCAATGCATATTTCCTTTCTAAATTGTATTATATACTATCACACTTGAATAACACACAGAACATATACACGCTTGCAAACAAGTCAGCTTTGCATAAAAAGTAGTTTTATACATATTTGACATATACATCGGTGTCATAGATATTGCTGACACTCCCATGTGCAGCAGAACAGTAATATTTGAACACAGGCAAATTATGTTATGACTCCCAAGATGTATCTGTTTCCCATGATCATGTAATCTTAAGAAATAATTACCATGCTGCTAAATTCTTGAAATATGTTACTCGTCCATCTTGTTCCTGTTACCTTTGTCTCTAGACGGTATTTGTGATCCATTAATTATCAATGCAACTGATATATGAAAGAAAAATACTTAATATGCAATAAACCATACCAGAGTATAGCGAAATAAGAAGCATTCTAAAATGTTGAAACTCTGCCAATCCCGCGCGAAATGTGTTATATGTAAATATAATACAACCAAGGTACAGCGAATGCGGCAGTTTGGGACAGTAGTGCCATCTGGCGAAAGAAACAGCAATACTGTTGAATGTCAATAAACCACACGATATTGAATGTAAGTCAACACTACAACATATATATTCCCTGTATGAGAGGGTATCTCGGATGAAGGTCGTCCATTATATGGTCATCACCAGGATGTTTCTCTTGCTTCAGCAACACAAAAGAGTCTCTGGTCGTCTGGCTCTCGTGGACGGTAGCAATGGTCAGTCACTCGGCCGTTACTTGAATATGTCCAGGTACAAGGAGACATATTTCTCGCCAGTTCTGCACAGTACCAAAGATGGGTCTCAGTACATTATCTATGGAGAAGGTGGTGAAACCTGCAAAGGTAAAATCATTTTAAATTAGTATTACAAACACTCGTCTTTAAACATTCAGTGCTTTCTTAATCATTCATCTGCAGAGCATCATAACCAATTGTAGATTTCACAGAGTCATGCTCTGAATGAAACCATTTTAGCTGTGTCTAGTCCATGGAATGAACAAGTAGACACGAGTGTTTCCATTCAACATTGTTTAGTTAGACTTGATCTGGAGCGAGAGGAGAACTGTTTGTGTGCACGCATGCATATGTTTGTGTGCATGCATGTATATGTTTGTGTGCATGCATGCATATGTTTCTGTGCATGCATGCATATGTGTCAGCAGATCCGAAACAAACAGTAAAACCAAGCTACATTGCAGATTTTCTAAATACAAAATTCAAATCAAGTTTGATTCACTGTGAAATGAATAATGTGGTATAATGAGTAACTGAAACGTTGTAAACGTCATCAACCTCGATAAAGCATAACACGTGTTCCAGTATTCGCACCAACCAATTGTCGTCTCCAAATAATCAAGAATGGAAAAAAATGGAACAAGCCGTATATTTTCAGATCAGTTTTCTTTGTAGTTGATTGTTTTAGTTTGGTCTGACACAACATAAATTATTGTTAAACAAACCAGAAAAACGTTAAGATATATGAAAATTATTGCAGGTGCTTTCTTGGCCATATCTGTACCTGACTTATTTCGCTACGTGAAGAATCTTCCCATATCTGCAGTAGTTCCCAACACCCGAGGCAGCTACATTAGTTGGAAGAAAGGAATATTATTCCATCGCAGCCATGGTGTTCTTGTGATTTACAAGTACGTTTGTATTTCGTTGGTAGAGGACTAAAGTTTAAATTTAAAACTAATGTTGAGGGTTTGCTCAGTGTTGTTCTCAATACTACATGACAGTATAAGAATCATCAGTCTGGTATGGCGTATGACCTTCACACTGCATCACATAATTGTTAAGTTTGTGGTTAACTGGTGTTGGACGTTGTCGTTTCGGATGTGACAGTAAAATTTGTGTCGACATGTTAATGTTAACGCAGCGCCGACATGAGTTCCTCTTTCATACAGTTTATCCATTCTGAATTGTTCAGGAGCATGACAAAAGGCGTGATGGTGTCACCAACTTTGGTTGACATGAACAACGACGGCATACGCGACATCTTCATGTCTGCCTACGATTCGGCTGTATGATGGCGAAACCTTGGACATTATGTGGACCACGCGGTTCTATCGGTTCGAAACGTACAGGTCAGTCAGTGCGGAAATATTAGCAACTAGCAAAATATTATCCTCCGGACGAGATAATTTGGTTGTTCTTGGTTCCCAAATTTCAGAATACACAACATTATTGATTGCTTCTTTCCAACTCTCGTTGTGTTATGAAACAATCGAAGAAAAGAAGTTTAACGTTGGCAACAATTGTACGTAATTTTGTTGTTGTTGAGGACGATTGTACGTAATAACTGCAAAGGGTAATGCAATTGTTCGAAGAAATGGTAATAGCACGGTGAATAAAAAAAAATCTAACTTACACGACCTGACCTTGGGTCGTAGATGAACCCCTGAAAGTTTGACACCCGAAATACAAAGCGTGTAGAAGGAGTAGCGTAACATACATATCGTGAGTATGTATGTATGGATGCATGTATGTATGTATGTATGTATGTATGTATGTATGTATGTATGTATGTATGTATGTATGTATGTATGTATGTATGTATGTATGTATGTATGTATGTATGTATGCATGAATGCATGCATGCATGCTTATATGTATGTATGTATGTATGTATGTATGTATGTATGTATGTATGTATGTATGTATGTATGTATGTATGCATGTATTCATGAACGTATGTACGTACGTACATACATACATACATACATACTTACGCACGTATGTATGCATGCAACTGTTTTATCCTGTTACAGTTGTTTTGCTCCGGGATTCTTCAATGAAGATGAACACCTTGACTTCATGATTCATCTCAATGCAGGAGTTTGGCCTAATTATAAATACTCACTGGTAGGTAGTTTTTTTTTATAACAGAAGTCAGTAGCGCTGTCAGATGGCTTCTTTAGAACGATTGACTACGCGCTTCCAAAAGTCTACGGTCATTCATACTGACGAAACCATCCTGTTAAGATGACGAAAGTCTATACGAAAAAAATAAAAAATTCTTCATTTTATCTCAGAAAGAATTGTATTACCATTTGGTTTAAGTTTTTTTTATAAATGTATGACACGAACCAGAACATCATATGTTTGCATTGTGCAACAAACGGCACACCCAGGGATGGAACTGGTGCTTCCTGGATTAAGGAGAGTATCCCCAAGAATGTATTTTGGAGGGTCTGCCCACTGGTGTTCACTTCAACTTTCATTCACACTTCAGTAATCTCTCCACTGTTTTCGTCAATACTGCAAACTTTATTTATTTTTAAACTTACACAAAAATAAAAAATGTATATGTTGTGCAATGACACAATAGATTGCCGGGAGTGAGGGAAATCAAAATCAAATGGGATGAGGAATACATAGAGGAAGAAGAGACATGCAAAATGGCGTTGTGCATGATTGCCCTACATGTTTGTTAGCGACACCAAACATATTATTAAATAAATGATAGAGGTATCGTTCATTTAGATAATATGATGTTTAATGTCATATATAATTATTATAATTACAGAAGATCGTCTTTGACGGTAGAAACGGCAAAGTTCTGTGGCAAATGAATGCGACTTACCTAGAGATGACATCAGATCTAGTTATCAGGACAACAGAAAAACACAGAGATGCCTTTGTATTTCGCATCAAAGGAGTGAATGGACCAGTCAAGAATGGGGTGAGAGAGTCAAGAACGTTTTTATTACGGTGCGAACGTTCAGTATTGTTATAATTCGTCACGGTTCAGTGGTGTTGTGCTAAATTAAAAACAGCCTTTCGCTCAACTCGTCAATATGTTTACAATTTATACAAAACGCATAGTTATTGGTTTTATTGTAATGTCAGGCTAGATACGACCTGTATTTGTCACATTTGACTTATTTGTGAATATCATAGAATGCTAAGTAGTGCCGCCTGAAATAGTGTTATCTGGTTGAAGACAAGGAATGATAATATATGTTTAAATACTACAATGTGCACTGTTTGATCCACTAAAATGCACATACCATCGTCTGACATGTCTTGTCAAACTAACATCGCCACCCAGGATATATATATATATGTGTGTGTGTGTGTGTGTGTGTGTGTGTGTGTGTGTGTGTGTGTGTGTGTGTGTGTGTGTGTGTGTGTGTGTGTGTGTGTGTGTGTGTGTGTGTGTGTGTGTGTGTGTAATCACAATAATATGTGAAACAAGTACACTGCCTCCATCCACATACAGGCGGATTTGAGAAGAGTTACAGTGATCATTTACATTTAAGCGAACATTCTCTGAAACTGGGTATTGCGCGTACGATATAACACGACATCAGGTAACTTGCGTGTTACTGATTTTGTTTAGGTTAATGTGAGTTTTACTTGTGGCTATGAATGGCGTTTTGCAGCACGTTTATCATGTTGAACGTTACACATATTCGTCCTAACCGCTTGTTCTCCGTTTTTTTTTTAACGAAGAAGAGACAAAGGCGTTCCCTTAGAAAGAGCAGCACGATACTAAAGACTTCGCCAACCATCAATGCCAGTACTCTCAAAGACACTGCGAATCACAACATGAGTAGCGCAGACCGTAACTTCGATGAACTGTACAAGGAGTTCTTCAACAACGCGACTATTGATGATCTTCGCTTTAAAATCGGTTCGATTTTGTTCTACTCAATTGTAACATATGGACTCCGTTTTGGTAGTAATTCGATAATCATCGCTGGCCAATTGCCATATATAAATGTATATGTTGTCGATAAAAAAAAAATTAAACAATAACAAAGGCAGTCCAGATTATTTATAATATACATTTAAATATATGCACCAGTGAAACCGACAGTATTTTAGAAAATTTGAAATTAGTTGGGCATTATTAGTGCATTGTAATATATTTCAATATTAAAGTAAATATTTTCAAAAGTACTACTTTATCAGGTAGATTTGCTTGTTTTTGTTCAGATCAAATATCGTGTAACTTCCGAGCAACAGTTGAGCGAAAACACACCTTTCGCTGAAAACTTAAAACAGTATTTTAGGAAATTATTAATTACGAAATCCTGCTTCCAGGTAAAGAAAGTGACGGTGGAAGCCAAGAAGTTAGACCTCCTGCAGAAGATGAAGATGATCCTTCCTGCACAGATGACATGACGTCATACACGACACAGTTCATGATGCTAGATCGGTCCAACGTCCACGCTCCAAATATATTGTATCAACTTCCCTCGATGAAACAATTCTACAGTAAGTATATCATTTGAATATATACCATGTATTGCTAATCTCGTTTCTACACTGGGCCATGGTCATCTAAAAAATTACTCATACCTCAATGATACCGAGTTTAGCATAATTACACGAGAACGCAACGTCAGTAGCCAATAAAACGTGGAAAACGTATAGGATGATATTGACACATGGTCAATATTAATTACGTGATATTGTAGTTTTTCACGAAACATTCCTGCATCAATGACCGTGGTGGCGATTTCCATACACATGGAATAATATTCAGACTACCCTCATACATTTCTTCAACGAAACTCTTACTCAAGCCACATTGATGGGATGCTTGAATTTAAATTCGGTTCAGTCTATTTACATATCCAGAGAATTTTGTGCTCACAGTAATCAAATTTGTTCGATCATACATCGCTGCGGGACAAATATGTTTCCTTCGGGATAGCCAAATGATATGACGCAGTCGCTGACCTTTAGGTAAATGCCATCTGGAGCATTTAACAGTCTGTGTATTCAGTTATCTTGTTCAAACTTGCTTAGTGCTGCAAGTTGGTATCGATTGTCATCAATGTGTTTTACATTCTAACACGTAGGTGGTAGTTCCTTTAACACGAGTAAGCCACTCACAATAATTTGACAAATGTCAATGTGCCAAATATGAAACAACAGAGCGCTGATAACTGTTGGCACATAACTTTCGCTTGCGAAATGTTTATTATAATCAAAACTAAGAACATTGCTTATTCCAAAGAAATGTTTAATTGAAAAACGCACAAGCAAGAAGATTATCACCAGACACACACAATCATATTTTCGTTAATGCACACTGTGGATACATGGTGTTAATTCAATGCTACCTAGAATTGGTCACATTAGTTAATGGTCCACGCATATGTAGATTTAACAGAGGAGGGCAAGGAAACGAGTTCACAGAATAAGAAGAATCTAAAGAAGATTGACCAACGACCGACCAGAAGGGAACTGAACTGTTCTGTATTACAGAATGACGAGCGGACCACAGGTAATATTGTGTGTGTGTGTGTGTGTGTGTGTGTGTGTGTGTGTGCGTGCGTGCGTGCGTGCGTGCGCGTGTGTGTGTGTGTGTGTGTGTGTGTGTGTACGTATATATATATATATATATATATATATATATATATATATATATATATATATATATATATATATATATATATATATATATATATATATCAGTAACATCTCCTCTGTAACATCTCACGCAGGGAAATCTCCCTCAGTAGCTTTAGTAATACTGTACAACTGAATGTCTTCCATCGTGTATGGCGATGATTTTACCCTTAAAGTTATAATACAAACGCCTAACATAAAAGATGGCCAGTCGTAGAAAACAGTTGTCAGAAGAACGACTGGCGCTCGTATTTCACTTTACTGAGTTGTAATGACATAGTGCAGGTAATCTAAGTACTGTTAATGAATGATATGTGGACGCAAATAACGTTTTAAGAAGCGGTTTAACATATTCTATGCTCAATGCTAGAGTATAGTATTTCTTTCATTGAGACCAGGAGAAGTATCGTGAAGACGTTTAGTCGTTACGGATGTTTCCATGTTGCAGGAGTGATCGGTGACGTTGACGGTGATGGGGAGCTGGACCAGGTGGCTATCGTCGGCAGCGAGGGACAAATGAACGGAGAATTTGTCTACAAGGTTCGCATCATCAAAATGAACGTTGTTGATTCCTTTACAACCAGGGGAAAGTACCGTTCCAAACTGGACGTGTATGTCTCCGAGGAAATGAGAAATGTACGCGGCATAAAACCCCTGGAAGAGATGAAATTCCGACCTGTGAAAGAACAACCATGGACCCAATATATGGGGTCGTCGGGTGATGGGATTTACCGCGAGATTGATTAGGTCTTGCGTTTATAGGATTTTAGCCAGCTTAGGAAATGTAGTTCGTATATGTGTGCTGCCCGAACATCTGCAATGTGGAAGTTTGATAATTATTTACTAAGCATGCTCACATAGTTTAGTTGCTTTTGGTATATATTTCCTAGAGTCAGCACAATCGTGACGTCATGTAGGTATGCACCCGTGTCCTCGTGTTTTAATGATAAAAATGACTGATATTATTACACATTCGATTGGTACTAGGTTACTGTTGTAAGGTCGTATGTATTCATAAATTCTTCATTCCAATGCGAAGTAAATGAGCGGCATACATCCTTAGCACATATGCAGAACTGGTCAATGTGTCTTTTGTTTTTGTGAAACTGCGGGATAAAAACGATCATTAAACATTTAAAAAGGGGCCAATCCTTAGTTATGATGGGGAGAAAAACAAAGGCCTGAATTTATATTGTGTAATTGTTGAACACACAATTTTTGCCCACCAGCGGTTCTTTATCTCTGATGGTGTATATGGAGAATGTAGGTTTTCTTTTGTTTTGTGAAACTGCGGGATAGACACGATCCCCAAACAGTTAAAAAGGGGTCATTTCTGTAGTGTATCGAGGCTACTCGATCATAGCTCATGAATATGTAATGATGGTGCGTCATCTTGAGCATGCGCACGATGAACAAAATAAAGGCGTGTTTCTGCAAAAGTTGTATTCTGTAATTCCTCGGTATAATCTAGTTCAATCGAACCCGTGTCTCATGGTTATAAATGTGAGAACACAACAAGTTATACTTTATGAACAAAGGCCTAAATTTATGTTATGTAATTGCTGAATATACAATTGTGGCGCACCAGTGTAACTTATGTGGTTCTTTCTCTCTGATGATGTATATGTACTGTTCGTGTAATTCCTGTGCCAGTTGTACTACCCTTCATTAAAACATCATTTTTGACTACTTATTAAAATACTGAATGGAGGTTGAGATTGATGTGTTGATGTGTGCGGTTCATCTATAACAATGGGACAGTAACATGCTTCTTGGTTGGGGTGCTACCGGTACAGACAAAAATGCATTTTCGACATGAGACTACCACGAGAAATGACACAGCTATGCCCACGACATTGGCAGTGCTCTAAGGACGGTACCGTATTAATATATTTTCGAATATAATTTTAATTATTCGAGATAACAGGTTCATCGCATTTTAATGGCACAATTTTAATTTTCTGAATAAACACTCAACACAAGCTAAGAAAGTGCGTCTATATGGCATGCTTGTCTCGTTTGCCGCTATATTTGTTTCATGCGAATGTGCCCATAATTATCCATAAATGCTCACACATTTCACACATAGACACATTTGGAATAAAAACAGAGAGAACAAATAATAACACATTAACTTCTATTATTTATTAAAACAAGAATTATAATTAAAATATGATAATACTAATACCAATGGTTTATTTTATAATGATATAGGTACATTTAACGCGTTATGGTGTGTCTAACTTGGGTGCCGGAAGTGCATTATCTTGTCAGCTGTCGGCTCGAAACGAAAATCACTTGTATTCCCTACTGGAGAGGCCAATGCCACTTCACGGTCAATACACCTCATTGACATCACCCCCGCGCCTTAACGGAACGCCACATAATGTCTAACCAGAAAAATAGTTCTTGGTGACTGGGGTTTGATTCGTAGTTCCCTTCATAAAAGGGTGAGCCCGACTAAGTATCGCACTGCTGCAATGCGTCAGTTGTTGTAATGGTCCACTGCTCCATTTAGACAATCTTCTACCTCTCGTTTTCATCCTAACATTCCGCCAAATATGTTGGCCCCTTTCGCAGGTGGAATGTTTTCCTCCAAACTATGCCAAACGCACGTCATCTAATCAGTTGTCGTCGTTATTAATTGTTCGTAAAACGTACACTTCCTATCGACTTGTTCACCACAACTCGACTAGTTCTCCACTGTGTGAACGTGACCAGCTGCAGAGAGGACTGGTTTGTTCAGGTCAAGTATCTTCACTGATTCAAGTCGTCATTGAACGAGGTACGGTGATTGGTATCTCTTCCACGCCAACACGAAGGCCGTTAGACCCAGCACCAGCCCCAGGCAGGCGGCAGCAGTCCCCACAGCAACCGTCGTACCTGAAATATGCACAATAATTGAGACTTTTGTCGATAGTTCCGCTGTGTCCGTCAGTGTGGCAAGTAGTGGCGGATGTAGCTCCGCGCCCTGTATAATTTTTTCGACACATTTGTTTGCGAGGAAGTTTTTATCGTTGAAAGCAACATGCATTGTCAAACAAATTGTAAACATTTAAATTAAATAAGTTAGCGGAGTAATTAAGACATACGTCCACAATTCATTAAAAACATATTCTGCCACCAGCGACTGTTTACGACTTGCTGTAGATTGGACAATCCGTCGCATAACGCTCTTTTTTTGTTTCACGATGCATCGGCAATTTCGTATTACAAAATACCCATACCAATGACAACATCAGTTAGTTGTTAGCGAGTGAATGTGTTGCTATTTTAATGTTTCTGACAAGTCGTGTCATTGATATCGTCCTATTGCATCGGTGAATCGTGGTTTCGTTGTTTAACAAGACTGAACAACATTGTCATCCAAGACAAAGATCCACGTGGCAAATGAACAAGGAAGTCATTGTCTTATCGAGAATCCAGCACATTTTTATCTATGTGTAACCCGCCCTCCTGAGATATGTGTCAACCTTGTTTTAAGCATATCCACGTGCTAGCAGTTACACAATCTGTAGATAATTTGTTCCATTCATCCATTGTCCATTGAGAACGAGTACTTTTTGATATCCAATCCACACTGATCATGTGGTAGTGTTACCTCATGTCCTCTACTTCTACTATCTTTCTTTTCTATACGTTTATATATGTATATATTTTCATACCTATTCAATATACACATGTTGGTGTTATCATCCTCACCACGCCGATGTCGCCTATGTCACTAGCATTCTAAGGAGAAAGCTTGACACCAAAACGCACCTGTCGAATGTCCTTTTGGTCGTTTCGTGGCGGAGGACATCGCGTCGGCCCCAGTCCTCAGAGACCCGCGAATAGCTGTCATTGACTACAATAGAAGACGAGGTAGCGATTCTTCTCACCTAGTTATGCACAACGTAGTCCTGCAGTTAAATGTCACGTAAGTATCTAAATATGTCTTGTTTTTTAAACTTTTCATAGGTATGTGTTAAGTTTGTAATAATTATATTTTATGTTGTTATGATTAATTTTAGTAATATGTACATTCGATATATCCGATTTTCAAAATGATTCTGAAACGAGATGCTCGAAAAAGGATGGATTCTTAGTGCATTA
This sequence comes from Lamellibrachia columna, assembly GCA_963662155.1. Taxonomy (NCBI): domain Eukaryota; kingdom Metazoa; phylum Annelida; class Polychaeta; order Sabellida; family Siboglinidae; genus Lamellibrachia; species Lamellibrachia columna. Next base: position 23,669,149 of record OY759266.1, read on the forward strand.
GTATGATCACGTGACAGCACACGCAACGCAGCATGTAATATTGTCGTAGAGTGACGTCAGATCCCATAAGAGCTACAAACCCAGTTCAGTGATTGAGAAGAGAGCCACTTTCCAAAATTGTCTGACAGTTCGTTTTGAGTTTTCCCCGCTTCATCACTTGCTTATTTTCTAAAATGGCACTATGCCATTGGCTTTGTATTGTCAAGATTTTCCAGGAAATGTATACTTTTCATATAGTCATGTGCCAATGAAGTGTTTACGTCCCTTTAAAGTGTAAAAAACTGCCAAAATAAACTTTCTCAAAATATGTCGTATTTCAGAAAGCTATTATTTTTAATGCTGTAGCGACACTTCACCATTTGAGTTGTCATGTGTTAAAGTAAACTTTCAAGTCTGTTTCACAATCAATAATATAGGACCCCTACAATAGCTACTCCTACTCAAACTTATTTTGTTTTTTAATGAACCCATTTTATTGCTACTCCCGATACCAAGTTCCCTTACCAGTTTTTCAATATTACAATTTAATGATTTTCCAAAATTAACTTTAGAAAGCAGAATATAAACAACTATGATGAATGTATTATTTCATAGCAGTTATTCGAATAAGTGCCTTTACTATTTATCTGCTGTTCAACAAATTGTCACACTTTTACTGGTTACGCCCGGTACCAAATTTTATTATGGATTGAGACATAACCAATGAAAATAATAAATTTTAAATTTACAAATACGTAAATAACAATAATTGTTACATATTTGAATCCTTTCTCGTGGGATGTTATCAATAACGCATCAAGTGAAACCCATTTAGACGAATGTTCAGCATTTTACAAGAACTGTTACGCCCGGCACTAAAATAATCACTTGTCGCCAAAACCTCCCAACTAACGTCCATTAACAAGAACATGCTTCTTCTTGCTTTCCTACATTTAGGAGCAGAGTAAACATCAGTGTTATCTCTATCACGAAAACATCTCAACTTTGCTTTAAAATATGATCAGATGGTTGTTACGCAAGGTACCTTTTAAGGTATGGTAATATTGTTACACTATATACCAAACTTTAATGTTGGACAGCTATATGCCGTGATATAAGAGGCCAATGGCAACTTTAATGAGAACACTGTGCAATTGAACGTTGTAGAAAACGTTCTGTCTAGCAACATTAATGAAATCCAGTCCGCCTAAGCATTAACAACAACAACTCCGTTACGTTACATCCATTAGTAGAACACTATACGATGAATGCAATGTGATGAATATAACTTCTTACTGGTATCATGGAATGACGATCTCATTGCAAAGGGCCAAATGGATGCGTACCAATAGCACCGAGTGGAAAACTTCAGGAATGTGCACAACGTCATGACAAAAGGATCATCCCACTATACAAGATATCGTTCCTGATAAGAATGGTTGTCACGATGCCAACACCAATACATTTCTAGGAAATTATGAAGATAATATTATATATTATACTTTTTCTTAAAGCTAGTTGCTACGTTCGGTACCAAGTTATGGTGTTTACTGTTACGTCTGGTGCCAAGCATTAATATGGTGTAGCTAAAACAATTATTCAAATAACTATCTCTGGACTGTATTATATATAGGACATACTTCAGACGTGCTCCATAGTAAAGGGTTATTAAAAATATAGTTCAATTACCAGTTGGGATATGCAATAGTACTGCAGGCACGAACAATTTCAAATCACATTCGCAGAAAAGGTTCTCATTTTATGAATTTGTTGATGTTCCCCACAATGTTTTCGTCATGAAGAAGAATGTAATAACTGTCGAATAGCAGCATAACATTCACAATTTTGGTGCAGTGATTTGTCAGAAAAAGCGTGGAATATTGATTAGAGTAAGTTTCACTATTACATATATATATATATATTATACATAAACTTGTCATACACTAACACTTCCATAAAACTCTCTCTCTCTCTCTCTCTCTCTATATATATATATATATATATATATATATATATATATATATATATATATATATATATATATATAGAGAGAGAGAGAGAGTTTTATGGAAGTATATATATATATATATATATATATATATATATATATATATATATATATATATATATTATACTCAGAACAACAACATATAAGCATTAGTTGCTGCAACCGCTGTTGCTGCCGTTGCTGCTGTTGATTTTGCGTCTGCTAACCTGGTCGCCTTCCGGGTATGACACAACGATCGGCCGAGCGGGCACGGCATCTACGACGCCTTTCAGTCTGTTGACGGCTTCTTTAAGTGTCACCCGAGACAGAGACCCTGGTATGTCGCCTGGGCCAACGGTGAGATATCAATGTAGAGTCACGAACAACCAATAGTTTGTGTTCTCACCACATGTTGTGAACATACATAGATATAGCACTGCGTTAACGGAGTCTGTGCAACACATGTTGTGAACACACATAGATATAGCACGGCGTTAACGGAGTCTGTGCAACACGTGTTGTGAACACACATAGATATAGCACGGCGTTAACGGAGTCTGTGCAACACGTGTTGTGAACACACATATATATAGCACGGCGTTAACGGAGTCTGTGCAACACATGTTGTGAACACACATAGATATAGCACGGCGTTAACGGAGTCTGTGCAACACATGTTGTGAACACACATAGATATAGCACGGCGTTAACGGAGTCTGTGCAACACGTGTTGTGAACACACATAGATATAGCACGGCGTTAACGGAGTCTGTGCAACACGTGTTGTGAACACATATATATATAGCACGGCGTTAACGGAGTCTGTGCAACACATGTTGTGAACACACATAGATATAGCACGGCGTTAACGGAGTCTGTTCAACACATGTTGTGAACATACATAGATATAGCACAGCGTTAACGGAATCTGTGCAACACATGTTTGAGTTGAACCAAAAGCGTTCAGTTGACATCCGTGAGAAACGGAGGGATGGCGATTAATTAACTACAGAAACACTCTAAGAACGTTACTTCCTAAGGCGGCTTGTTTCGAGCTACGAACACCAACTAACACTAGCTAACATCACATGAAAGGTTACTGTGATAAACACAAAGCTAAAACTACTGAACGTATCGGTAGTAAATATAGCGGTTGCTCACAATGTCAGGTATGACAAGTTGCTATACCTGAGCTTATTAAAAATTAATGACGTTACCTTTTATATGAGGAATCTCAAACAAAGTGACCCAAATATCGACGAAAGTTGACGACGAAATCACAACCTATAAAATAAACGTGAAAAGCCAAGTAGTGTAGTTTATTTATACAGATAAACGTATAAATATTATATTTATCTCTGTCCTTCGAGCTCCTAATGTCAGTGATATAAGTGTTGCTGCAAGAATTTTTTTACTCCGATTGTGGCAGAGATATCGGTGTTTGTCAAGGTTGCTAATTCATTATTGCGATCAGTGAAAGTCCACCATGTTTTGGTTGTATATGTAAAATGTTATGTAAAATCATTATGCATAGATGTTTTATAAAGTGATATAAAGCAGGTTCTCAGGTGAAATATGTGTGCGTGTTTGAAACCATGCGTGCGTATACTACATATACACACACAGGAGTGAAGATGTTTATCAGACTAGACGGTTCAAATGAGTAATATTTTTACTTATTTCACAGTCAATTTGCCTTTTTTCTTCCTGTGACGTTTCGACTGCTACCAGCAATCTTCTTCAGACGACTACCGCTATATGGCGACACGATAGCCATTCTACACATACATATCGTCTTGCCATCCTCGCCAGACTAAAGAGAGAAGGGAAGATCACATAACAACAGTACTATTACATATACGCCTCACCAGAAGCCATCCCTATGCTGTACAGCACACCGAAAATCCACAAAAAAGACAACCCCTTTAGACCGATAATGGACTATACTGGCTCAATAGCTTACAACGTGTCACGAAGCCTAGCAGATCGTCTTGGTCCTATGGTAGGACTGACACAACACCATATAAAAAAATCAAGACACCTGGCAGATAAACTGAAATCAATGACCCTACACGAAGATGAAAGTGTTCACTTCCCATGATGTTGTGTCTCTCTTCACTAACACGCCTATACCTAAGAATATGGAGATAATTAAAACCAGACTACAGAATGACATCACCTTAACAGATAGGACGAGACTGGAAATAGAAGACATCATGGCATTATTGGACTTTGTTTTGAACACAACCTACTTCACATTCAGAAACACTGTATATCAACATAATTTTTGCACAGCCATGAGTAGTCTAGTGCCCCCTATTGTCGCCAACCTCTTCATGGAACATCTCTAAAAAGAGGCCATTGCCACAGCCCCGACCAACTGCCGACCTAGAATGTGGACACGTTATGTAGATGACATACTAGATGTGATAAAGACAGGGATGCAACAACACCTGACCGACCATCTAAACACAGTGGACGAGACAAACAACATGAAATTCACACATGAAGAAGAAGCAAAAGGAACGATACCACTTTGGACACATTGCTAGTGAGGAAGGAATCGGGGAAGGTGAAACTACTAATCTTCCGGATGAATAGTCATACAGACCAATACCTAATTTTTTTTCTCCACACCATATGTTACACCAGAAGATGGGACTGATCCGTACGTTACTAGACATATGCAAAACACTTGTGACAGAGGAGGAAGATAAAGGAAAAGAAAGAGAACACAACAGGGAAGCTCTAACGAGATGCGGGTATCCACGATGGACCATATCAACAGTACAGAGAAAGATGGAGAGAAAAGAAGATAACATCAGGAAAAAATACAGTGGAAAAAGACAAGAACAAAGGCAAGGTGGAATTTCCATATGTCCAAGGATTATCCGAAACCACATCACGGATCATGAAGAAACACAAGGTGAATACAGCAATGAAGCCTCACAACACCATCAAGAGGTCACTGGTAAGACCAAAAGACAAAGTCGTGCGAAGGGGTGTATTCCATAACGTGTAAGAACTGTAATGCCGCATACATCGGAGAAACGAAACGTACTCTCATCAAAGAACACAAACACGACGCTGAGGAAACATCAACGGCAGACTTTACACCCGAAGTCACATACAAACATCAAAAAAGAGATGTATAAATCAGCTATCACAGATCACATGACTCAACAAAATCACAGTAATACATCTGCGTAGAATGACTAACGTGTCGCCATCTATCAGTAGTCGTCTGAAGAAGATTGCTGACAGCAGTCGAAACGTCACGGGAAAAAAAGGTAAATTGACTGCGAAATAAGTAAAACATATTACTCATGTACACAAACATATCACACGAAGAGAGAGGAGAGATGTGATGTATACACACATGCACACATGCACACATGCACATATGCACACATGCACACATGCACACATGCACACATGCACACACTGGTTGAAACAACGAATGTAAAACATATAACAGGTCACAATTGTATACCTAAACTTAAATGCCTCTGTACTTCGAAAATGCGTAACTTTAATTTATAAATTAAAAGTATCCTTATTAGATTTTGTGGACGTTGTTTTCGCTCTCATCGATGACACACTGTTCTGCAATTTCTACGAAAATTGGTTTCTAAATCAGAGGATATGTAGAAGCCAGCTTCGGCTGCGGGAGTAAACTGCGTCCAGCCAAGTAATATTTAGTGTCGTATTCACTGTCTTTTTTTCGTGAATTGACCAGGACGTGTTTAATCAAATATCAGCTTGGTAAGTTGACATTTGCAAACTGCAATTTTTATCAGGTTTCTTTTTGATACGCCTTTGAGCTCGGGTTTCCGATAATTTAGGCGCAATATAAGTGTTCTTATTATTACTATTACTATTATTATCATTATAAAACATAAAATACTACTCGACCTATTGCGCGTCCGACTGACTGTGTGATGTAAATGGTTCATGGCAGGTCTGGCAGGAACGTTTCACTACTGACAATATGAATATGTGTGTGTGTGTGTGTGTGTGTGTGTGTGTGTGTGTGTGTGTGTGTGTGTGTGTGTGTGTGTGTGTGCGTGTGTGTGTGTGTGTGTGTGTGTGTGTGTGTGTGTATATATATATATATATATATATATATATATATATATATATATATATATATATATATATATATATATATATATATATATATATATATATAATAGTTAGTCATAATCGACCAAGTAAAGTTACAATATTGGCAGTCGACTGAACATTTCCATTTTTATTTTTTCAAATTAATACCGCTCTTTCTGAAGATTATGATTGTAAATCGATCGAACGAATAGTTTGTTGCTAAGAAGAATTTGGAATTCAAAAAGGCGCCGTTTTGGAGTTCGGCATCGGTTTGAACGATTACTGCAACATTGACCGTAGAGGCAGTACAACAACATTGACTGTAGAGGCAGTATAAATACATTGACTGTAGAGGCAGTACAACAACATTGACTGTAGAGGCAGTACAACAACATTGACTGTAGAGGCAGTACAACAACATTGACTGTAGAGGCCGTACAACAACATTGACTGTAGAGGCAGTACAACAACATTGACTGTAGGCTGTACAACAACATTGACCGTAGAGGCAGTACAACAACATTGACTGTAGAGGCAGTGCAACAGCATTGACTGTAGAGGCAGTACAACAACATTGACTGTAGGCTGTACAACGAGGAAGAAGGCAGCAATGAAAACGATGATTATTACGATTATTACGTCGAAAATGGTGAGTGCTTGACCTGTGTGCCCGAGTATGCAGCAAAGTTCAATTAAAAGTTTAAATGACCATTATCTTGATAACACATTTATGATATTACAACATACAGCTTCCAGAAAAAATGCGACTGTAATTGACAGATCATAGCATAATGGTACGCTATGCGTCATCTGATAAACTAAGAAAAAAAAAATTCAAATGTAACATTTGGCCGAACATGACAGCAGAGGACACATGATGTAGACATCGATTTACGGCAGTTATTAGCACACTGATGAAATAATAACCTTTTTCTTCGGATGATTGATTGGTCTGTCAAGTAACCGTTTTATACAAATTAAAACATTAATTTTTAGATTTTCTTTTAGAATGAACAATTCGGTGAATCGGGTATTTTAATTGTACGACCCCCCACCAAGTACCCCCGGTCAGTTAACCAATGAACAATGTTGTACATCCTCGTAAAGACGGGGGAAAGCTAAATGCAGTGATCTACCTCAATCTCGCCGACACGAATAAGTTCAATGCCAGTCTCTCTGGCTATGTATTCCCGCAGGGTCGATTCTAGTAGTGTCGGTTTGTATCGCACCAGGCCGCAGTAGCACCCTACATTCAAATAACAAAGGCTATACGAAATGACTCGCCCAATATTCGCGCATGCATTTATTAGTGATCATGTGTTATGCTTTTAGCTTTTTCGAACTGAAATTAATTTAATAGTTTCTCCGATGGTTACATCAAAATTGAATTACATATTTGCACAAACGTGCTAGCAAGTCATAGTCATTACTAGACAGGTACGATTTTTTCCAAAACAAATTTCTGAAACGAGACGAACGAAAATTATTATTGCGAAGGCAGCTTTAATATAAGAAATGTAAGGTCGTTGTACCAGGAAGGCTGAACACAACTCGTTTTGCTTGCTCCGGCCTCTCATAACAGGCCGATATGTCAAACACAGAAAACTCGTCGACTCCTTCCTTGTAGTCGTACACGTGGGTCGCGTTGGGGATGAGATCCTCTGTTTTCCACGGCTAAAATACGTAACAAACGTACATGTGTAAATAGGAAATAAAATAGTGTCAACTAGCCGAGATATACGTAAGGCATCAGTGTCGTAGATTGCAAATTTGGAGGCAGTCTGGCAGTATCTCCTCAAAGGAGTCCACTCGCCTCTTTATATGTTACTTCTTGGACTATTGGTCTCTGATCTAAGGATTGGCGATGCATTAACAAACACATACTTATTTACTGGCGTGTTTACTGCTTACCAAATATGCTTTTCTACAGGTCGGAGAATGATGGAAGCAGTTGGGAATTCAGTGATGAGCCATTTATCAGAGGGCGTCACTGCGGCTTCGCTATCGGAAAATATCGCGTGTGTGCTATTAATATTTAAAATGGAATTTCTTGTCGAAAGGTTGTCTTTCGCATTTGCATTTAAATGCATTGTTGTCCAATGCGCCGCATTTGCATCAAAACCAGGGTTGTTTGATTTAAATCATGATTTAAATCACTCCACAAAAAAATCATTGATTTATGATTTTTTTTCCGATTTTTTTAATCGCTGATTTATATGCATTTAACACAAATAATTGTTTACAAGCATCGAGATCAACAAAGTTGTATATGTTTTTTTAATACAAAAGCACAATGTGCGCACACTTGTGTAGTTGTATTGTCACCAGATAGCCTGATAGTCAAATATTTTATGACATTGTGTATATTTGAGCTATTCCCTTTCTGAATGCAGTAAAGCCATACAAACTTGTCTTCAAGAGGAAGTATCTGGGGGGTTAAAGTCCACTTAGAGCTTGTTCTAATTGTTACCAATGCAGTACGTTGACTCAAGTGAAGACAGTCTTGGTGACAATTGTTTAATACTGTACCAGTTTGCAGTCTGGTTGGAGACCCATATAGTACACAGAGCCATGGACTCTGCTAATCCACCCTCTCAGCAAACAATAATTATCACTGTAAAGCCACAGACACACAACATGCTTTCCTTTCCAAGACAGATTATGCAACTACAGGGGGTGAGGCCTTGTGGACATTGCTTAATGTCTTTATATAAGCAAAAATCATGTACCCTCTGTTAAGACAAGTACCCAAATCGATTTGAATAGAACACGTTTGAAAGAGTTTATAAAGATAAACATATATAAAATGTATATATACCAGATAAAAAAATCAAATAAAAAATAATCCGATTTAAATATAAAAAAAATCCGATTTTTTTTAAATCATTATTTTTTTCAAACCTGATCAAACATTTGTATTTGCAAATGATGCAAAGACATTGAATTTGATTCCAAAACATTTGTAACATAGATGGCGCGTAATTGTCGGGTGTCTAGTTATCCTGCTACCATTTTAGCCCCAAACGATTATTTTAGACAGCTTTGCAGAAGAAATAAACCACCAGGTCATCTCTCTGTCAATGGACAGGCCCTTCAATTCCTGCCTGCCTGAATGATCAGCCCACCCCTGTTGGAAGTATGTACTTACTTACCTATGCCGTCGGTAAAGTTCACATAACCTTTTGAAATCCTAATTAGTTTGTAACCTGTCTCAAACATTAACTCCAACCTACCCCGAGAAGCCGTTTCAAAGCTCGCTGGTGCACCTGCATTGTTGTTAGTCGGGTCTGGTGCTACTAACCTCTTGCTGAATTACCAGGAGGGCTAAAGTGGAAATGCGCTGGTGTATGATGTCCAGCATGAAACATAAATGCCCCTATTGTCTTGTCACTGGACTTGTACAGACGCCCATTCACACACGTTGGCCACTGAGGATTGGCAAGTGACTTGACTAACTCATTGAGATATTGACTCGTTGAAAGTACATGGCAATTGAAGTTCATTTGGAATGTACTTAAGTACCAGTACAAGTGCGTTTGCTTTTTTGCAAATGTACTAGCACAAGCACTCCAAATATTGTATTTAAGTACACAAGTACTGCAGTACAACCCTAGGCAACACAACCCAGACCACAGAGGATTCCAAAATTAATAGAATACTAGAACAGTTCAGACCACCAACGTTAGACAGTGAAATGTTCATAGCATTATTCCAGTGTTATATTCATATGAGAATATAGATAAAATAATTGCAAATTTGGTATAGAAATACAATATTTATTAAGGATGCGAAACCAAATATAACCTTCTGAACCTACTAAGATTGACTCCGGCAGTTTGCTAGGTATTTCGGTGGTCTGAAAGTAAGCTTAAACACTTAAACCTCAGCTGCAATGCCGTCCAATCCGCCCCTCCCAACAGTCAACAGCTTCCGACGCCTATCAGTAATTACATTTACCTAATACTCACCTGAGCAGTTGTTTCATACCAGAATCCGAACAGTTTATTTCGACCGCCGGCAGTCGCGTAGCCGCGGTCGAAGCGTAGCAACACGTCCGGGTCGTCGAAGTTCATTCCTTCCGTCACCCAACCATCCTGATACAAACGTTTGTAGTCAGAATAAAGGAAATATGTCAGTAATATAACAATGTATAAGAAGTATAGATCAGTAGGCGACTGGGTTGCTTTTGTCTGCGTAACAACCCACTACGCAATGTGACAGTAGGGGATTGAAACGTAATAACAGGCATCCGCAATCGTCTATACATTGCTGTTTGACTCTTTGAAAATTAATGACAATATATTTGGCAACTGAAGACCGGGAATGGAGTAGCGTTAGTCCTACCGCTGTGTAGTAGACTTCCACCGTTGTGTTGTCGCCATGTTGAGGCCAGTTGACCCGAGACGCCGCGAAGATGTTCACCAGATGATCCCTTTCCATGGTCTGCACACACGCATAGGACCACGAGGAACAACGATGCATCAAGATTAAATTTGCAACCGTTCTTTGTCAGTTTACGATACACATGGGTTGCGTAAAAAGGGAGGTTCGGAAAATGGAAAAGTGAAATGAAATAATAACGTATTGTCCAAGATATATTTTCCAAGATATTATGATATTAGCCTTGATAGTAGTTTAATACTATGACGCCATATGATCTTTGGGTCATTTGATACTGATGACTCGAGCACCGTCGATTTAACACACATATATGATTTAGTGTGCAATATCCTCATACATTCGTTTGGCCACTTACTGTATCTTGGTAAACAAAGTTGGGAAAGACAGACAAATCGAAGAGGCCAGGAGATTTTCGTGCATTCACCCCTGCCGGATCCCAAGGTCCAGCAAAGAAATAAGGCGAAGTTGAGTTTGCCATCGATTCTATAGTGCAGTTTCCGCGGTCGATATCTATCACGTAGCGTAGATCTGACAACACAACATATTGTCTTAATCCATAGAATTTACCTTGAATGGTACACTATTAATCACCAGATGACGAATACGTCGAATGTCGACAGGTGTTCTATTAAATGCATGTTGTTGCCTAGTGCTTTATCTTCCTTTTGATGTTTTAGAAGCAATGACAGTACGATTTTTTACCTTAGTGAAAGGGTCTTCAGTTAAGAAATTTGTATCTGGTGTATCTGAATCAATGCGTCGCTGACATGATTGGAATAAAATTAATAATTATATATGGAAAAGATTCGCGCGATTATTTTGCCGTGCGCTAAAACAATCCGTATATATGCCAACACATGCTCAATCGCGTTCGTTCATAGTTATTCAAACGTCAGATCCGCCGAAGTTTGTGTTCTGATGCTAGATGCTTGATGCTTGTGACTTGTGATAATACCACTAAGTGTTGGTACGATGTATTATTTGCTGAAAAATAAGTATTTTACGTTCTTGTCATTGTCGTGGATACAATGTTGTTCCGACTCTCTAATTTAAATTACAGAATGATGTTTTGCACTTCCGTCAACAATTTCTAACGATTTCACCGTTAAGTTGGTGTTATGCTATGCATCAGAGGCGCCAAGGGTTATTTCGGGTGAGTTCTATTGCATGAACAGCTGGCTTTTAAAACATCAATTGTAAGTACTATTATCTTCACAATGGTACGCTTTACATTACACAAGGGACGATTAACTCATGTGCAAGTTGTAATTACGTGTAATATCATCAATATTCCTCTTACCTTTGGGAGGATCGTCACCTGCACTAAGAAGTATGTTACAATATTACATCAAAGCAAGGCGAAATTCGTAAACTAATTTACAGTGTGGAATTTAGTTGGTATCTCAAAATAAATACATGCATTGACATTTAGCAAGATTTTGTACGTTCAACAGTTGCTGCATGTTAGCCCCCACCGTCTTCATTCGATAACGTGTCACTTATTCATTGCACCAAAAGTAAAAATCACCACGTCGCAATAACATATGCTTTTCATTCCGTCCGCCATATGTCGAGCAATAATACAAGACGATCCACAATCGGTTAGCGACGCACAATAACTAACCATCCACAATTAAATTGAAGAATCACGACACTTCTTACGCTGCTCTGTAGACTATAGGTTGGACGTAAATGTGGACAAACTCAATGTTGTCTTCCTGATGGAAAATACAATAACATCAGTTATTTTTGGCAACTTGCTGTATTACCTGTGTTGTAGTCGCGGACTACGTGAAGGTAACTGTGACCAAAGCGGCTTTCGAAAGTAGTTCCCGGGAAGACGATTACGACGGAGCTCGCCAACTTCATTTTGCTGTCGTAGAACTCCTACAAAATACGTCGTTGACATGTGTTGACATCATAATAGTAGTCTTATATATAGTATTCTGGGTGGAGGGTAAATATGTAACCTGTCGTGGATTAACAAACTCTACAGATGAAAACTCTAACCAATGCTGCAGGAGTTGAGATGATGGCAAACCAACAATGGAGGACTATTGTGATTTGAGGAAACCCACTCGATACTCTTTCATTAAAGCGAAACAAAAGTCATGGTTTAGGGCCTGTGCACCTTTTAGAGTTACTAAGACATAACGATTTGCAAACTAAATCAAGAATATGACGCCAGTGGTTTACTAAGAAAACCTTATTGAACACACAACATCTTAATTGCATGGGCAGCGCCATACTCTAAGATAACTCTACGTCACGAGTGCTTGTAGTCTGGCAATATTAGCTCGCCAAATTAAAATATATTTGTAAAAACCTAGTTATATTCTTTCCAATAGAATATGGCAGTGTCGTTTGCGCATAAACTCAACTTATGCAATACATGTTGGCCTTTGTTTAGAAAACGTCTCCTGTTCTGACTTAGTAGCTAGGTTGATTAAGAGATGGCGTTGCTTCCGACGGCTCTTCAGTTTCGGTAGAAGGCACTGAAGTCGATTTCTTAGAAATGTCAGGCGCTTATCGATCGCCCAATGAACATGTTAGCCTCCGGTATATTTGAGATTTGACCAGAATCTCCCACTTTCAGAACAAATTCCGAGAAAAGTTAAACGTATTTGCAAATGATTAATTTTTATTAACTATTTAGGTGCATTGCTCCAAAACAATGATTTTCATTTCGCTTTACTACAAGTTTTATATGGTACATTATTAACCGTTTCTTCCATTCGAAGGCACATTTGAATCAGTTGAGACGCGGTAGCTAGCAAGGCACCATTATGACCTACGAGTAGGACAGACTCAGACTGACCAACGAACCTCTCTGAATGCAGAGAACCTGTAGTTGGAGTAGACCATTACGACGGTGGCGCTGAATGAGTCGAACTCGTCCGGCCGGTGGTGCTCCCTGGCTCCCGGAAAATTCTCACAAGTGACACCACGTGGGATCTGCAAACATCACCGCAGACGTTGGTGGACGATATGCAAGGAACTGACACATACGATTACAGCAACAACTAAAAGGCCTACTGCACGAGGATAGCTTAATTACTAGAAATGCATACTGTATAAATACACGCACGCATGGACAGGCACACACGCGCACACACGCAGACACACATACACACGCACCCACAAGTTACTATACAAAGCAAGCTACCCATGGCGTCTTCAAACTCAGAGAGTAGTAATAAGGAAAGCCTATCGCAATTGGTCACGAAATTACTTTACGCCAAGAAAATGTTCCCATTTGTTGTCGACCCATTGGACAGATAGTTAGGCGGCATCGACTTGACTTCCACCTCTTTGCTGATGATTCTCAACTGTATGTCTCATTTAAGATCAAGGACACCAATGATGAGATGGCTGCACTAGCACACATCCAAGCATGTATGGGAGAACTAAAAGCATGGATGACTCATCATCGTCTTCAGCTGAATGACGATAAGACTGAAGTGCTTGTGATCACTACACCGAGCTCGGCTAGCAAGCACAGTCTGACTGATGTCGTCATCGGTGACAGCATCCTCCAGCCTACTGCCGTCGCTCGCAACATTGGAGTGATGTTTGACAGTGAGCTCAGCATGAAATATCAAGTGTCGAAACTGTGCAAGGTAGCATAATTTCACCTACATCGGATTCGAGATTGCTTGACACAACATGCCACTGAACTCCTGGTTCACTCCCTTGGAAATGGCCTCCTTTATGGTGTACCTGACCAGTTACTGGACAAGCTGCCAGTGCAGCCATCTCATCATTGGTGTCCTTGATCTTAAATGAGACATACAGTTGAGAATCATCAGCAAAGAGGGGGAAGTCAAGTCGATGCCGCCTAACTATCTGCCCAATGGGTCCCGTGTAGAGTGTAAACAAAACTGGGCCAAGAACAGACCCCTGTGGCACTCCATGCAGCAGCTCCGACGGGTCAGACTAGGTCTGGCCTAGGCAGACAGTCTGAGTCATCGAAGTCAGGTATGACTCAAACCACTTGTGTGCGACGCCGATGACACCCGCGCTTCTCATGCAAGCCAACAGTAGTGTATGATCTACAGTGTCAAACGCCGCTGTCAGATCAAGTAGGAACAGCAAGACACCCCTCTTGTTGTCCAGGGTCATCAAGATGTCATTCTGGATTCGCATCAATGCAGTTTCAGTACTGTGATTCGGTTTATAGGCAGATTGGAATTTTTCCTGCAGATTGTTGTGCAAGACGTGGTCAATGAGCTTGTTCAGCACTACCCTCTCTGTCAACTTAGAGATAAAGGACAGATTAGAGACAGGTCGAAAGTTTTTCATGACATCTTTGTCCAATGAAGGCTTCTTGAGCAAAGGCGTCACAAGCGCAGCTTTCATTTTTGTCGGCACAATTCCTGTTGACATGGACAAGTTGACAATGTTTGTAATGCTTGGTAGAAGACAGTCTAAATGTTCCTTCAGAAACCAGGTCGGCACATGATCAAGTGCACATGACTTTGAGGGACTCTTGTTGATCAGTCGTCTCACCTCGTCTTCCGTTGCAGGTAAGAAAATGCTGAGTTTATTATCCACAGTGCCTGGACTGCCATCTGGAGGCACGTAGTTGGGGTCTGCCTTGAGTGTCAAGTTCTCCTGAATCAGCACGACTTTGTCCTGGAAGAATGCACTGAATCTGTTAGCCAATTGTTCCAGTGAACCCCCATCAGGTAGGCTAGCTTCTGGCTTGATCAACAGGGCGTTGACAACATTATACAACTGTTTGTGGTCAGATGCAGCTTCGGTGATCTTTGCAGTGTAGTAAGTAGACTTGGCGGAGGAGATGAGCTGATTTACGTGCCGTCTCTGATCTTTGAAAAGATCGCGGTAAATTGTGAGCCATGATTGTCTCCATTTCCTCTCCAGTTGCCGTCTCTTCTGCTTAGCCATCTTGATGTCACCATTGAACCAAGGAATTTTGGGTCGGACTGTGATTGTTCGTGTCTGAATTGGGGCATGCTTGCCTAATAGAGCTGACAGGGTAGTGTCGTACTGCTCAAGAAGACTTGCTGCTGAGGTGGCAGGGTCAAGGCACAGGGTTGATGCCTCAATGTCGACTCGGAGCATCTCTTTATCTAAGGCAGCATAATTCCTGTATTGCACTGACTGTCGAAGCGGCTGGGGTTTTGGCAGATGTAGATCACAATGGACAGCGCCATGATCTGTCAAGAAGTCAGATACAGTAGTCTTTGATACCAGATTGTCCGTTAATTTGGTGATTATCAAGTCTAACGTATGCCCATCCATGTGAATGGGTCCCGACACGTGCTGGCAGAGAGAGTGGTTCGAACGGATGTCACGGAAGCGGGAAGCATCAGTGTTCAGTTGGTCCTCATAGTGGAAGTTGAAATCACCCAAAATCAGGGTGTTCTGAGATTTGACCACGTGGTGCTGAAGGAAGTCTTGGAATTCACTCAGAAAGAGGCCAATGGTTGACTTGTTTCTTTTTGATGGCGGAGGGCGATAGATCACAGCCAGTTTCACTGTTGACGAAGCACTAAGTGTGACTTCCATGTTTTCAAACGAATTTGTTTTCCATGAAGACTTTGATGCCATGTTGATGTTGGATTTGTGGAGAATGGCAATCCCACCTCCTCTAGCTATGGTGTTCTTGTGCTGTCTCCTCGGAACATGGGTAAACTTGTAGCCAGGAATTGTCATGGCTCTGATTATCTGGTCATCATCAGGAGTATTACGTAACCATGTCAAAGCCACGATGTCAAAGCCGTGCTCAATAATATAGTCAGAGAGGGGTGTCACCTTGTTCCTCACCGACTGGGCGTTTATTAAGCACATGGTCATGGTGCACAGCTTGCTCCGTTTGGTGGCACATACTTGGAGGTTCGAAACAATTGGGTCCAGCCTGTTGCCCCAGAAAATGCGTTGCAGGTCTGTTTCCGATGATCGGGTTGATTTGTTGTTGCTGTTGTTGTTGTTTGTAGTCACCCCCACGACAACCCCGCTTGGTTGGCGGGTGGAGTGACACCCCCCCCCCCCCGCGCTGCAAGCGGCTCTCCAGGCAGCATTGCCAAGACGACCCCCGCTATTGTTGTACTGCAAGCTGGTCAAGAATTGTCTTGTATACACAAGATTCATTGTCAAGCTTTGGTAGCAGCGGTCACACTCGACTGACCACCAGCAGTAGCCACACAGGTGCAACACTCACTGTTCAAGATGCAAGTCTTTAAAACACACAAAAAAAGTCGCAAGTACTTGCCAAAAACACCATCTGAACATCTCAGTGCAGTCATCAAGCATTCACGGACAAAGTAGTCAATATGTAAACACTGTGCACTGTGATAAAAATCTATAAAATCCACAAAGTTTAAGAGCTGAGTGTGCATGCAGCCACAGGGCGCAGTGTCTTAGTTAACAGTGTAGTCATTTAGCTTAGTTGTTTCACTACACAATGAGTATAAGTATAGGCCAATGGGCGAACATTTTGTAAAACGGGTCCAAATTGCTCTACAACAAAATGGAAAATGTGTGACTCAGATCGTGTTACTTTTGTGGTTTTCGTGTGTTAGATGAGTTGTTGCCGTATACTACACGGTGAGAATGGAAACAATAGCGACATTGTTTAATAAAAGGACCAACCTTCCTGTTAGGCATCAGCAGAACAGGCTCTGCTACCGGAAAGTCGTAATGTATGGTCGAAATATTCCTGCCGGCTGAAAGAAAAACTTACCCAATTAAGCTTTGTAACCAATCTTTTTCAGCTTACGTTTTCTCGATGTAGCTTTTAAGATTATGGCCCAGAACGCAATATTACCTCCGTTTTATAAATGAAAGCATTTGCCGTGTCCCGTTTTCAAATCCCGGCTATACTATGTGTGATCTCGTGATGCGTCTTCGATAATCTGGTCTTTTGTTGAAATCTTGTTTAAACACCAATTGTTTCCATTTTACTACTTATTTGAAAATAATGGTTTTCAATAAACCGCTAGTATCCCGTTAGTTACTATCATTATTTGTGTCATATTATGCGTATATTATGCAATATGTTTTGATCAGTCATTCATGGCAATGCAATATATTTTGATCAGTCATTCATGGCGCCGTGCAAACGGCAGGTAAAGCCCACCAGGCATTTAATATGCAACAGTTGTAGCAACTGGGTGGACTTCGTCAAGTCCGGGTGCGAGAAGTCCTGGGCTGAGGTTCAGGCGGATAGTTTTAATTTTAAGAGTAGGGAATGTTCGAGGATGAAGGAACTTGAGGTGGAGTTAGAAAAGCTGAGGCTGCTCGTTGTGGCATTGGTGGGAAGGGAGCAGGTAGGTTGCGCCAGTGGTTCCGGTGGGGGGACAGTAGATGATAAAGTGCGGGGAAGACGACGAGAGAGATGCTAGGGAGAGCTCACCTCAGCCTGGGAGGAGGCTGAGGGGAGGTAAGGTGACAGGTCGTAGGGAGACAGGACGTCAGGAGACGGGACGTAGGGAGACAGGACGTAAGGAGACAGGAAGTAGGGAGACAGGACGAAAGGAGACGAGAAGGAAAGAAATGGGAGGGAAGACAAATGGATCGAAGGAAAGGGGAGTGGCGGAGACAGTAGCGAAGGAGTTGGGGGGCAAGGAGACGATAGTTAAGGCGATGGGAGTGAGGGAGACGGGAGGGAGGGAGGGTGTCAGGAGGGAAGGCGACGGGAGCGCAAGTTAGCCAGGCGACGGGACGGAAATATGACATGTTGATGAGTGAGAGAGAGCCTGATAACAGTCTGCCACAAAGTGACAATGCTGCAGGACAGAATGTGACGGAGGGGATCCATCGAAAGAGTTATTCCGTGGCAGTGAGAGAGGGGGTGAGAAAGAGAGCGAGGGTATTTGTGGAGGACTCAATAGTTTAGGAAGACCGACAGAGTCTTAAACAAGGGAGATGACGTGGTAGTTTGCTTGCCTGGGGCCAAAATAGAGGCGAATACTGAGAGGGTAGAAAACATCGTGGGTTCGGGCAAGTGTGGATCTGTTTTAGTACACGTAGGGACAAATAACGTAGAGAGGGAGGGTACAACTGCCATAGTTAGGAAATAAAGGAATTTGTTCAGAACACAAAAGCAGACGCAGGTTGAGCAGGAAATACTGTCAGGGATTTTACCTGTAATAGGAAGGAGGGGTCATAGATATCGAAATTGCCGGGGGATGGCAATTAACATGCTAGTCGAGAAGCTATGTAGGGAAGAGGAAGTTGGTTTTGTGGATTTGTGGGGAAGTTTTTTTGGAAGGGCGGATATGTACACGAAGGACGGGCTTCATCTAAGTGGAAAGGGGGCAGCAGTATTTGCGGATAGATTCTCAGCAGCAGTAGACAGTGGCATGGGTAGCATATCAAATATTTTTGGGAGTAAACACTATTTAACCTAGAAGCGCAGGGGGGTTACTTAGAGATGCCTCAAGTAGGACAAGAGGCCATTAGTACAGATAAACCAATAACAAAATGTCCAAAAAACATATCTGAAGCAGGTTATAGATGCGTGTGTTTAAATGCTAGGAGTATAGTAAATAAGAAAAACGAATTAAACTTTATGGTAGAAGATATTGATCCTCATATAATTGGTATTACCGAATCATGGGCCAACACAGACATAACAGATGCTGAATTAGGATTGACAGGATACGTAATGTTTAGGAGAGATCGAATAGGAAGAAGGGGAAGGGGAGTTATTTTTATATGTTAAAGAATCTATTCAGGTTTATGAAATACAATTAGAAAGCGAAGCAGATTAAGATGAAGCTGTTTGGTGCAAAATAGTTTCAGGAAATTCAAAATTAACTATTAGATTAGTTTACCGAAGTCCAAACATAAACGAAGAGGATAACACAAAATACAAAATGCTATAAAGGAAGTTAGTAAAGGGGAATGTATCATAATGGGAGATTTTAACCATGGACACATACAATGGAAATCTCTAGAGAGTACAGGGGGTGAGGACCAACAATTTCTAGTTTTATTCAGGAGAGCTTCCTTACCCAGCACGTGCTAGAACCAACCAGAGGAGAAAATGTATTAGATAGAGTTTTACAATCACAAAAAAAGATTTAGTGGGCAATGAAAAATTGCATGAACCATTGGGTAACAGTGACCACAATCAAATACATTTTGACATCAATGTAAAATCAGAAGGTAAAAATAAAAAAACGTATAGGAGAAACGTCCACAAAGGTAACTATAAAGATATGAGAAAATGCTTAGCAAAGCTAGATTGGAATAACATGCTGATGAATAAGAACGCAATTGAATGTTGGAATATTCTAAAATATGAAATTGAAAGAATCATCGATAAATTTGTTCCCTTGAAAAAACAAGGAAAACTGCCTAGAAAGAAACACTTGTCAAAAGAAGCTATTAGAAAAATAGTGTTTAAGCAAATTATGTGGAGGGTTTATATGCATACCAGAAAGGATGAAGACTATGCAAATTACAAAGAGGCACTTAACCTAGCTACAACTGAAATTAGAAAATCTAAAAGAACCTTTGAAAAAAAATTGGCATGTAATATAAAAAATTACACCAAGAGTTTGTATGCTTATGTAAGGAGTAAACAGAAAGTTCGAGATAAGGTCGGACCACTGGAAAACAACAGGGGAAACATAATTTCACGGGTTTCAAATGGCAGAGGTCCTGAATGAGTATTTCAGCTCAGTTTTTACCACAGAAGATTTCAGCTCACTTCCAGTTCCATTTACTAAATCTGAAGGCAATACATCAGAACATTTAGGGCAGTTATTTGTAACTCCTGAAATCATAGCAAAGAAAATTAAGAAGATGAAAGATAAAAAATCACCTGGAGTTGATGGGACACAACCAAAACTGCTTAAGGAAATTGTTGAGCAAATTAGTACACCACTTGCAATTTTTTTTAACTTGTCACCAGAAGAAGGAATAGCTCCTTCAGAATGGAAAGAGGCAAACATTAAGCCGCTATTTAAGAAGGGATCGAGGAACAAGCCAGAAAATAACAGACCAGTGAGTTTAACATCAGTTGTATGTAAATTACTCGAAACATTAATTAGAGACCACATGGTGGAATTCCTTGTAAAACATAAATTAATAAATACATCTCAACATGGATTCCTAAAACAAGGTCATGTCTAACTAATCTCTTATGTTTTTTGAAGAAATTACAAAGTGGGTAGATGACGGGTCACCAGTGGATGTTGTCTACTTAGATTTTCAGAAAGCTTTCGATAAAGTGCCACATCAAAGATTGTTACTTAAACTAAAAGCCCATGGTATATAGGTAATGATGTAATCAACTGGATAGAAAAGTGGCTTACACACAGAAAACAGGGAGTTATAGTAGATGGTGAGATTTCAAATTGGACATCTGTTTTGAGTGGGGTACCACAGGGACAAGTATTAGGCCCTATACTGTTTTTAATATATATATAA
>OY759266.1:23697526-23750026 GCA_963662155.1 Lamellibrachia columna
CTAGGAAATCATTGGATCTAACTCAACTAGAAACCAAACAAAGGTAATGTGTTCTGCGAAAGGTGCAGCAATACAATCATATTTTTGAAGATGGACTGATACAACCGAATTTAGACAAAAGTGTATAAGTTCGTTATTGGTGCTATTTGTTATTGATGTTATTATAGATCCATAATAATAATATTTTGCATGCATCGGCATCCACTTGTTTCGCAAGACAATGGTTTGCGCCACTGCAGTGTCCTCTGTAGGGCCCAAGTCTGACCGAAGAAAATCCTGGGTGGCCCAGTCGTCAGGATCCCCCTCCTTTCCTCACTGGTACGGCCCACAGGAACGCAGAGCAGAATATTTGAACATAACGCATTCAATTCCGGATTGTTTTAGAGCTCCCTCCTTTACTTACTTACTTAGGTTTACTTAGGTTCTTCCTGACCGTAGGCGGTGGCCTCGGTGGTCAGATCTTCAACTTTCCTGGCAAGGCAGCTTTGTAGTTGTAGAGAAACTCCTCAGTACTACAATGTCTATCTAGTCGGTTTTTAAATGAGTTGACACTTGGGGCAGTTACAACTACTTCCGGTAGATCATTCCATAATCTGGTAACTCTAAGTGAGAAGCTTTCTTTTCTAACATTTGTACAAGCACAGCATGTTTTATAAACAATTTCAAACTATGACCCCTTGTTCTTTCCCTTGTTTCACTGTCTTTGTGCAGCTTGACAATGTTAGATACACCACTGTCATATTTCCCTTGGAGCAGTTTTTATACCTCAATCATATCACCACGAGTTCATCTATATGAAAGTGTGGGAAGTTTCAATATCTTAAGTCTTTCCTCGTAAGGAATATTATTCATACCAGGAAGCTGCTTTGTTGCGCGACTCTGCACATTTTCGATGGCATTTTTGTATTTCTGTTTATAAGGGGACCATATTGATATTGCATAATCTAGATGACTCCTAACTAAAACTTTATATAATGAAACAAAATTAAGTTGATTTAGGGTTGTTAAGGACCTTCTAATAACTGCCATGATACTGTTTGCTTTGTTTATTTTTTGGTTGATGTGTTTATTCTAGGTTTTAATAAATTATAACCCCACTGTTAAATAATCTAAATCGTTTTGTAATGTATGCTGGTCATTTGGAGTATTAATCGTTTTGAAAACCTTTGTATCATCCGCAAACATATATACATTCGAAAGTATATTCTCAGGAAGATCATTTATGTATAAAACAAATAGGATCGGTCCTAAGACACTGCTATGTGGAATACCACTTGTTATATTTGCCCACTCAGAGTTTGTACCATTTACATTGACCTGCTGTACACGGTCAGAAAAGAACGCCTGGATCCATCTTAGTGTGTAATACTCTATGCCATACGATTTAAGTTTGCCTATCAATCTTTAATGAGGGACGGTGTCGAATGCTTTCTTGAAGTCCAAATATATTACGTTTATAGATTCTCCTCTATCTAAAGCTTTGGTCCATGCGTCAATAACATTTTACAGTTGGAGTACCGTAGAACGACCTTTAATAAAACCGAATCGTTTTGTCGATTGCCCTACTTAAATATGGCTGAGATCCTTCCCTATTTCCATTCCTTTGGTAGTGCGCCCACAGCCAGTGAATTATTAAATAGCCTAGCTAGTGGTTTATATAGATGATTAGATAGCTATTTCAACAACCTATGATGAACACCGTCTCGCCCTACCGATTTACCCACATTAAGGTTATCAAGTTTTTTTTTATAATTTCCTCATCAATAGTCAATTCTTCCATGGTGTGCCTTAACTTCACTATTGGAATATGAGGGATATCATCATCTGGCTCTACAGTTAAAACACTTGAAAAAAAATGTCCTATCCTAAGACATCTGCCTTTTCCCTATCAGAGTATGTGAGTCTATAGTTAGGATCTTTAGGGTCTATGTTCAGGTCTGAAAACCTTCCCAATTCTTAGTTTTTGAGTTCATATATTTCCATACTGATTTTGGGTTTGTCTTAGCTTCTGTTGCTAGCTTCATCTCAAATTCCTTCTGTATCGTCCTCGTTAATCTATGGATTTGATTTCTAGCCCTACGTATTTTCCGTCTTTTGTCTCCATATAACGTTTCCATAAAGTGTTTTTTCTTAATTTTCTTTACTGATTCATTGTTTAAGGGTACTTTCCCTTTATGTATGTTAATATTACTCACACGTCGATGAGGGATGAATTCATCCTCTATCTTTTTAATATATTCTGGCACCGTGCTCTGGTCGATTCTATTTTCTTTATTTTTCAACCCAGCTTATTGAAATTTCAGGACAATGTTAGTGACATATAAACAACATTTTACAAATTAATTACATATTTTTTTGACCACCAGGTGGCGGTGTGGGTGGCGTCCATCTTGGATTTCAGCTGATTCACCGTGATTGGTACATCTGGACAATGGCTTGACCAAATTTGTTCTAACTTGGCACATTGATTGACTACATATATATGCAAATTGTGACAGTTGGATTTTTTTTTTAGGTTTCCAAACAAAATTTATATGATTTTTTCAATCTTGGTAACATATCGAAAAGCCAAATTTTCCATAAAAGTCATAATATTATGCAATCTATATGTTGCATCTCAAATCAGAAACAGTCACAATATTGCACATTTTACTGGGATGATATTCTGAAAATTTCAAATGATTCTGTTGACAAATAGCTGAGTTCTACCAAACAAGAGATGTCTTTTCGGTCAAAAACATTTTATTGAGAAAAACAGCTTCAAAGTTTGTAGACATTTCAATACGAAATTTCACATGCAAACAATAGAGCTACAGTACTAAAATTTCACAGTGGGATTCTCCAGTTCATGCTCTTTCTAATGGTATACAATGGTCATCATTTGGTTGGTTGAAAACATGAATAAAAAAAATTCAGACACAACCACACCATAAATATGTGTCCATCGTCACTCCACAATCCCACCGCACCAACACACAAAATATAGCTGCAGTACCAATATTGCACAGAGAGCTTCTCCTGTTCATGCTCTTGCTAATGGTGTATAATATTCATTATTCAGACGACAGCATCAAGTTCAACACAACCCTGCATGTTGTACAGTATGTCTCGTACAGGCACACAAGGCCGAGGCAATGATCGAGGGCATGTATCTTCAGTGTGGGTGCACTACACTCGAGACACAGGAGTCCCTTCACATGCGTTAGCATCATGCAGAAATGCACAAACTATGTCTCGATGAGTTGCCGGCATTGTTCAACAACAATCATTTTCTGGCGCAGAGGAAGACCCTGCCGATAAATTTGTTTTCACTTGGTAGCCGAAATGAGGGTTGTCAAGATGGGGGTTGACGCTGTTGAAGTTGACGGCCGAGGGATTCCATCTCAACAAAGTTTACCTGCAAGCATAATTATTTGTTATTAGTCAGGTACATCTGGTTCACAATATTTACAGTAAGCATATTCAACTTCATATTGACTATTGTCAACAACATAATAAATAGGGCAAACAAGCTGGGCAACTATCATTGATATCGATAAAAAAATAGGTTCAGGTTTTTTGTTAGGCCATGCCCATGGCTATAATATATGACAATGGTCCACAAGCACAAGTCAACAAACATAGGAAATACTGTCAATAACTAACGATAATAAAATGTATGTCTTTATTTATTTATACATATTTATAATATATGGGTGTGATTATATGCAAAATGTAAACAAACGATTATACGTCTTTTGTGGCCTCTCGCGTCTCGGATATTGAACCCGAAATTTTGCCAGATAATCATGAATAATGTGACGCAAACAATGATAACTAATACTTACAGTTACACCCTGATCTGTTGACGATGACATCTCAGACTCAACTATACTATCACTGACACTGGTGCTGCCACTGCCCTGGACATCGGCACATCAGAATTCCCGTCGTCTTCCACCACTTTTCGCCCTCTTGCCGATCATAGAACGTGCAAAACTCAACTGTCGGCGTCGAGACCTTGGTTTCGTACTAAACTGCTGCTTATATTTCACCTGTCTTCCGGATATATTACGTAAATTACTCTAAAGCACATCGAAGCGTAGAAAAACAGCAATGGCGTAAGACGGGGAAATTCCTTTGTGACGTAGTACGCCGCCTGATAACCAATCAGCGTGGCACACTTGGGGGTGTGACCAATCGTAGCTGCGCTGACCAGCAAAGGGGGGGGGAGGTCCTCTTCTAGGTCGTAATGGTCGAAATCTACCACAGATATTACAGAACCAGTACTACCATGATGCACTGCGAAAGTGAAGCTCTGCATCGATACCAGATATGTTGGGTTGTTTACAAAGATGGCGGCACACGTGGCTTCGAAAAACGTCGTATTTTACGATCGCGATTACGTAAAGTAATTACTCTAAAACAATGGGCATGCTACAAACGTTCGTTTTTATTGCATTTTACGAATATATTCATATCTATAAAACACACAGATCGAAAGTTAGATAATAATAGTACACCGATATGACAAAACATGAAAATGACCAGAACAAAATAAAATCGGGAAAAATATCGATTTTTCAGGAGCGCGCATTGCATTGATGGTTTATAGTGTTCATGCTAAAGTATATCGCTCCAGTCTGTGTGATCTAGTTTCGTCTTCATACTATTATAATCCCCTTGGTCGTAGTAATATTTAAGTCGTGTATGACTTGCTATTTCTGCATAGCACCTAAATGTAATGACGAGGACAGAGTTATCACTCTTACCAAGTGGGCTTTCGTACACTATATCATCTATCATATTTTTTTCATTGGTGAAAACTAAATTAAGAATGTTCGATTTATTTCCTAATCGTCCCCGTGTGGGGAGTGTGACATGTTGGAACAGGAAATTATCTCTTATTCCTTCTTTAAATTTAGAGTCTGGGCTATTAGTAGTATCTGAGAATGTGTACCAGTTTTGCCAGTCTATGTTGGGGTAGCTAAAATCTCCAAGCAAGAGAAGATGTGAGTGTTTATAGCGCATTACCTCATTAATCAGTTCATTTAATTATTCATTATTGGTGCCAGAGCTGCCCAGGCTTTTATATACACATCCTATCGGAAAATGTATTTTTGTTTTATTTTATCTCAACCCATATCGATTCTTGAAAGATGGTTCCTAAATATACGAAATGTTTTTCATTTAGTGTTTTGTTGGTATATATTCAAACACCTCTTCCTTGCTTATCATAGTCATAGTCACTCAAACCCCGTTCAGCTATGTTTAATAGAAATTTCTGGTTTTTCGGTTTAACCTCAGTGATTGAAATCATCATACATCGTGTTGGATGCTGATATATTTATATTTGTCTTCTGCATCTTATAAGTTTGATAGTCGTTTGAACAATTCCATCTTTTTGTTAATGTCTTTATTACTACCTTGAGAGGTCTGGGTTTTTGCTCAGTGTCACCTGTGTCTCCGTCTGTTTGTTGTTTTTTACCTAACCTGATAACTTTGGTTATCTCATATTTTACGTCTAGGTTCAGATTGCACAGCTCATTACACAACCCTCCAACAAACTCCATATCTATCCTCACCCTCTCTTCCTTTAGGTTTGTTTTTGGTCCTGGGGCATTGAATACAAGAACATTTGTTTCCCTATGTTTTGTTCCATTGATTTCTCTTACTGTTTCCTCCACAACAATTCCACAATTTTGGGTGGTTAGTAGGTTCCTGCTTTCATATTCATTTGGCCTACATGTATGTATTGCATCCATTTCCTGCCTTGCCTTTTCTTTTACTTCTTTACTATCGTATTTAGCATCCAGTTTTTTCTCTATGGCCTCCAATCTCGTATTCATAGTTTTGAAATACATCTCGCATCTCTTTATATCACTTGCCTACCATGGCTAATGATCGCGATGTGTGTATTAAGCCCGGTACACACGTCACGACGCGACGATTTGTCGCCGATTATTTGTATGCGACGATTTGTCGTTGACAACTAAAGCTAGGTGGTCATACACGTCACGACGTGACCACGACGCGACTAACAGCCGCGACAGGTTGATGCATGTCCTCCTGTTGGTAGTGGCTGGAAATACCGCCACTGCCCAGCAGAATCCTGTGGAACTATTCGAAAATGGCGGGTTTGTCTCACATGTCTGCTCATCAATGGCGCGCTCTGGCTTTGAGCTGTACTTATCTGATCATCCGGCGTCGTGGGCAGAGAAGAGAACGTCGTCGTTCATGCTGGACCAAGCAGTGGTTCAGCCTTGATGAAAAAGGGGCCTTTAATAACATAGTGCGAGAGTTCAGCATCAACGACGACGTTTCGCTTCGTGAGCTACTCAGGATGGACGTGGACTCTTCCACTACATAGTGGACCTGGAACGTCCTGCCATTTTGAAGCAGAATACGTCGATGCGGGCGTGCATACTGCCAGCCGAACGTGCTATCACGTTACGTTTCCTTGTCCTATATTCCAAGCAGTATTTGCCATCTGCGAAATTTTCTCCATGTTTTAGGGACATGACTTCTAGAAAGCTCCTGATTGGATAAATGCCTCACAAATTTCGATATGCATAAAAAATACGTCGCCGATGCGTCGCAGACGGAGATCGTACCAGCATACAAGTCACGACGCGACTCACCAGCGATTATTTGTTTGCGACGATTTGCCTTTAAAATCAAACATGTTTGATTTTCTACGACGCGATAAAGACTGCCGTCAAGACAAGGGGGGCATACACGTCACGACAAATCGTGCTTAATATGTATGCATGCAACATCAGTCATAAGGCACCACTGTACTGTGTGAATATTTTGAACAACATCCGCAGTCGACTTAATACAAATATGTGTATTTTGGTTTAAATCATCGAAATAATTTATTTTAGTCGTTACATCTAGTAAGGCCCAAAATTTAAGATATCCAAAATAGTACAGACTGTGCGGGCCAATGCCGCAGATCACCGCAGATCACCTGATAAATCTCGCATATCACATGACAAAGTTAACACATTGCAGCAACGGTGAAATTCGTGAGTTTTCAGTTTTTCCATTAAACTTCAATTAATGTTTAGCCAAACATTATAACATTTAATAGTTTGTCTGATGATTTCACAAAAATACTACATACAAAGGTTGTACAAATGAGATAGCACGTTGCATTGGAATCTAGGCACGTTTGATTTTTCACAAAATGAATTTTAAACGAGACTAGCGAAAACATCGAATTGAGGCACCTTTAAGATTTCACCAGAATAGTCGCGAACCTGGTGACGAACGTGTTTGTCTACTTCGTGTCGCTTTACTGAGAGCCACACTTATTTAAAGCATCAATACGTCATATTGTCAACATACATATGTACCATACCCACGCATAAAAAGCATTACAGGTCATCGTTATTAGATCAACGTAGCACGTTAAAATGAATAACGCATAGCAACACAAGAATTTGTCTAGAATATTCATGTGCTCACCTGTTTTCCGATTAACAATTGACTGTCTCCGGAAAACGTAAAAGGAGGAAGAGAACACAAGGTTAGTCAACAGCCGAGTCACGTGAGTAAATGTCTTGAGGTGTGGAGTGCTTCAAGTGTTCCACGCCAACACCGCAACGCCCACTGACGTTAGAGGCAGTTCAAATATTAGGCCATTGCGTAACGCAAGCAACACTGGACAGTTCGTCCCATCTGTATCGGAACAGTTCGTAATAATTTAACCCATCCAATACGTTTAAGTTCGTAGCGATGGCTATGACCAGTACTGAATGTTGAGAAGGAAGAGCTTCACAGGTTTACAATATGGAACTGCTCATAATGCCACTACACTCATAACGCAAAAGCCAAGTTGACAATAACATTAAATATGATGTGATGCCATTATTGCTGATCAACCCGGACAGACAATTCAGAATTAAGAACCCTTCTTCTTATTTCCGAGGTTCCGCCGCAGTAGACACTATTGATTGGCCATACTGAGCTTGCTTTACCGAGACAGGCACAACGCGTTATGATCTTTCTTAATCTAGTGCAGGTGATGGCAGGGTAAGTTTGTACAACACTTTGATTATTTATGCTAACACCGAGTGAGAGTTAGTAAACATGTCGTTGACCGTTGATCGTGTCAACCAGAAACTCCAGCTGATATGACATACACATAAGTGTCAATGCTGCACCTACATGCTAGAGACAGCTATTCATTTTCCTATACAACCCATTAACAAATGAGCCAGACAAGTTCGCGCCGTGTACAAAGTTACGATTCAGCTTTTATTAAAACGCTACATTTTGCGTTTTATCTTTTTCTGCGACGTGCAGTACAACTGTTTTTCTAGAAATCCTACATGGCAGATACTCCCCGTGTCGCCCAAACAAACTGGGTTCAGTGTTCGTACACCGGGAATCCTTCCATCACTAGTATAAAGCTGTCAACCAGTGACTATAGGGCGGAAACAGCAATCAAAAATCTGCGTGTTGGGCAGTAGCCGGATCTCGCCCGCGAATAGGCAACGTTCAGTCGCTATGATTATCTGTATTTTATTCATACATATAGACATTAAGGTAGAGCGCAGCACGAGCGTCGTTGTCGCAAATGTGTCTTTCCCTTTTTCAAAAACATGTTTTCATGATGCAATAAATCCTGATGCAAAAAAAATAAAAGTCTCCTATGTCGTCTCAAAATAGCATTGACACTTTAACTATCTACAGTGCACCGTTCGTTTTTGTGCAAGTCTAGCTTAAAAGTAAGGATTACCCAATAACACCGAACAAAAATACGTATGTGAGTCATCGACATGGAGGTCGCAAAGATCAACAAAGGTAGAAAAAAGTTGTGTTATGAAGGGTACATTCGCACGACATTCATAAAGATATGTAGCTAAGTATTGACAAAGACAAATAAAGGTTATTATTTATACAGCATGTTTTACTTCTTAGTTATGTGAAGAGGCGGGATGTTTTCCTAGTTGCCACTTAGGTGGGTGATTACGCCCGGTGATGATTACGTCTGGGGGATTATGTCCGGGGGGGGTATGTCCGGGGGGTTATGTCCGGGGAATGATATCCGGGGTGTTTTTGTCCGTACAACGTATGACACTGCAACTTGCCATAAATAAGCAATATCGACAAGATTATAATACGTTGCATATCGTGTGTAATCCATAAATAGGGGAATATTATCACTTCGTATAGAAGGGTACTACCTAGAGCTGCCGCACCAATGCACTCGAATATGTCATGTTTGTATACCTGACAACCTCGGAATTTAAAAGTCCAAGGGATTATGATTAAAAAATGCGAGCAAAACAAAAGCAAATCCCGTACTGCGTGGGATCTGGGGCCGGTTCAATGGCCCCAAAAGTCAAACAATTTTATATACTCTGTGATGCTTTCTAAGCCTCTCCTAGACTCAAAATGTGACATCCATATTGGAGTAGGGCATCGTTTTGTAAAATGGGGCACCTCTTCTCATTAAGGATCTTGCATTGCCATTGGGTGAGGGGGCAAATCTGTGACCATGTTCAGAGCTGCCACCATTGGGGTGACCACCCCTGACACTCGAAATATGTAAAATCTCCCCCAAAATCTCGGGCTGGGGGCATGCAGAATTACTTTTGAAATGCGGTTATTTTGGCATGAATATGGTGGCTCAAAATTGCCATTCTATGGAAAAAACAACTACTTACAAATTGTATGCAATTTACAATTTGTATCGCAGGCTATCATGATAGACACATCACCGCAGCCGCATTAACTGTGGAATCATTAACAAATATACACACGCATGCAAGTACGCACGCATGCACCCCGCCTGCTCGCACTCACACACCCACCCATACACACATATTTATATAATGTTATACAATATAGCAACAGCCACTGTGCAGTACTTTACATATTCAATAAAAGTATGTGGTGACCAGCACATGCTGTGGCACTACCGAAACCAGGGAAAGACCCTTCAGTGCCAGAATACTTCAGGCCAATACCACTATTTCACCACCTATGCGAAAGATACAACTTACAAGTTAAAAAAAAAAGTTGCTGTGTCTTGGTACATGATCATTACAATGGATTAAAATAGTAAAGCACATATAAA
This sequence comes from Lamellibrachia columna, assembly GCA_963662155.1. Lineage (NCBI taxonomy): Eukaryota > Metazoa > Annelida > Polychaeta > Sabellida > Siboglinidae > Lamellibrachia > Lamellibrachia columna. The sequence continues at coordinate 23,707,599 of OY759266.1, forward strand.
AATCGTAACCTGTTGTTGTAATACAGGCATCCGTGCGTACAAACAAATTATAACAAAGTGCGTTTGGCCTACACATTTTAGCCACTTACATACACAGCCACGCCCACCAAGACAACATTATCTAACATCATGACCACCAAATATCTTTAATGAACCACAATAAAAAAAAATTATTTTACTGTTACCTGTTAATGAATGTCGACCTTGTCGTTCAGCAGGGGCAGCCTAAAAGACGGATCAGGGCGGACCAGGTTATTTAAACAGCACACAGTGGAGTCGTGGGGCTACAATCACCACAACAATTTATAAAAACAAGTATATTGCCACATTGTAGACACAATTGGGAGTAATAAATAATTGAAATTAGAATAACATGGCTATCCTTTTTGGTTGTACATTTGTAAATGTATTTGATTTATTCTCAAAATTTTATTTTGTATTGAATTTATAAATGTAAAAATACGTTTCGTTTAAATAATGTTCGCATGTAAAAACTTACATGGCACACTGTAAAAAAATAAATTTGTCAAATGTTTTCTTAATTACATATAATTTTTTGACAGGTATATGTCAATATCTAGATGTTGACAAATCCAAATAAAAAATGCACCCCGCTAGGTAGTACAGCCCGTTAAACTAAATATACCTCGTTGAACACAGAAAATATTGTTTTGCATAGGCAGCGCCATATTTGTTCAGAATCCTACATCAAGAGTGCTGACTAGGTTTCCCACAACTCCAACTTTAAATGCCTGGTCGTAGTCGTAGACGATTTTAGTCACATACTTGCCAATAAGTTTGGACATGCTCTCATAGGTGCAAAGGTCCAAAACAATGCTTTTGGTTTCACTTTAACGACAATGATGGCAACTTTGCTAAATAAGGTAAAGGTATGTTCTTATATAGCGCGGTATCCGGTCCATAGGACTGCTCAAAGCGCTTTACACTTCACCCCCTGGCAGACCTGTTCATTCCAAGGCCACCTCAACTTCTTTGGGAAGTATTCAGCCACGCTGCAATTGCTGCGCGAAGGCTATTCGTTCACATATCCACCACTGTCTGTATTGCCAGGTACTCATTTATACAGCTGAGTGAACTGTGGCAACGTGGGGTGATCAAACTTGCCAAAGGTTCGAAGCGACCGCAGTGGGATTTGAAACCGGGTTCTCTCGATTGAGAGTCCGGCCTTCTAACCGGTATGCTATCGCGCCCCACAAATGTACATGGATTCTCGCGTTACCGGTCACTGAGGGTATAAACGTATGACCAAGTTTACTTTATGGAAGAAAAAAGGTTTGTGAGGCTTGTTTTTGAATATAATACAACACTGAACGCTCGTCAATATTTCACTCAATACAATTTTCCTAATCATATTTTGCACTCTATCGTTGAAAAAACTGCTAATGGCTTAGATTATTGATCTTGTGTGCACATTCTATTAACCATGACACATTTGCCCCCAATCAGGATATTGATACCGGGTGGTTACCATTGCCCTTTGTGGGCCTGACCCCTTGGCCTTGCTTGGGCACGGTTTCATTATCGGGAATATCGCTTGATCAGACGTTTTCTTTTTCAATATCAGCTGAAATCAACATTACAAAAATATGACAGTCACTTTAGATATATTACAAATAAATAAAGGCACACCTTGCACTCATGGTAATTGTATTTTTCGTATTTGCGTCTCTGTCGGTCTGATTCTCGCGGCCTGTCGTAAACTCGACTTTGCGCGCGAAACATTGTAGCGCCACATTACGGAGCCTGGATAATGTCACTGTCACTAGATGACAGTGCAATATGCATACATTTTGTGGTGTGCTGGTCGTTGAATGCGGTACGAAGAATGCTGTGATAAAACGTGTCCTACAAATCTCGCGCCCACGCAAGCCCGCACGCACGCACGCACGCACGCACGCACGCACGCACGCACACACTGTGCATTTGCGAACCGAAGCTGGACATACGTTCGCTCTACATTAGTTGTGTTAGATCAGCGTTGATTGGCCCAAATGAACATGTGTAACACGCTCGGATGTTGGTGATTTAAATCTGGCTAAAAATGTATTTGCGTTATGCGTTGCTGAGGCCATTAACTTCAATTCCACATTTGCCCGAATGCTTCCTCTGGGGTACCACTAGAAGTTATAAAAAAGGTTTACTCGTAAGAATATAGGCACATGAAATAACTGTAGGATCAGTGCTGCCCTCTGGTGGTAAAAATTATAGACCTGATGTGATGGCACACGCTCTTTTCGCCACACTCATGAAGGCGAGAGAATTGGCTAAGCGATATTAAGCCGGATGTTTATCCGTTGTGTACGTGTTATGGGTATTATTTTGGAAAAGTATTTACTATTTACTTGCTGACGCGTCAAAATCAGTCTGCCAAAATTACAAATAATTTGTTTCAACACAACCATTCACCCAGGACGCGATCTATGCTTCGGCTGCCAGCGCCCTCGTTCTATTTTAACGGACATTGACTATATCATGCCAAACTGATATGGTAATAAAATTTGATGCTACGTCTGATTTGACGCATCGTGAAATCGTCAAACTCCATTCAAGATTAGTTGTCCGGAAATTCTCATTCACGCTCAGGATTGTAAACGACTGGATTGGAGCAGCGCTAATGTCCAAAGACATCAACCAATTTAAAGATCATCTAGAACAACATTTAATGTTTGAAGAATCGAACGGAGGATTGTACGAGTCAACGTTTGACTTTCTTCGTCGTCATCTACTCGCCAGCATCCACTGTGTAGACGAGGAGTATCAAGGTAGATCTCACGTGAACGCCTGTGGAGTGAAACTGCCAATAGGAGGTTACGCTTATCTCCGGAACACGCGAAAGAGCAAACCAAAGATCATCAGCAAATGATGCAACGTTAAATAGATGTGACCTGTCGTGGGGCAACGGGAATCAATCGATAAGATGACGCGTGGCGGCGCAGGTAATTGGCACCGCTGATGCACAAATTGCACGTAGCAACTAAACAACGCGTCACAAGAATGCGAACTAGGGCCAACCTATATAGTAGGCTTCCTAGTAACCGTTAACAATCGGATAATTTCGTAAAGCCCGTTATTAATCGGTGTTAAAGGGCAACGCTGGAAAATGTGTTTTCTCTATGCGTTTCCTCTTTCTTTACACCGATTCAGATGATGTAGTATTCTACGAAAGGCGATTGTCAACAGGCTTGAAAGTCGATATATATCATCAAGACGTATGAAGAATGAGGCGTGGGCAACAAAGCAGTCTGCTACAGCGTTGGCAGACCGCCACGCGACGAATGTTTATTGTACTGTTTCCTTGTAGACTTGATGCATTATTAAACTCAGCTCAGTGAATGACGTAATATTGACTAGACGCTTGCAGCTGCTACCGACGTGTTTACGATTTGATGTAGAAGAAATACTGCACAGATCGTTCAGTGATTTCGTACTAAAACCATGTTCTTCTGAATTGTCTGTCTGTTTTGCTGAACAGTAAATTAACTTGAAGAACCTGGTGTACGATATCTACATTCGCTGTACATCGAAAAACGAGTACGTAGCTGCTCGTAGTTCGTCCATATGGATTCAATGAACACATCCGAGTGCAGTACCGTTGCTTGTTCAAGATCCGATGTCTTCAATGGTAGCGGTTTTGAGAAAGTGACGAACTTCGGCACGGAGATATTTCTTCCGAGTCTAGCCACCTTTGTCATATGCGTGATGGGATTACCGGGGAACATAGTCGTCATTGCGGTGTATTTCCACAGCATAGCGACGTCTACAAGAGTGTATATGTTTGGGTTGGCTGTCGCCGATTTGCTGAGCTGCGTTTGTGGAATTATCTTAACCAGCGCGCCGATTAACTACATTACGGTTCAGGTGGTTATTTTCATCAGTGACATATCCATCTCAGTGTCTTGCTTACTTCTGGCGTTTGTATCGGTCGAGCGCCTGTTTGCGGTGATACGACCGCATAAGTTCAGTATAAATGCACGCCGAGCGAAGAAGGCGCTGATGGTCATCATCATAGCGACAGTCGCCGTCAAAACACCGTTGACGCTCGCGTTTTTGCTTAATTATAAGCTCTGGCATCGAATAGCTGCCTTTTCTGTTATTTTCATATGCGTTCTAATCATCACCGTGTGCTACTTTTTAATGGCGGTAACACTGCTTAGAAAAGCGAGAGCTGCTCGCGTAACTGTTCGCATTCAGGACAATTTGCCCGAACGTGGTCCGTCAACATTAACAAGCAGGACTGCTGAAGCAACTTCGGGTACGCCCAACGCGACAGCCGTGCCATATTCGAACAATGCAACCGTAAAACAGGTGAATGTGTACAAAGACGTGGGGCTGTTGTTCACCATTACATTCGTCTTTGTAGTCTGCTGGATACCAAAGTGGCTGTCGTACTTCAAAGTGACCTTATCGAGAGATATAACGCATATATTCATGCTCAACTCTCTGCTAAATCCGTTCATCTACAGCATCGTGAGTGCCATGTTTCGTAATGACGTGCGATTGTTCTACCACAAATCGCGCGCCACGCTCTCTGCCTGTTACCGATGAACGATCTATGTGACATCGGTCAGAGACAATATCGTGACTCCATAGCATGGTCACATATATGCCAAGTCTCCTTCTTTTGGAAGGAGATTTCCTTCTTCATTGCCAATTTTTTCATTTGTTTTGTTTTTCCTTCTTTTAGCAAAAAATCCCATTCTTTTTTAACCAATTTCTGCCACAGCTATGAACAGTGTAGATTTTGCTGATGAGTGCATAAAATTTATTCAATTTAATTAGCTGCTTCTCGTGTGTAAAACACGTTGTCATATTAACAACGTTGGATTGATGAAACACTATACTATGTTGTTATTGCTCGCGAATACCTCGCCATAAAGTGATAATGTCTTTCAACGCTAACATATTAAAATGGATATCTATGGTTCCCGAAGTGCCTGGCATGTTATATATCTGCCTTAACAAAGTGTTGCTTTATGTGAATAAACTTAAGGATCTCCGCTTTTCGAGTGTTCATTTGCATACCGACACCTGACGAGAAACACATCAGTCGTGTGAATAGAGTATTAACGTGGGTCTGAAACATCATCAACAAGGCAATGCATACCAACACCAAGAGGTTGAAGGCCTAATAGGTAGTTGCCATGGTCGAGAGGACAAGACAGCGCTATTCGTGAATCATGAACTGGCACAGCCGTATCACGCATATTCGCCCTAGTAGTAACTGTGAGCTACACCTATTGAAATGATGCCTCGTTGGGGTACGTGCGTGCGTGTGTGCGTGCGTACGTGCGTGCGTGCGTGCTTCATTGAAGACAATTAAAAGACACGGTTCAGAGGGTGTCGAGCACTATTCAGTGTTGTTCGACAAAAAAGTTTAATCTAGGTTACCATAGTTACATGTTATCTGTTTCAATATATAATTAAAAATTCTTCAATCTACGCAAGACATTATGTTACTATTAGTAACTGCATGTGCACCATACCCTTGTATGTCCATAGCTCTGGATAGCGTGATTGGGCATATTCTCCATAAATAGTACCCCAAGATTTCCAGCAACGGCCGCTATTCTTGCATTATTTTTCCGGAATATAGTAACTCACTCACTCACTCATTCCTTGACCGGGCCGATCGTAGGGGTGCGTACATGGAGGCTTCCATGGTGATCTTTCTCCATATGGGACGGTTGTGGGCAGCATGGCATCATTCCTGTGGCTCCAGACCCGTCCACTCTCGAATGTTGTCCATGTACATTTTGTTGTGGTCTTCCTCGTTTTCTGCCGTCTTTGACCGTGCCTTTTAGTATTTATTTGGCAAGTGTATTGTGTTTGGTTGTGTGACCGAACCATTGGAGTTTTCGGCGTTTCGTTGGCCAAAAGCGTAATGTTATGTGGTCTGCGTAAGAAATTGTCAGGATCCTTCTGAAAAATTCCATCTCAAATGCATCTATTCGTCTTTCGGACTCAGCTTTCAGGGTCCAGCTTTCGAATCCATATGTCAGCACTGACACAACCAGGCTTTTATAGAGTCGTATTTTCGCCGTTTTGGTGTTGTTTTTTCTCCAAATCTTCTTGAATCTTGCTATCGCTGATGTTGCCTGATTTATCCGTGTACAGAGGAGATGATCGACCTGAGGTACTTGAATTATGATACTTCTTCGAGGCGTTCTCCATTAATTAATATAGTAGTTCTTAGCACTATTCTGCTGTTGACCACAATCTTGCTCTTTTCTGCACTTACTTCCATTCCGTGAAAACGCGCTCTCCTTTCCAGCGTTATTGTAAGTTCTTGTAGCTCCTCCTCTGTTTCAGCTATTAGGTCAAAGTCATCTGCCAATCAAAGGTTGCAGATCTCTCTACCGTTTATCGATAACGTGTCACTGACGTTGTGTAGAGCTTCTTGCGTGATATTTTCAAGGAATAAGTTGAGCAGCCCTGGCGACAAAAGGCATCCCTGGCGTACTCCGACCGATGATCGAAACGATTTTCCAATTTCTCCTTCGTGTAGCACTGCACTCGTTGATGGTCCATATAGTGATTCGAGTAGATTCACTAGTCCTTCGTCAATGCTATAGCGTCGCATTACTCGCCAGGGCACTTTGTGCCACACATGGTCAAATGCCTTTTTGAAGTCGATTAAATTGTGATATAAGTTTTGATGGTGATCAACGTGTTTCTCGATTAACAGTCTCATGTTGAAGATTTGTTCGGTTTTGCTTTTTTTCGGCCGGAAGCCTGCTTGTTCTTCTGATAGCAGTTCTTTGCTTTGCATTTGAGTCACTTGAGTATGATTCTTAGCATTGTTTTGCTGGGATTGCTGATCAGGTTTATAGTTGTTTAGTTCTTACAGCACGGTAAATTCCCTTTCTTTGGTATCGTTATTATGAATGATTTCGTCCACTCTTTTGGCGAAGTCTTGGTTTCCCAAATCTGTTGGCATGTGATCATGAATGCGTCTGACATTGCATCCCCACCATGTGTTATAAGTTCAGCTGGTACGTTGTCGACGCCGGGGGGTTTTGTGTCTTCAGCATTCGGATTGCCTCTACTTCTGTTCGGAGAATGGTGGTATCAGCATTTTTATTTTGAGGCGGTGTTCGGGGGTGTTACCATCTGTATTCAGTTCGTAGTTGTAGAGTTCTTCGCATTACTCGGTCCATCTTCCCAAGTTTTGCCTTTTTCGTTAAGAGGGGTGCAGTTTTTGTCTTCGATGTTTGACGATCAGGTTGACCTTTTTTGGTGAGGGCTATTAAGATGGAAGAAGCCTGTCTGGTGTCTTTGCTTTTCTCATTCGTTTTCTGATGTCTTTATTTAGTTGAGTACAGTAACTGTGTAGGATGTTCTAATAAAGGAAATATTCCGGTGACCAACATCACACAGCAATAATTTATGTAATATATGTAGTCAGTATTATATACGTACTCTTATTGTTAAATATATCTTTATAATTCTTTAATCTGCAAAACTGATGTAATTTTATTTAAATGTTATATGTTCAACATTTTTCCGTGTGATATTATTGTCATGAAAACAAGATTGTTGTAGATACAGTCACTAAAACGTCACGCCAGCACCCGTCAGGTTTCCAACGTATGCAGTAACCCATAATTATTGCTAAACCGACGCTTGCCAGAGATGACGCTTTTGCAAATAGTTTAAGTTGGGATACATAAACCCATTTTTTGAGACATCATCAAGTATTGGCGTAGGTGTATAACCCACCTAGCGAGTGAATCTTGACCGCAAGTGTACAGTGTCAGTCTTTTCATTGTATTATTACAGGAAGGAATTGTCACAATGTAATTGCAGGCGCAGTAGAAAAACACTGCGTTTGTTACATGTACAAAATGTGTTATCATTTAATTGCAGACTCGGTAGACAAACTAATAGACCACATATTCACTGCTTATACAATTTTACTTTAACTAATGCGTTATTACGCGAATCGACACAATCGAGTTTTTGGTAAGAAATGTTGCCTTATTAAACAACATGTGTTTCATGGATTTGCGATTCGAAAAATTTAAAAGGATCGAGTTGTATTTGCCGAACTTATATTGCCCGTATGTAATCTAGCTGTAGTGCGGAGCACACCTGAAAATAGTCCGTATTCACTGTTAATCCGCACTATAGTCACCATCCGCACAATAGCCACACTTAAAATAGTCCACCCTTCAAATACGCCACATTTCCACAACAACAGACAGACTGAATACTGGACCGATGACAGCAACCCTCCGACGGAAGCGCCGTCGTCTTGGTCCCGTGTCTCGGGTCTCACATCATTGTGACGCTGTATTACAGGAAGTACAGAAACACAACATTGGCGCTGCGAGCAGGGTTATCTGTTAGTAAATCTGCGCTGAAATTCCCAAGCACGGTGTTCTCCTTGTTGCAAGGATATTTATGCGCGACATTATTAACCAGGAGAAGCCTGCCGGTTTACAACTTTGTGACAGTTTAAAAAACTTAATTTTGACACCATAACCAGTTTTGGGCGTGGCCGCGTCCTATTTCCAAGTTAACGCATTGTAACTTCGCGCTTCTGTTATATCGCAACCACAGTTTGAGCACACAAACATGACTTCCAAAACAAACCTGCACACCTGCATTACGGGAGAACTTGTTGAATAAGTTGAGATGTCAAGAGAAATGATAAACTGATGGGAAACATTAAATAAAGATTTGACTAGTAAGAAGGATAAAAAATAATATAGGAAAATAAATGTACAATTCGGGAATATGAGAAGAAACACAAAGAACTAGTGAGGATGATGGAAATACAGATGAGGGAAGAAAGGGATCACGAGATCATGTTAGTGAAAGGCCGCAAGTCGCAAGAGAAGACCTGCCAAGTTACCGATAACCTCCAGTCGTCGGGATACTTCAACTAATTCTCAAATACAATCCTATCAGCGTGATATATGACCTAGTTGGAGAAATTGATATATCTAGATGATATCTAGATGAACCCGCGTTGCAGGGTGAGAAAGGCAACATGCCCAAAACATGCCCAAACCATCCAGTCGAGAAAGTTGGATTAGTCGGTGTGAAAGGTGAACTAGTTCGAGAGAAAGATGACACCCTAGATGACACCCTAGATGATCCCTCATTACGTCAGGACAATGGAAACAAGCCCACAGCACATACATAAAAGACGATTGTCAAACAGCAGCTCAAGCAAACGATATCATCTGACGTCAATGGAATGAAACAAATAGTATCACCTGTTCTCTTACGGTACTCAGATGTCACCGTCGGGCAAATGTCATGTGTTGGCATTCAGGGTGAGTTCTATGTGCAACTCGAGGAGAAAGTGGTAGCGGATAAGGAGATTGAGCTAAGGTGCACTATAGTTGAGTTACACGGTAGTCTGAGTGAATCGGAGATGATCGTAATTAAAAGAACCCGAGTTTGGGATGCCGTGTTGTGTGAAGGAAGTGTGTGGCTGGTACAGAGCCGTCGTCTGTGATAACACCGATGCCGGTGAACTCGTTGTGTAAGTTGGCCCATTGTTTATATATTCAGTGCTTCTTGGCAGGCTACAGACATATGAGAAAGGATGGTCAACGTAGGCATACTATTACGACCTACTGTGCGGTCTCATTGACGATAAGCATTTGACTGCTGAGTTTCGGACATCTGACAAAGTGCAATACATTGTTGCATTGTGGAATAAGGCGACAAACATCAGCCAAGGAAAGTTATGTTACAAAAACAGAACAGAAGCAACTATGGATGAATCAGATATATAATTGTCCGTACAAGGTGCCAATAAATACCCGGAGGTGGTCCTGCTGTCGAGCAAAGACCTAGGGTTTGTAACTGGCGGAACACGAAGCTGACTTGGCAGAACTAATGACATCACTGGCAGGTACATATGACAACCTTAACACCGACATGCTCGTACTCGTTGATCCAAAACAGTAGCACCGATTAACAATGTTATGTAGTGATAGATACGCTGGATGATGGCACCGCGACAGTCACTTTCATAGACTCCTGGACATCGGCTAGTGTCATGGTTAATGAATTGCGATACATTCGTCCAGAGTTCCTATGACAGCCACCAGGCACAGTGGATGCTTGCCACGTCTGTGATGGACAAGATGTTACTGGCATTATCGGTCGACGAGATAGACGACGGGGACACACCAGTCGCCTGCTAAGTCGTACATCTCCTGGAAACGGGCGTGTCTGTCCGTCAGCGAAGCTGAAGACGATGATAGCGATGACAACACCAACACTGACTTGATACGTCGCAAGCGTGTAGTCATTTCAGAAGAAGTTCGCTACCTTGCAGGTTCAAGCGGTGATAGGTCGACTCAAAGGAACTATGCTCTCTAACAGCACGAAGGACGAAGTTGTCATAAGACTCTTTACAGAGTCAACTTCTCTGATCGCGGGGGTAATGACGCATAAGTGATGATGCTTACGCAGTCAACTTGCTAGACATGTGCATTTCGGTACCGCAGAAGACTGTTGACGATCAGGTGGCGACCGTAGTTTTGTTATGATAAAGAATCTGATAATGTCACGTACTCGGATACACCTTTAAAGCCAGACGAGACGCTGGAAGTCATGATACAACTTCTGGTGTCAGTCAGCAAAATCACCAAAGACGGAAATTCCTCTTCTGATAGATAAAATTCAGGATTGTTACTCGCGTTCAAAGGGCTAATGTGATTACGTATGTGAACTGTTATCCTGCATGTTATATGTGTAGTGCATATGTCGAATGATGAGAATTGTTACAGAGAAATCAGCACGTCTGTTGCCGATAGCAACTACGTCAATGAACGTTTTGTCGAATACGACAAAATGGAGAACGTACCCACGTCAAAGGTCAGGATGATCAAGTGTCGCCAGTCTTAATGAGCTGCCCATATATATATATATATATATATATATATATATATATATATATATATATATATATATATATATATATATATATATATATATATATATATATATATATATATATATATATTATGTGAATAATTATCCCCATTAATGAAATCGTTAATGGGGATAACTATTCATAGAATATGATAGATTGATAAGATGTATATATTATTAGTAGGAGTAATTTTTGTATTTTAAATATGAAGATAGTTATCCCCATCCCCTGTCTGCAGTCGGGCGATTATATTTAATTATGGATGCACTAGATAACCTTAGATACCTGTCGGTGTCAGGGTTTTGTATTTGGATAGCCTGACATACCCGTCGGTGTCCCAGTTTAATCAAGGCCAATGTTAGTATTGAAATGAAAAATAGTGTGTATATTTCACACGTCGTTATCGTAATTCCTTTTTATATATGTTGTAATTCTTATTAGCTTACAACTATCTACATGACATTCCGCATATATTTTCCTTGTAACATATCCCGTTATTTTTATGATGGGAGGAATGTAGTGCGGAGCACACATGTAAGTAGTTCGTATTCACGGGTAATCCGCACAATAGTCACCACCCGCACAATAGAATAGTTATCTACACCAATGACACACACACACACACACACACACACACACACACACACACACACACACACACACACACACACACACACACACACACACACACACACACACACACACACACACACACACACACACACACACACACACACACACACACACACACACACACACACATACACACATATATATGGTATATCATGGTGTTTTGAAACAAGTAAGCCATGGTCAATTATGGTAAACCATGGTAAAATACCGTGATATAACATGGTAATCCATAGAGTTTTGAAACAGGGATGCCGTGTAAAATACCATGGTATTTTGAAACAGGTAAACCATGGTTAATACCATGTAATATCATGGTTTGTTATGTAATAACATGTAATATAACGAAATATCATGGTATACCATAGTATACTATGGTATATTTAGATAAGGGAACTGATGTGAAATAGTTTATTACTATTAAATTATGACAACGGCTTGTGAAATATACGCAATGTTTTTTGTATTTCAATACTACCATTAGCTTTGATTAAACCCGAGCCGAGAGAACATAAATAAGATGAACGAGACATTCGCCAGTGCTAATTGATGACAGCAGATCTTAAATAGCATAATGTTTGTCAGGACGTCGACGTGTTACATGCAATAAAGTTTCAATAGGATCAAAGTCGAGTTATATGCAGCATTTCTGAACCAACAGTATAAACACGTATTCTCGCACTTCGCCACAAATTTAAGAATTTTGCGAAGTCTTTTTAATTGATAGTTATGAACCTTTATTCATGTGTAACATGAAGTCGAGCGTATCATCATCATTGAAATATGCTGGTGTCAGAGTTCTGTAACCTTTCAGTGCAAGATTAGGATGTCTACAGAACAAATCTTGCAAATCTCTTTCATAAAAATTTACTGCTTGTTTATCAATGTCGTATTTTGAAATGACTGGATTTTGAGACGATCAGATGACAAAATGTTGGTATGAAACTTTAAAGCTCCCTACTCAATTCATGTAGTCCCATCGTGAATCAGGTTCTTTCATGTACAAATCTTTAGTGTGTGAATAGATAGTAGTTTAGTAAGAGTGCCAAACTTTGTTAAAAAAAACTTAATGTGATTGTAAGATCAGCTAACTTGCGAAAGTGACAGTCAAAGTGTGAATAAGCCGTATGTCATAGTACATAGAGATGAAGCTACTTTTTCCTTTTACCTATAGTACTGTATTACCAAATTTCAACGAAGCCCATTCAAAAGTATTTGTTTTGCGATGATTTCATCAAAACAAAGTTTTGCATAAATGAGCTAGCATGTGGAAGTGGATACTAGAGCTGGCATGTGGAAATGGATACTACAGCAAGCATGTGGAAGTGGATACTAGAGCTAGCATGTGGAAGTGGATTCTACAGCAAGCATATGGAAGTGGATACTAGAGCTGGCATGTGGAAGTGGATACTAAGATTATATAGGTTTTATGTTTTTGTTAAATGATTCTAAAATGAGACAGGCGTTTTCTTTTATGTTTGACAAATAAACTGTTTGTCTTGTCTTATCACTAGCATGCACGCACGCATGCACGCACGCACAAGTTAGCATGCACGCACGCATGCACGCACGCACAAATTAGCATGCACGCACACCACACACACCACACATAGACAACAATTCATACATTTGTTTCCACATATCTGCCTGTAAGAGTCAAATCCCGGGAACTGTCCATATAATTTCCAGAGTTTCGCCATCAAACAACTGTATTGTGCCATCGTACGCAGTCATCATAATGTCATGTATCCCATCATTATTCATGTCAACCACCGTCGGTGTCACCATTACGCCTCTACTGTCACTCCTGTAATGTTAAAGCATATGTGTCAACATTACCTTTTTTTTGGGGATATACAGCCTTTTCTCCTCTGTCTTGCTTTTTCAGTTAAATAAAACACATATCTTTGATTTTGGTGCAAATGAGGCTGTTCTAGGTATGTGTAATTAATTGTCTCACATTTGATTTCACATCTTCTCTTGCATGTGTTCACTGTGAACAAGAATGGCAAAACACAAAACCTGTGAACCGGCTAAAAATCTGTGAAAGTGGACTGTTGGAGGATATTTATAACTTTTCCATGAGCCTTTTTCTGCTTTTTTCATGAGCAGATTGAAAGAATTGACTTTAAATTATTGACACCAATGTTAAAGTGAGGAAAAGAAGCATGCACGTTTGGCGATGTTAGCTAAACACGCATGTCTTATGTGACCAGAAAATTACACCTAAAACACTTTGTATAACTTTGCATGTTTAGTTGAAACAAATCTGCCGAAAACTAAAACTAACAGCCAGTTTTTTAACACTCATATCCACATCCAAGTGATATGTCAGAGACGTGCCTATGCAGGAGAACAACAATATATAACAAAGCTAAGCATTTTCCCACAATATATACAGCAATCTTATGGACGCACAAATCTTAATGAAGTTTACTGGCCCTGATCAGCCGGTATATTTATATATTTAATGGACGATACAAACTATGTGGCTATGGATTGCACACCAAACCACTGAGACATCAAAACGATTGCAATTCTATTAGAGAAGTATCTCTTACCTGTAAAACACAAAAACGCCATTTTTGAGAGGGCGGACTTTGTCCTTCCAACCTGTGCTGCTGCCCTTGGTGTTGGGAATTGGGGTTGAACTGGTCAGCTCCTTGACGTATCGATACAGGTCTGGCACAGAGATTCCCAACAAATCACATGCAACATGTGTTTCTAGGCTAAATATACGAAAGTTTCTTAGAACTAGGAATTGAAATTTATAATAGTATTGTCCTATATAGCCCCATGTATCTGCCTAGACAAGACACTCAAGACGCCTACTCAATTAGCACAGCTAGTTTTAGGCTGATGCAAGGCCTGTATGGAATTTTGTAGATCGAGACCATTGGATCTGGCATTATTTTGGAAAACTATTTATTATTTACTTGCTGTCGCATCAAAATCAGTCGCCAAAATTTGAAAAACAATATTTCCAACAGAACCATTCACTCAGGACGCGATCGATTCATCGGCTGACAGAAAACTTGTTCTATTTTTGAGGGATTTTGACTATATCATGCCACGCTATTATGACAATCACTTAATGGTAGTCAACCTTTGACGCTACGTCTGAGAATGCGAACTAGGGCCAACGTATCTAGTAGTAACTTTTAACTACCGGATAATTTCGCAAAGCCCGTTAGTAATCGGTTGGTGTGAAAGGGCGACATCGGAGAAAGTGCGACGCCAGAAATGCGATCTCACACTGCGGTTGCACGACGAGCAATGTGTCTTCTTTATGCGTTTCCTCTTTCTTTACACCGAGTCAGACGATATAGTCTACGGATGTCTATTCTACAAAAGGCGATCATCACGACGTCTGAAGGATGAGGCGTGGGCCGCGAAGCAGTATGTTACAGTGCTTGCAGACCGCCACCCGACGAAGGTTTATTGTACTTTTCCCTTGAAGACTTGGTGTATCATGAAACCCAATGTATGATGTAAAATTGACGAGACGTTTGCAGCTGCTGCCAACGTGTTTACATATGATGTAGACAAAATACTGCACAGATCGTTCAGTGACTGTGTACTAATGTACGTACAGTTAGCGGCATGCAAAACCATCCTCTGCTGAATTTGCTGCCTGTTTGTTGCTGAACAGTAAGCTAACTTGAAGTACCTGGTGTACGATATCTACATTCGCTGTACATTGACCAACGGGTAGGAAGCTGCTCGTAGTTCGTCCATATGGATCCAATGAACACATCCGAGTGTAGTACCGTTGCTTGTTCATGATTGGATGTCTTCAACGGTAGCGGCGTTGAGAAAATGACGTTTTTGCTTAATTATAAGCTCTGGCATCGCATAGCTGCCCTTGTCTTTATTTTCACATTAATTTTAATCATGACCGTGAGCTACTTTCTAATGGCGATAACGCTGTTTGGAAAAGCGAGAGCTGCTCGCGTAACTGTTCGCATTCAGGACAATTTGCCCGAACGTGGTCCGTCAACATTAACAAGCAGGACTGCTGAAGCGACTTCAGGTACGCCCAACGCGACAGCCGTGCCATATTCGAACAATGCAACCGTAAGACAGGTGAATGTGTACAAAGACGTGGGGCTGTTGTTCACCATTACATTCGTCTTTGTAGTCTGCTGGATACCAAAGTGGCTGTCGTACTTCAAAGTGACCTTATCGAGATATATAACGCATATATTCATGCTCAACTCTCTGCTAAATCCGTTCATCTACAGCATCGTGAGTGCCATGTTTCGTAATGACGTGCGACTGTTCTTCCACAAATCACTCGCCAGGCTCTCTGCCTGTTACCGATGAACGATCTATGTGACATTGGTCAATGACAATATCTTGACTCCATGCCATAGATGTGCCAAGTCTCCTGCTTCGGGAAGGAGATTTCCTTCTTCATTGCTATTTTTTGTTTTGTTTTATTTTCCCTTCTTTTAAGAAAAATCCCATTCTTTTTTAACCAATGTCTGCCACAGCTATGAACAGTGTATATGTTGCTGACGAGTGCATATAATTTATTCAATTTAATTAGCTGCTTCTCGGGTGTGAAACACGTTGTCATATTAACACCGTTGGATTGATGAAACACTATACTATGTTGTTATTGCTCGCGAATACCTCGCCATAAAGTGATAAAGTCTTTCAAAACTGACATATTAAAATGGCTTTTTATGGTTACCGAAGTGCCTCTCATGTTATATATCTGCCTTTCTAATAGCAGCTCTTTATAAAATATTGCATTGTATTTATTATGTATGGCAATAACAACGTGTTGCGTTATGTTAATAAAATTAAGGATTTCCTCTTTTCGAGGGCTCATTTCCATACCGACACGTGACGAGTATTACATCAGTCGTGTGAATAGAGTATTAATGTGGGTCTGAAACATCATCAACAAGGCGATGCGTACCAATACCTGACGAGTATTATGTCAGTCGTGTGAATATAGTATTAATGTGAGTCTGAAACTTCACCAACAAAGCGATGCATACCAATACCTGACGAGTATTACGTCAGTCGTGTGAATAGAGTATTAATGTGGGTGTGAAACTTCATAAACAAGGCAATGCATACCAATGCCAAGAGTATTATGTCAGTCATGTGAATATAGTATAAATGTGAGTCTAAAACTTCACCAACAAAGCGATGCATACCAATACCTGACGAGTATTACGTCAGTCGTGTGAATATAGTATTAATGTGGGTCTGAAACTTCATCAACAAGGCAATGCATACCAATACCAAGAGGTGGAAGGCCTAATATGTAGTCGACGTGGTCGAGAGGACAAGACAGTTCTATTCGCTATTCATGAACTGGCATAGGCGTATGACGCAGATTCGCCCTAGTATTAACTGTGAGCTACACCTATGATGCGTCGTTGGGGTGCGTGCGTGCGTGCGTGCGTTTGTCATTTAAGACAATTGAAAGACACGGGCTAGGGGGTGTCGAGAACTATTCAGTATTGATCGACAAAAATTTTTTAATCTAGGTTACCATAGTTACATATTTCAAAATATCATTCAAAATTCTTCAATCTACGCAAGACATTATGTTTTATAAGTAACTGCATATGCATAATAGCCTTGCATGTCCATAACTCAGGATAGCTTGATTGGGCTTATTATCCATAAATAGTACCCCAATCCCTTTATCAAAATTTCCAGCAACGGCGGCTATTCTTGTTTTATTTTCTGGAATATAGTAACTCACTCACTCACTCACTCACTCACTCACTCACTCACTCACTCACTCACTCACTCACTCACTCATTCCTTGACTAGTTCGATCGTAGGGGTGCGCGCATGGACGCTTCGACGGTGATCTTTCTCCGTCTGGGACGGCACTGACAAAACCAGGCTTTTATAGAGTCGTATCTTTGTTGCCGTTTTGATGTTGCTTTTGCTCCATATCTTCTTGAGTCTTGCTATCGCTGATGTTGCCGGGGGATTTGTGTGTCTTCGGCATTCGGATTGCCTCTTCTACTTCTGTTCGGAGAATGGGTGTATCAGCATTTTCATTTTGAGGCGGTGTTCGGGGGATGTTGTCATTTGTGTTCAGTTCGTAGTTGTAGAGTTCTTCGCAGTACTCGGTCCATTTTCCCAAGTACTGCTTTTTTCGGTAAGGAGGGTGCCCTTTTTGTCTTGGATGTTTGACCATGGGCTTGGCCTTTTTGGTGAGAGCTTTTAAGATGGAATAAGCTTATCTGATGTTGTTTCCCTTCATCTCAGTCTGTATTTCAGTGCACCGTTCTTTTATCCAGTCGTTCTTTGCTTTTCTCCTTATTTTTCTGGTGTCTTTATTTAGTAGAGTATAGTAACAGCCCCTGAATATAGGATGTTATAATAAAGGGAATATTCCGTTGACCAACATCACACAACAATAATATGTGTAACATATGTAGTCAGTATTAGATACGTATCTTATTGTTAAATATTTATTTACAATTCTTCAATCAGCAAAACTTATGTAAATTTATTTAAATATTATGTGTTCAACATTGTTTTCTTGTGATATTATTTGCAACAGTTTTCATGAAAATATGATTGTTGTGGAAACTGTCACCAAAACGTCACGCCAGTACCCGTCAGGTTTCTAACGTTTACGGCAACCCATAATTATTGCTAAACCGACGCCTGCCAGAGATTAAACAAATAACGCTTAAACAAATATTTTTCGTTAGGATACATAAAACCATTTGTTGAGACATCATCAAGTCTTGGCGTAAGTGTATAATGGATATAGGGTCAGAAGGCAAGAAGTTGTTCGAGTGCTATGTGATTGGAAGATGAGGCATGACACGATACGAATTTCCTGTGTAAATGTAGGCTTTTATTAGCGATATCACTTACATGAATATACCTCGATTTTGTCTTGGGTTGTTTGAATTGTGTATCTGGGTTGCAACAGTGTCACTGTCAGTCTTTGCATTGTATTTGTCACAGGTAGGAAATATCACTGATGCATTATTACCTTGAATCATACCTTGCAAGGGTTTGGGGCAGGGAGCCTTCTGGCTCATATATAGCCCCCCCAATCAGTGGTTATGGCAGTAATTTTGATATTTTGTTTTGAAAATGTTTACTTTTAAGTGCATTGACACAATTGCTTGGTAGGGTATTCCATGGCTTGATTATTCGCTGTGAAAAGAACTTGTGGCGTGCATCTAGTCGGCTGTGGTGTCGAACTATTGACTTGTTGTGTTTTCCTGGACGGGGGGTATGGATTAGCTAGAATATTCTCTTGGTGTCTATGTCAGTAAATCCATTAATAATCTTGAAAACTTCAAGCATATCAGCCCTTTTCCTCCTATCTTGTAGATATAGGAGGCCACACTTTTACAATCTTAGACAATATGGGAGCTTAGAGATTCATGTGTTCATCTTAGTGGCCCTCCTCTGGACACTTTCTAATTTGTCTATATTTTTCTGAAGATGTGGGCACCATGCCTGTTGGCAGTTCTCGATGATGGGTCGGACCAAGGTGATATATACGTTTTTGATGTGTTTCATGCTTTTGTCTGTGTAGGTCCAACGAATTGCCCCTAGTATTCTATTTGCTTTCTTGACTACGTAGTTTACTTACTCCTTTACATTCAGTGATTTTTGTATGTGTACTCCTAGGGCTTTTTCCATATCTATCGATTCTATGCGTACATCTCCCATAAAATAATCATAGTTCGGGTTGTTGTATCCAATGTGCAGGCATTTGCATTTAGTGAAGTTGAACAATAACTGCAAATTCTTACTCCTTTTAAACATAGAATGGAGGCTTTCCTGGAGAGTGAAAGCATATTCAATTACAATACCTTGCCTCAACTTTTTTGTGTCATCAGCAAACTTTAACAGGGAGTTTACAACAGACGAGTCAATGTCATTTATAAAGACAACAAATAGCAATGGGTCGAGTATTGATCCCTGTTGTACACCACTGATCACTTTTTGCCAGTCTGACTCCGCACCACTTATGCACACTCGTTGTCATCTATCTGTTAGCCAACTTTCTATCCATATGTTGGTCTTGCCCGTAGTGCCATTAGCGATTAGTTTTGAGATGAGTTTGCGATGAGGGACCGTATCAAACGCTTTACTGAAATCCAAGTAGATCACGTCGACTGGATATCCTTTGTTAATATAAGAAGTTACTTCTTCTAGAAATATTAGCAGATTACTAAGACAGCTTCTTTTTGGTCGAAATCCATGTTGTGAATCTAGAATCAGCTTGTGTTGTTTGAGATGTTCAGATATGGATTCCAGAATGAAGAACTCCATAACCTTGCACATTTGTGAGGTTAAACTAACTGGCCGGTAGTTTCCTGGCTTGGAATTGTGTCCTTTCTTGACATTTGCATCAAGCCAGTCTTGTGGTGCCTGCCCACTTTGAAAGCTCTTTGTAAGCAATGGATTTAATGGCCAGGCAAGTTCTTCAGCACATCTGTTTAGCACAATTGGGAAAATCTTATCTGTTCCCGGAGATTTGGATGCATTTAGCTTCTTTAATTCATTGCATATGCTCGATTCCTCAAAAGTGAAAACATCTTAACCGGGTTTGGAATTCTGTCTAGATTCTCCTGGGTGAACTGTGTCACGAAATTATTATTAAATGTTGTCGCCGTCTTGAGGTTATCATTGATAGCTATGTTACCTTGTTCATCTTCAATTGTTGTTACCGTTTCTTTCTTTGGATCTTGTTTGATGTTATCTGCTATTTTCCCCTCAAGTTTCCTCTTTGCTTGACGGACCAGTCTTGATGCTTTGCGTTCTGCTCTCTTGAACTATATATAATCTTTGTGGATCTTTGTCTCTTTGCATTTGTTCCACCATCTCAGTTTGTTTTTCCTAGCTCTGTAGATCTCCTTGTTCCACCATAGTGGCTTGTTACTTCTCTTCCTCCTGACTTTCTTTGGTACAAACTTACTCACTGCCTCCTCTATAGAAGCTTTCAGTATTGTCCAAGCTTCTTCTGTTGAACAATTTGCTCTGCTTAGTTTACTCCTGAGGTCAATTTGTCGTAGATATTTCTTCATGCCTACATAGTCACCGTTTCTGTAGTCATAATATTCATATTTCCAATCAGTGTATTCCGTCCTACAAACCATCGTGAACTCTACTATGGTGTGATCACTTGAACCAAATGGTTCTGTTACATGCACATTTCTCACTAAGTTGTTGGAGTTGTTGTCAGAACAAGATCTAGCACATTCCCATGTCTTGTTGCTGTTTCTACATGTTGAATCAAGCCAAGGTCCTCTGTCAAATCTAACAATGACTGTCCTTCTGCTGTTGCTTCAAGTTCTTTCCAGTTTATAGTGTTGTGGTTGAAATCTCCACATAAAACTACTTCTTTGTTTGAAGTTCTGCTGCATGCCTCGATAATGTAGAAATGAATGTTTGCTTCTTCTTCCTGCATATTAAATGTAGAGTTGTAACATACACCAGCTAGAATGTTACCCTCTGCCAACCTACGCCACAGTATTTCCTCACTGCAGTCAGAGATTTCTACTTCACACTGTGCACTGATCTCTTCTTTTGCATAAATCCGCACTCCTCCACCTCTTCTACCCTTCCTATCTTTCCTCATGGTCACATATCCATTAAGTGCAAATTCACTGTCCATTTTTTTTCGTTCGCCCAGGATTCTGTCACGAAAACCATAACGGGTGTGTTTTCATATACATAACTGACCAATTCTTCTTTCTTGTTACATAAAACTTCTAGCATTTATCAGAGAACAATTCAGTGTATTTTTCACTGTAGTGTTTCCCTTTACACTGCCGCCATATCCCCTTTCACCCACCCCCTTCTCCTCGTGGTATCTCTCCTAGGGTTTGGGGTAGTTGGCTGTGAGATGATTGAACCTTGTGAGGATTTGGCTAAAGTGGGCTGGTATTGTGAAAAGAGCGGAAGCGGGATAGTTGACGAAGAGAGGGGATGCGTTCACAATGGAAGGTAGAAGGAGAAGAGGAAGACTGCGATTGAGATGGGTTGGTATGATGAAGAGAAATTTGGCGGGATTTGGATGGGAGTGGAGCACGAGACTGATTGATGGTGGAGTGTAGAGACGGCAGTAAAACGGGATCAGTGATGGTAGGAGAAGGAATACAAAATTCAAGTCGCCCAGTACCGATGCCAGTTTCACCCCAGACTCAAAGGACAAAGAGGAGAGCAACGACAATAATTGTTTGATCTTAAAATTTGTTTCTGTCGAATATTAGTTTTTTCTGCATGCCCCCTGGCAAGCAATGTACAACTATAAGAAGACGGTTCAGTCAGTAATCAATGGAAACGGTTGTTGTTGAGCTTTTGACTTCTATTGCACGGGAGGTCTACCGAGAAGTGGGATATTGTTCCTCTTGGTGAGAACCTGGACTGTCTTTGTTTGGGTAACACGCCAGTCATTTACAAAGGTGATTCACATTCACATTAATACTTATTGCATCTTTCACACTATCAACTTTTCTTCTCCTTAAATTCTATGCATATTATAATTTTTTCTCTTTCTCCCACACATGCATTACTTTTCTCTTACAACACAACGTATGCATACACAACGAGTTAATCAGCCTCATAGAGATGGAAGACGGAAGAAGAAACGTCAGGCATCGTCGAACGCTCCAGTAGGGTAGTTCAACTAATTTACAAGGACGTGTCGCCCAATAATATAAAACTTAAAACTGACACTCACTAACCGCATTACATGACATTGTGTATTCTGTGGCATAGGCCATCTGCATAATGGAGTCAAGAAGCAGAAGAAATGTGCTCAAAATAATTGATTATGAGCAAGTTTATCGTCTAATATTGGGCGATGTTGACTTACTATACGAAATCAACGCACGATGGAAGTACGGGATCTTATGGTTTTCATAAGTCATTGATTTATATTTATACATGCATGGTTATTGTCAAATAACTATATAGTTATACACGCATAGTAATTATTATAGACACGAAATATCGGTTTACTGCGTGCGTTTACTGCATTTCGTAATGTTCCATATAGTCTCGAAAACGTACGTATTCGGACGGCAAGATTCTCGCATACTATTAATGCAAACTGGAAGATTAGGCGAGACAGCTTGTCAAATATCACACAAACACTTGGTAGTTGCCGTGGTCACAACAGTGGCGCCGCTATACGAGCACAGAACCAACCAGTTTCAATTGTGCAACAATGTCTGTCGGAAGGTGCCGCCACTATAATTTCCTTTCGGGGGAAAACCAACTTTCCCAAATTTGTATTGGCTTGGAAAACATATACAATATTTTCTGCCATAATTTTAGTCATGTTGTGTTTGTGAACAGTCAATGTGTTTGAAAGAAATCCAGTCATCAGTGTGAAGGGGCAGGCAGCTACAAGACGGCTGGCAAGTGTGTGTGGTGGTGGGTGATAAGCCTTGGTTTTCTGCTGACCACTCTGACTGTCTTGGTGAAGGGCAGGTTTAACAAGACGGTTGAGTGGACAGTGAACATGGTGAGTCTGTGTCTTTTCAAAGGACGCAATTCTGGTCTGTATTGGCATATTAAAATCCTATATTTCATGGCAAGTTTATCACGATGTGTACAGGATATTTTTGTGAGACTATAAAACATGTTATTTATTGCATAGATTAATTATTTCGATAAAAAGTAGAATACCATATATGCATACAAAATATTGATAATTGTAGTACATTTCATTTATTAAATATGACGTGATATTATATGATAATACATATTACACATATAACTTCCCCTTTAATGTGCTTTGATGAGTCGACTGAGAAATTTGATAGATGTTCTTGTCAACTTATCAAATTCAGGAACAGGATGATTTTTTATCATCTGATTTTGTTTTGTCCTGATAATTAAATATCTCTGAATTGTATCCTGCCATGTTTATTGCACTAAACCACTAATGTTTTGTCAGGCACCGAGTCATGTGTCCGCCTGGTGGACGTCGATGAAGACGGTCGGGATGACATCATCTTTGCAGTGTTCAATACAAAATAGTTCACAGATGTTATGAGTCAGGATACGATCGCAAAAATGAAGAAACTGTGTTTAGACAGTGGTTAGATACACACTATTATATGCATAATAATAGTAATAATAATTAACTTCTATGGCGCCTATATCCTCAGGAACCTTAGTTCAGAGGCACAACAAAACAGAATCATTAAGCATAATCTTGAACAGGAATGCGCTAAAATAATTATCAGAACGAGGGACAACCGAAGATGTATGGTTGAAATGCAATGTCTAAGTTAAGTTTTAGGCACAATAAGTTGTGAAATTGATGATATGAGCTTCCTAGGAATATTTTAAAGATGCAGGACTCTAGCCATGTAGAACCGTTGCTGTGTAGATACAGCACGATATGTAAGAGTGGACAGCTTAAAATTAATTTGATAAGTAACAGGAAGCCATTGTAACTGTCTAAGTAGTGGTAGTGATGGTGACAACTGAGGCGCCCTGAGTACCACACATGTCAGTCAATTACGTATGTGGTGTATGTCGTCATGTCCTCCGAGCAGTCAGGGTCGTGCTCGTCATTGTCCGAGTCACTACCATCTTGTTCAACAGTTGCTGGGTCATCCTGGGGGTCGTCATCTCCGTCTTCGTTACCTTTCTTGGTGAAAGGATATAGTTTTATTTTATTTTAATGAACATAAATTATAAAAATCAAAACTAATAATGGCGTATTAAATCTGCAATCACACTGTAAATTATAAAATTATATAAGGTGTATGTATTTTCTTTTTTCATATCCGTCTTCATTTCCAATGTTGCTGCAATTGCCTTTTATAATAAAAGGATCTAGTTTTATTTTAACGATAAATTGTAAAAAATAAAATATAATAATGCTGTATTAAATTTGCAATGTGGGGTACTGTAAATCATAAATTTATTTAAGTTGTATTTTTGCAGGTGTCTTTATTTTTTATGTATGGATAGTTTCTTTAAGTAGTATGTATGTGTGTATGTATGGATGCATGATATGTGCATGCAATGCCCATGCATGCATCTATCTATCTATCTATCCATATATGCATATTATTTATGCAGACAAATGTTCAACAATACAAATTAAGTTCAACAACTGATGTACAACATAATGGTAATTCCTAATAGAACGAACTGTACACAGAAATAATTTTCATGCAGGAACTCGACTGGAAAGCATTTCTTGGATAACGTTTAAAACCTACACACGACTGTCATCTCCTTGCCGAAAACACACCAGATACAAACCAAGATCATCAAAATCAGTCCTAATAAGGCCTTTTATTTTTTTATTAATTGGTTTCTGGATACGCCGACCAAACTCCTTTACGCTTTTGTCGTGTCGTATTTTAACATGAAACATCATTCCATGTAAAAAAAATGATATTCTGTCCAAAATGTTGTGGGTTTGCAGCTTTTACTTTGCACAATTGTTCGGCTAAAGTAGCATCGGGTTGCGTCAGCATTTTCTGCAGTAAGCATCAGCTGGTTATGTCATCAATCACCACAGATGTTACTTGGATTGTAGAAGTGTGCAAAACACAATATTTTAAAAGAATATATGCTTTTCGTATGTGGACTGGTGTGGCATGGTTGAATGAATGCACTGGCATAGATAAAAATAGGTGAGAATGTTATACATAATTCAGGCCAATCTAGTTCATGGTTACCGTAGACGTTACATACTTAGAAACCTTTTTTATGGTCGACCGACCCATTTTGTGTCAAATAAATTCCGTAAACCAACTATATATAATAAAAAATAGAGATACCTAAATTTAGCCATTTGGTATCACCCTCGTTATAGATGACTGGTGTATCGGAGAGCCCACGTTTCTTGATGACGTCATGCAAGTGACTTCTTGTATTTCTCTAATGGCAGAGGTGATTTATTTCTTTCATTTCATTGCACGCATCACATTGTACACAACAGGCAATGTAAACAAAGTATCAACTAAAAAGATAAAAGTGTAGTATTAATAATATTAAATCGTTCAACTATTTTAATGCATTTTGTAGGATAGAGTTGCTAGACAATTATGATAAGTATCTGATAGGTGGCGGGGTTGGATTCAATTACAATTGTCAATTACAAAGCATCATAAAAGTTCAATTACAATTTCATTGTTTCAAAAATAAATCACAATTACAACATTTAAATTAAAAAAATCAATTTACAATTGCATCACTTAAAAAAATCAAACACAATTACAGGTTTAAAAAATTAATTACACTGCTTCATTAAGTGTCAATTGCAATAGTTCATAGATTGGGAACAACTACATTGTTTAATAAAACAATATTACATGTATCATTAATGCTAACCTTAGACAGTGTCTTAGATGATTTCATGCATTCTTGCTGCCAATGTTTGGTCAATTACACTGTTATTATAACGAATGTACTCCCATATCCATAATCCAATGTGTGATTGTGGTATAACTTGATAGTAGAACATAACATAAAAAGCCATTTTGAAAGATGCTATATATTGTAACGTTACCAATTGCTTTAAGATGTCAAATAAGTTCAAACATTAGATTGTGCCTACATGTGTCATGGTTACTATGGTTACAAATATATGACGTAAGAACCTATGTTCAATTTCAGATGATTTAATAATAGTAATGGTGGGAATTTATATAGCGCCTGAAATAAGAATCCACTTAAAAGTTAAGATATTAAAAATGCTCACTGGCGCTTTCCATTAATTGCATTAATTACGTATATGTTTAATTTAAATATAAACCGTGTAATATAGAAGATCTGTTTAAAACACTTTATAAATATGTACAAAAAAGTAAAACATTATAATTATTAATATATCATTCACTGTATACTCTAGAAAGCGACATGATCAGTTTGCCTCACCCGTTTACTGGTTGGTACATTCACCCCTTTCACATGAAAAACAAACGCATCCCTGTAGTCCTCGGTGGTCCTGACAACGAGGTCAGACGTCATCTCGTACTGAGACGCATTCAGCCTCCATAACACTTCGCCGTTTGTTCCATCAAGAACAAGTGTCTACAAAATAGTAATAATAATAATGACCATTGATTTAAGACATAAAAGTATATAGAAATATTCATTAAGTCCATAGTAAAAAATTAAAAATATAGATAAACAATAATTAATTATACACGTTAATAATAACCTTCTTAGGTACAGCCTCAAAATATTGATGTTTGGCACTACCTGCAATTGGTCTCATCATGCGTTTTGCTGTTGTTTCAATTAGAGTTGCACTGTGTATTTTCCAATCACATTCAGTGCAATAACAAAAGAAAAGAACAAATAACAAGATATAAAGGCTTTTAGAAACAGAGAAAATGAGACTAAGAGTGAATCTTTTCACAAATGCATTCTGCAGTAAGGTTTGTTCATAAAGTTACCATACTTGTTATCATGTCAACTACAGCCTAATTTATGTTGCATACATCGACAGCATGACACATAAGTACATTTAGCCATGTAATTTTACACCATGCCACAACAAACTCCAACAAGTCTCTTCAATCACTGATGCAACAACTGTAAGCCCCATTTCCTTTATATAACTGTGTCTGATATTCTAATACCATGGTTGGCTGGGAAAATCGCCCATTCCAGCAGCTGTACATTAAACCCCTCTTTCTTACCTGCGAGTAAAGATACTTAGGCCACGAACCTTTATTCATGTGTAACATGAAGTCGAGCGTATCATCATTGGTTGTTTTACTGTGCCAAAAAAATTGTATAATTCAACTGCTATTGTTGCCATTTTAATAAAATTATTATTATAAAAATGCTGGTGCCAGAGTGCTGTAACATTTCAATGCAAGATTAGGATGTCTGCAGAACAAATCTTCCAAATCTCTTTCATAAAAATGTACTGCTTGTTTATCAAAGTCGTATTTTGAAATGACTGGATTTTGAGACGGTCAGATGACAAAATGTTGGTATAAAACTTTAAAGTTCCCTCCTCAATTCATGTTGCCCCATCGTTTATCAGGTTCTTTCATGTACAAATCTTTAGTGTGTGAATAGATAGTAGTTTAATAAGAGTGCCAACCTTTGTTAAAAACACTTAATGTGATTGTAAGATCGGGTAACTTGCGAAAGTGACAGTCAAAGTGTGAATAAGCCGTATGTCATAGTACATAGAGGTGAAGCTACTTTTACCTTTTACCTATAGTACTGTATTACCAAATTTCAACGGAGCCCATTCAAAAGTATTTGTTTTGCGATGATTTCATCAAAACAAAGTTTTGCATAAATGAGCTAGCATGTGGAAATGGATACTAGAGCTGGCATGTGGACGTGGATACTACAGCATGCATGTGGAAGTGGATACTAGCGCAAGCATGTGGAAGTGGATACTAGAGCTAGCATGTGGAAGTGGATACTACAGCAAGCATGTGGAAGTGGATACTAGAGCTGGCATGTGGAAGTGGATACTAAGACTAGATAGGTTTTATGTTTTTGTTAAATGATTCTAAAATGAGAGAGGCGTTTTCTTTTATGTTTGACAAATAAACTGTTTGTCTTGTCTTGTCACTAGCATGCATGCACGCATGCACGCACGCACAGATTAGCATGCACGCAAAAACCCATATTATTTTTATATTCGTGCAAATGAGGCTGTTCTAGGTATGTGTAATTAATCTCACATTTGATTTCACGTATTATCTTGCATGTGTTCACTGTGAACAAGAATGGCAAAACAAAAATCCTGTGAACCGGCTAAAAATCGGAAAAGGTGGAGTGCTGGAAGATATTTATCACTTTTCCATGAGCCTTTTTCTGTTTTTACATGAGCATATTGAAAGAATTGACTTTGTATTATTGACACCAATGTTAAAGTGAGGAAACGAAGCATGCATGTTTGGCGATGTTAGCTAAACATGCATGTCTTATGTGACCAGAAAATTACACCTAAAACACTTTGTATCACTTTGCATGTTTAGTTGAAACAAATCTGTCGAAAACTAAAACTAACAGCCAGTTGTTTTACACTCATAGCCACATCCAAGTGATATATAAGAGACGTGCCTATGCAGGAGAACAACAATGTATAACAAAGCTAAGCATTTTCCCACAATATTTACAGAAATCTTATGGATGCCCAAATCTTAATGAAGTTTACTGGCCCTGGTCAGCCGGTATATTTATATATCTAAAGGACGATACAAACTATGTGGCTATGGATTGCTCACCAAACCACTGAGCCATCAAAACGATTGCAATTCTATTAAAGAAGTATCTCTTACCTTTAAATTACAAAAACGCCATTTTTGAGAGGACGGACTTTGTCCTTCCAACCTGTGTAGCTGCCCTTGGTGTTGGGAATTGGGGTTGAACTGGACAGCTCCTTGACGTATCGATACAGGTCTGGCATGGATATTCCCAACAAATCACTTGCAACATGTGTTTCTAGGCTAAATATACGAAAGTCTCTTAAAACTAGGAATTGAACTTTATAATAGCATTGTCCTGTATATCCCCGGTATCTGCATAGACAAGACACTCATGACGCCTACTCAATTATCACAGCTAGTTTTAGGCAGCAGCTGATGTATGCCTGTATGGGATTTTATAGATCGAGACCATTGGATCTGGCATTATTTTGGAAAACTATTTATTATTTACTTGCTGTCGCATCAAAATCAGTCCGCCAAAATTTGAAAAACAATATTTCCAACAGAACCATTCACTGAGGACGCGATCGATTCATCGGCTGACAGAAAACTCGTTCAATTTTTAACGGATCTTGACTATATCATGCCACGCTACTATGGCAATCACTTAACGGTGGTCAACCTTTGACGCTACGTCTGATTTGATGCATCGTAAAATCGTCTAGTTTAGTTTTCCGGAAATTCTCATTTACGCGTCAGATTGTGAACGACTGGACTAGAGCGGTACTAATGTCCAAAGTCATCAACCAATTTAAGGATCATCTAGAACAACAAATAATACTTGAAGAATCGAACGGAGGATTGTACGTCAACGCTTGACACTCGTCGTTATCTCCTCGCCTGCATCCACAGTGTAGAAAAGGAGGGTCAAGGTAGATCTCACGTGGACGCCTGTGGGGTGGAACAGCCTATAAGAGTTTACGTATGTGTCTGGAACGCGCAAACGAGCAAGCCACATACCATTAGAAAATCTCCACGAGTTTGCAAAATTAAATAGATCTGACCTCTCGTGTGGCAACGGGAATCGATCGGTAAGATGACGCGTATGGCCGCAGGTAATTGGCGCGGGGAATTCACACATTGCACGTAGCAACTAAATACCGCGTCACAAGAATGCGAACTAGGGCCAACGTATCTAGTAGTAACCTTTAACTACCGGATCATTTCGCAAAGCCCGTTAGTAATCGATTGGTGTGAAAGGGCGATATCGGAGAAAGAGCGACGCCAGAAATGCGATCTCACACTGCGGTTGCACGACGAACAATGTGTCGTCTTTATGCGTTTCCTCTTTCTTTACACCGAGTCAGATGATATAGTCTACGGATGTCTATTCTACAAAAGGCGATCGTCAACAGGCTTGAAAGTCGATATCATCACGACGTCTGAAGGATGAGGCGTGGGCCGCGAAGCAGTATGTTACAGTGCTTGCAGACCGCCACACGACGAACGTAGGAAAAATACTCGTTCAGTGACTGTGTACTAATGTATGTATAGTTAGCGGGCATGCAAAACCATCCTCTGCTGAAGTTGCTGTCTGTTTGTTGCTGAACAGTAAACTAACTTGAAATACCTGGTGTACGGTATCTACATTCGCTGTACATTGACCAACGGGTAAGAAGCTGCTCGTAGTTCGTCCATATGGATTCAATAAACACATCCGAGTGTAGTACCGTTGCTTGTTCACGATCCGATGTCATCAACGGTAGCGGTGTTGAGAAAATGACGAACTTCGGCACGGAGGTATTTTGTCCGAGTCTAGCCACCTTTGTCATATGCGTGATGGGATTACCGGGGAACATAGTCGTCATTGGTGTGTATTTCCACAGCATGGCGACGTCTACAAGAGTGTATATGTTTGGCTTGGCTGTCGCCGATCTCCTGAGCTGCGTTTGTGGAATTATCTTAACCAGCGCGCCGATTAACTACATTACGGTTCAGGTAGTTATTTTCATCAGTGATATATCCATCTCAGTATCTTGCTTACTTCTGGCGTTTGTATCGGTCGAGCGCCTGTTTGCGGTGATACGGCCGCATAAGTTCAGTACAAATGCACGCCGAGCGAAGAAGGCGCTGATGGTCATCATCATAGCGACAGTCGCCGTCAAAACACCGTTGACGCTGGCGTTTTTGCTTAATTATAAGCTCTGGCATGGCATAGCTGCCCTTGTCTTTATTTTCACATGCATTCTAATCATGACCGTGTGCTACTTTCTAATGGCGATAACGCTGCTTAGAAAAGCGAGAGCTGCTCGCGTAACTGTTGGCATTCAGGACAATTTGCCCGAACGTGGTCCGTCAACATTAACGAACAGGACTGCTGAAGCGACTTCGGGTTCGCCCAACGCGACAGCCGTGCCATATTCGAACAATGCAACCGTAACACAGGTGAATGTGTACAAAGACGTGGGGCTGTTGTTCACCATTACATTCGTCTTTGTAGTCTGCTGGATACCAACGTGGCTGTCGTACTTCAAAGTGACCTTATCGAGAGATATAACGCATATATTCATGCTCAACTCTCTGCTAAATCCGTTCATCTACAGCATCGTGAGTGCCATGTTTCGTAATGACGTGCGATTGTTCTACCACAAATCACGCGCCAAGCTGTCCGCCTGTTACCATTGAACGACCTATGTGACATTGGTCAATGACAATATCTTGACTCCATGCCATAGATGTGCCAAGTCTACTGCTTCGGGAAGGAGATTTCTTTCTTCATTGCCAATTGTTTTATTTTTTTTTTATTTTTCCTTCTTTTAGGAAACATCCCATTCTTTTTTTAACCAATTTCTGCTATAACTATGAACAGTGTATATTTTGCTGACGAGTGCATATCATTTATTCAATATAATTTGCTACTTCTCGTGTGTGAAACACGTTGTCATATTAACAACGTTGGATTGATTAAACACTATACTACGTTGTTATTGCTCGCGAATACTTCGCCATAAAGTGATAATGTCTTTCAACGCTGACATATTAAAATGGCTATCTTTAGTTACCGAAGTGCCTGGCATGTTATATATCTGCCTTTCTAATGGCAGCTCTATATAAAATATTGCATTGTATTTATTATGTATGGCAATAACAACGTGTTGCGTTATGTGAATAAAGGATTAAGGATCTCCTTTTTTCGAGTGCTCATTTGCATACTTGATGAGTATTACATCAGTCGTGTTAATAGTCTCAAGTCTCAAGTGGTTTACTCCAAACAGCCCAAACTTGGGCTAACGCAGGAGTTTGTGGTGGACTGTGCGCATGCGCTGTGGGTGGTACATTCGATTAAAAGACTAGTATCATTAATGTTGCTGAAATGGTTTTTATCTGATAGTTTTATTTATTTTATGTATAGGATGTTGAACGAAAATTTTTAATAGGTTGGTTGTGTGTATGGATACTGTCGCTGCCTTGCCACATGCACACATAGACAGTCTCCATACCCACACCATGGATAAGTTTACGCTGAGCACTGTGTTTTAAAGGCAGTTTAGGTGAGGAGGTGTGGTGAAAGGGAGTTCCATAATAGCTTCTTGAAATGATTTTGGGTTTTTTATGTTGGTAATTTTTGATGGAATCATATTCCATATGCGAATGGCTCTGGGATAAAATGAAAAGACCATTGCATTTATACGACACTTGGGGGCTAGGTATTGTCCACGGGTTCGAGAGCGAGTTAGTAGGCCTGGAGGGGGGGTGATCTCAATAATGTTGTTTAGAATTTTGTAGAAGGTAGTGGCTTGTTTGATAATGCGCCTTCGTTCGAGGGTTGGCCATCCAAGGGCAGTAATTAGATCTGCTGGATACTAATAGAGTATTAATGTGGGTCTGATACTTCATCAACAAGGCGATGCAAATACCTAACGAGTATTACGTCAGTCGTGTGAATAAAGTATTAATGTGGGTCTGAAACGTCATCAACAAGGCAATGCATACCAATACCTGACGAGTATTACGTCAGTCGTGTGAATAGAGTATTGATGACATTGACCTAATCGCTGGACCAGAGGAGGAGCTACAAGAACTTACGACAACACTGGAAAGGATGGCGCGTGCTCACGGAATGGAAATAAGCGCAGAAAAGAGCAAGATCATGGTCAACAGCAGAATAGCGCTACGAACTACAATATTAATGAATGGAGAACGCCTCGAAGAAGTAAAACCATTCAAGTACATCGGGTCGATCATCTCTTCTGAGGGTGACTCCGCAGATGAAATACGTGACGGATAAATCTGGCAACATCAGCGATAGCAAAACTCAAGAAGATATGAAGCAAAAATAACATCAAAACGGCAACATAGATACGACTCTATAAAAGCCTGGTTTTGTCAGTGCTGATATACGGATGCGAAAGCTGGACCCTGAAAGCCGAGTCCTAAAGAAGAATAACTGCATTTGAGACGGAATTGTTCAGAAGGATCCTGAACATTTCCTACACGGACCACCTAAAAATATATCAGTAATGCAAGCCATCACCGAAGCCGCAGGACCACAAGAACCGCTTTTGGCCACAGTAAAACGCAGAAAACTCCAATGGTTCTGTCATACAACCAGACGCAATACATTTGCCAAAGAAATACTACAAGGCACGGTCAGATGCGGCAGAAAACGAGGAAGACCACAAGAAATGTACATGGACAACATTCGAGAGTGGACGGGTCTGGAGCCACAGGAATTATACGATGCTGATCACAACCGTCCCAGATGGAGAAAGATCACCGTGGAAGCGTCCATGCGCGTAGCCCTACGATCGGTCCGGTCAAGGAATGAGAGAGTGAGTGAGTGATAGAGTTACCATATTCCGGAAAATAATACAAGAATAACCGCCGTTGCTGGACATTTTAATAAAGGGATTGGGGTACTATTTATGGAGAATATGCCGAATCACGCTATCTTGACTTATGGACATGCAAGGCTATTATGCATATTCAGTTACTTATAATAACATAATGTCTTGCGTAGATTGAATAATTTTGAATAATATATTGAAACATGTAACTATGGTAACCTAGATTAAACAATTGTTATCGAACAATACTGAATAGTGCTCGACACCCCCTCGCCTGTATCTTTCAATTGTCTTAAATAACACACGCACGCACGCACGCACGCACGCACGCATGTACGCTCGTACGCACGCACGCACGCACGCACCCATGTATATATTAATTTATTGGAACGAAGCATCATTTCACTAGGGGTAATTCACAGTTAATACTAGGGATAATCTGCGTGATACGCCTATGCCAGTTCATGAATCGCGAATAGAGCTGTCTTGTCCTCTCGACCACGTCAACTATCTATTAGGCTTTCCATCTAGTGAGGGCTTTTCAGATGAATAAGCCTGTCTGATGTTGTTTCCCTTCATCTCAGTTTCTATTTCAGTGCACCGTTCTTTTATCCAGTCGTTATTTGCTTTTCTGGTGTCTTTATTTAGTTGAGTATAGTAACAGCCCCTGAATATAGGATTTTATAATACTACTTCTGTTCGGAGAATGGGCGTGTCAGCATTTTCATTTTGAGGCGGTGTTCGGGGATGTTGTCATCTGTGTTCAGTTCGTAGTTGTAGAGTTCTTCGCATTACTCGGTCCATCTTCCCAAGTATTGCCTTTTTCGGTAAGAGGGGTGCAGTTTTTGTCTTCGATGTTTGACGATCAGGTTGACCTTTTTTGGTGATGGCTATTAAGATGGAATAAGCCTGTCTGGTGTCTTTGCTTTTCTCATTCGTTTTCTGATGTCTTTATTTAGTTGAGTACAGTAACTGTGTAGGGTGTTCCAATAAAGGAAATATTCCGGTGACCAACATCACACAACAATAATTTATGTAATATATGTAGTCAGTATTATATACGTACTCTTATTGTTAAATATTTCTTTACAATTCTTCAATCTGCAAAACTGATGTAAATTTATTTAAATATTATGTGTTCAACATTTTTACTTGTGATACTATTTGCAACAGTTGTCATGAAAATACGATTATTGTGAATACTGTCACCAAAACGTCACGCCAGCACCCGTCAGATTTCCAACTTATGCGGCAACCCATAAATATTACTAAACCGACGCCTGCCAGAGATGACGCTCAAACAAATATTTTTAGTTGGGATACATAAACCCATTTGTTGAGACATCATCAAGTCTTGGCGTAAGTGCATAATGGATGTAGAGTCAGAAGGCAAGAAGTTGTTCGAGTGCTATGTGATTGGAAGATGAGGCACGACTACACGATACGAATTTCCTGTGTAAATGTAGCGGAGGCTTTTATTAGCGATATCACTTACACGAATAGACCTCGGTTTTGTCTTGGGTTGTTTGAATTGTGTATCTGGGTTGCAACAGTGGCACTGTCAATCTTTGCATTGTATTTGTTACAGGCAGGAAATATCACTGTTTAACCGCAGGCGCAGTAGACAGGTGAAAATATCCTCGAGTTACCAATGGTTTCAGTTTCATACAACATATCGAACTGACTTCTCAGAAGCACCAGACGATCTGTATATCAACCTACCTAGCGAGTGAATCTTGACCCCAAGTGTACAGTGTCAGTCTTTTCATTGTATTGTTACAGGAAGGAATTGTCACAATGTAATTGCAGGCGCAGTAGAAAAACACTGTGTTTATTACAAGCACAAAGTGCGTTATCATTTAAATGCAAACTCGGTAGACAAATGAGTAGCTCGAATATTCTCTTGGTGTCTATGTTAGTAAATCCATTAATAATCTTGAAAACTTCAAGAATATCAGCCCTATTACTCCTATCTTGTATAGACAGGAGGCCACACTTTCACAATCTTAGATAATATGGGAACTTAGAGATTCCAGTGATCATCTTAGTGGCCCTCCTCTGGACACTTTCTAATGTGTCTATATATTTTTTAAAGATGTTGGCACCATGTCTGTTGGCAGTTCTCGATGATGAGTCGGACCAAGGTGATTTACAAGTTTTTGATATTTTTCATGCTTTTGTTTGTGTAGGTCCTACGAATTGTCCCTAGTATTCTATTTGCTTTCTTGACTACGTAGTTTACTTGCTCCTTTACTTTCAGTGATTTATGAATGTGTACTCCTAGGTCTTTTTCCATATGTATCGATTCTATACGTACATCTCCCATAAAATAGTCATAGTTCGGGTTGTTGTATCCAATGTGCAGGCATTTGCATTTAGTGAAGTTGAACAATAGCTGCCAATTCTGACTCTATTTATACATAGAATGGAGGTCTTCATGGAGAGTGAAAGCATATTCAACTTTAGGACCTTGCCTCAACGTTTTTGTGTCATCAGCAAACTTTAGCAGAGAGTTTACTACAGACGAGTCAAAGTCATTTATAAAGATAACAAATAGCAATGGGCCGAGTATTGATCTCTGTGGTACACCACAGATCACTTTTTACCAGTCTGACACCGCACCACTTATGCACACACTTTGTCTTCTATATGTTAGCCAACTTTCTATCAATCTGTTGGTCTTGCCCGTAATGCCATGAGCGGTTAGTTTTGAGATGAGTCTGCGAAGAGGGACCGTATCAAACGCTTTGCTGAAATCCAAGTAGATCAAGTCGACTGGATGTCCTTTGTCAATATAAGAAGTCACTTCTTCTAGAAATATTAGCAGATTACTAAGACAGCTTCTTTTTGGTCGAAATCCATGTTGTGAATCTTGAATCAGCTTGTGTTGTTTGAAACGTTCAGATATGGATTCCAGAATGAAGAACTTCATCACCTTGCATATTTGTGACGCTAAACTAACTGGCCGGTAGTTTCCTGGCTTGGAATTGTGTCCTTTCTTGTAAATAGGAATGACATTTGCATCAAGCCAGTCTTGTGGTGCCTGCCCACTTTGAAAGCTCTTTGTAAGCAATGGATTTAATGGCCAGGCAAGTTCTTCAGCACATCTGTTTAGCACAATTGGGA
The DNA here is from genome assembly GCA_963662155.1 of Lamellibrachia columna. Lineage (NCBI taxonomy): Eukaryota > Metazoa > Annelida > Polychaeta > Sabellida > Siboglinidae > Lamellibrachia > Lamellibrachia columna. Next base: position 23,744,246 of record OY759266.1, read on the forward strand.
AAATCTTATCTGTTCCCGGAGATTTGTATGCATTTAGCTTCTTTAGTTCATTGCATACGCTTCGACTCCTCAAAAGTGAAAACATCTTAACCGGGTTTGGAATTCTATCTAGATTCTCCTGGGTGAACTGTGTCACGAAATGATCATTAAATGTTGTCGCCGTCTTGAGGTTATCATTGATAACTATGTTACCTTGTTCATCTTCAATTGGTGTTTTTTTCACTTTTAGTTGTGATCTATCATACTTGTGGAAACACTTTGGATCTTGTTTAATGTTATCTGCTATTTTCCCCTCAAGTTTCCTCTTTGCTTCAAGGACCAATCTTGAAGCTTTGCGTTCTGTTCTCTTGAACTGTATATAATATTGGTGGATCTTTGTCTCTTTGTATCTGTTCCACCATCTCAGTTAGTTTTCCCTAGCTCTGTAGATCTCCTTGTCCCATCATAGTGGCTTGTTGCTTCTCTTCCTCCTGACTTTCTTTGATACAAACTTACTCACTGCCTCCTCTATGGAAGCTTTCAGTATTGTCCAGGCTTCTTCTGTTGAACAATTTGCTCTGCTTAGTTTACTCCTGAGGTCAATGTGTCGTATATATTCCTTCATGCCTACTTAGTCACCGCTTCAGTAGTCATAATATTAAATTTTCCAATCAGTGTATTCAGTCCTACATACCATCGTGAACTCTACTATGTTGTGATCACTTGAGGTAAATGGTTCTGTTACATGCACATTTCTCACTAAGTTTGGAGTTGCTGTCAGAATAAGATCTAGCACATTCCCATGTCTTGTAGCTGTTTCTACATGTTGAATCAAGCCAAGGTCCTCTGTCAAATCTAAAAATTACTGTCCTTCTGCTGTTGCTTCAAGTTCATTCCAGTTTATAGTGTTGTGGTTGAAATCTCCACATAACATTACTTCTTTGTTTGACGTTCTGCTGCATGCCTTGATAATGTTGGAATGAATGTTTGCTTCTTCTCCCTGCATATTAAATGTAGAGTTGTATCATACACCAGCTAGAATGTTACCCTCTGCCAGCCTACACCACAGTATATCCTCACTGCAGTCAGAGATTTCTATCTCACGCTGTGCACTGATCTCTTCTTTTGCACAAATCAGCACTCCTCCACCTCTTCTACCCTTCCTATCTTTCCTCATGGTGACATATCCATTAAGTGCAAGTTCACTGTCCATTGTATTTACGTTCGCCCAGGTTTCTGTCACGAAAACCATATCGGTTGTGTTTTCATATACATAACTGACCATCTTTTCTTTCTTGTTACATAAACTTCTGGCATTTATCAGAGAACAATTCAGTGTATCTTTCACTGTACTATTTCCCTTCACACTTCCGCCATATCCCCTCTCACCCACCCCCTTCTCCCCAGGGGTATCTCTCCTTGGGTTTGGGGTAGTTGGACTGTGAGATGATTGGGTAGTAACCTCTAGTATACCGGAAATTATTACATTCTTTTGTTTCTTCTATCTCTCTTTCTCTTTCTCTCTCTCTCTCTCTCTCTCTCTTTCTTTCTGCAACTTCATGAGTTTCTTCTTGGGCAATGTTCCGTATTCTGTTTTCAAGTTCTGGACACTGTACTGTTCTGTGTACTCTTCAGTACACCTCGTCTTATCTTGCAGTGTTTGCATTATCTGTGAGCCATTTATTGCGGCTTCGTCACACTTCTTGCAGAACCAGTGTGTACCTAGTCCCTCTTTTGCAAGAAATTGATACTCTTCCCCTGAAATATTGCTACACACTATACACACCCATGCTGAATACATTTCACAGTGTAAAGCCATTGTGTCTGCTGTAACAGTCTTTCTGCACTTCCCTACACACTTGGGCGTGGTCATTTTGGATTTTGACAAATTTAGACAATTAAAATTTTCTGTAAACCACTTATTTGGGGGGTATATCAAAATAGTCCACAACACCTGCCCACCACTCAACAGCCTCTTCTTTTCGTCAATAGTGGTTTTTACGAAGACACTAGAGAACTCCTTAAATTACACCATAAGCGACGACAAACTCACAACACCTTCATGCATCCATGTTACCGGAAGTCCAGCTACACGAATCGACACAATCGAGTTTTTGGTAAGAAATGTTGCCTTATTAAACAACATGTGTTTCGTGGATTTGCGGTTCGAAAAATTTAAAAGGATCGAGTTGCATTTGCCGTACTTATGTTGCCGTATGTAATCGAGCTGTAGTGCGCAGCGCACCTGAAAATAGTCCGTATTCACTGTTATTCCGCGCAATAGTCACCATCCGCACAAAAGCCACACTTAAAATAGTCCACCCCACAAATACGCCACATTTCCACAACAACAGACAGACTGAATACTGGACCGATGACAGCAACCCTCCGAAGGAAGCTCCGTCGTCTTGGTCCCGTGTCTCGGGTCTCACATCATTGTGACGCTGTATTACAGGAAGTACAGAAACACAACATTGGCGCTGCGTGCAGGTTATTCTGTTTGTAATTCTGCGCTGAAATTCCCAAGCACAGTGTTGTCCTTGTTGCAAGGATATTTAGAGACATTATTAACCAGGAGAAGCCTGCCGGCTTTCAATGGTTAATGTTTACAACTTTGTGACAGTTTCAAAAGCTTAGTAAAGGAACATGTCGGCTTCTATCTACGCTTCAGTTAGTTTCACAAATTAATGTTGAACTATATCCTATATTACTAGGTAAAACGTATTCGAAATTTACTTAGAAAATTAACTTTGACAACATAACCAGTTTTGGGCGTGGCCGCATCCAAGTTAAAGCGTTGTAACTTCGCGCGTATGTTATATCGCAACCACAGTTTGACAGTTGAGCACACAAACATGACTTCCAAAACAAACCTGCATTACGGGAGAACTTGTGGAATAAGTTGAGATGTCAAGAGAAATGATAAACTGATTGGAAACACTAAATAAAGAGTTGAATAGTAAGAAGGATAAAAAATAATATAGGAAAATAAATGTGCAATACGGGAATATGAGAAGAAACACAAAGAACTAGAGAGGATGATGGAAATACAGATGTGGGAAGAAAGGGATCACGAGATAAGAAGAATGGATGAAGAGGTAAGAAGAACGAGTGAAGAACTGGATCGCAAGATCATGTTAGTGAAAGGCCGCAAGTCGCAAGAGAAGACCAGTCACGTTCCTACATACAATCCGATAAGTTACCGATACCCTCCAGTCGTCGGGACACGTCAACTAGTTCACAAATACAATACAATTCTGTCGGCGTGATATGTGACCTTATTGGAGAAATTGATATATCTAGATGATCCAGCATTGCAGCGTGAGAAAGGAAATATGCCCAAAACATGCCCAAACCATCCAGTCGAGAAAGTTGGATTAGTTAGCATATACACTCCAGTCGGTGTGAAAGGTGAACTAGTTGTAGCGAAAGACTCCCTAGATGATCCCTCATTACGTCAGGAAAATGGAAACAAGCTCAAGGTACATCCAGAAAAGACGATGGTCAAACAAGAGCTCAAGCAAACGATATCATCTGACGTCATTGGAATGGAGCAAACAATCTTACCTGTTGTCTTACGGTACCCAGATGTTACCATACAGTCGGGCAAGTGTCAGGTGTCGGCATTCGATTTGACAATCCAGGATGAGTTCTATGTGCAACTCGAGGAGAAAGTGGTAGCGGATAAGGAGATTGAGCTAATATGCACGATAGGTGAGTTACACGTTAGTCTGAGTGAATCGGAGATGATCGTAATTAAAAGGCCCCGAATTTGGGATGCCGTGTTGTGTGACGGAAGTGTGTGGCTGGTACAAAGCCGTCGTCTGTGATAACACCGACGCCGGTGAACTCGTTGTGTAAGTTGGCCCATTGTTTATATTCAGTGCTTCTTGGCAGGCTACAGACATATGAGAAAGGGTGATCAAAGTAGGCATAATATTATGAATATTAATTATATAGTATATTATTTAACAAGATTTAACAAGATTTGCCATCCAAGCCAAAGGCCCAGATGGCAAGTGGACAAGGAAGCCATTGGCTTATCGAGAGTCCAACAATGTTCATCTACTTATAGCCCGCCCTCCTGAGATATGTGTCAACCTTGTTTTTAAACATATTCAAGCTGCTAGCAGTTACACAATCTGTAGACAATTTGTTCCATTCATTTATTGTCCTCTGTGAGAACGAGTGCTTCCTGATGTCCAATCTACATTGATCCTTTACTAATTTTACCTCATGTCCTCTAGTTCTGCTATCCTTCTTGAATGAGAAAAACATATTTCTATCAATATTTTCATACCCATTCAATATCTTAAAAACTTCAATCTGATCTCCTCTTAACCTCCTTGTCTCTAGAGTTGTTAAACCACATTCTTTCAGGCGTTCTTCATAACTAAGGTCTCTCAGTTCTGGAATCATTTTAGTTGCTCTCCTTTGTATGCGTTCAAGCGTATCTATATCCTTCTTACGATATGGTCTCCATGCTTGTATACAGTATTCTAAATGAGGTCTAACTATTGCTTTATAAAGAGGTATAATTAACTTTTTTCCCTTGTATGTTATGTTTCTTCTAATCAATCCAAGAATTTGATTACCCTTTGAAGCTGCAATACCACACTGCTCTGAAACTTTCATATCAGCGCTTATTGTAACTCCTAAGTCCTTTTCTTTTACAGTAGTACCCAGAACAGTATCTCCCATTTTATAGTTTACATTCAAGTTCCTATGTCCTGTATGTAGGCATTTACATTTCCCAAAATTGAACAACATCTGCCATTTCTCAGACCATTTCACTAATCTGTCTAGATCGTTTTGTAAATGTTGTTTATCACCATCAGTATTAACCTTTCTAATCAGTTTTGTGTCATCCGCAAATTTCAGTACGTTACTTGTTATACTGTCGTCCAAGTCATTGATATAAATTAAGAATAATATAGGTCCTAATACTGATCCTTGAGGTACCCACTCAAAACCGATTTCCAATTTGAAACTTCTCCATCTACTACAACTCGTTGTCTTCTGTCAGTCAGCCATTGTTCTATCCAGTTAGTTATGCTATCCCCGATACCATGGGCTTTTAATTTAAGTAGCAATCTTTGATGTGGCACTTTGTCAAAAGCTTTCTGAAAATCTAAGTAGATAATATCTGCTGGCGATCCCACGTCTATCCACTTAGTGATTTCTTCCAAAAAACATAACATATTTGTTAGGCAAATATTGACCTACTGTGCGGTCTCATTGAAGATAAGCATTTGACTGCTGAGTTTCTTACATCTGACAGAGTGCTATACATGTTTGCACTGTGGAATAAGACGACAAACATCAGCTACGAGATGATGTCGCCTTTACCGGATAATGAGGCCAAGGCAACTTCTGTTACAAAAAAACAGAGGTACCTTTGGATTAATCAGATACATGATTGTCTGTACAAGGTGCCAATAAATACACGGAGGTGGTATTGGCGCAGAGCAAACAGCTAGGGTTTGTAGCTGCAGTCATCAATCCAGGCGACTCCTAAGTACAACTGGCGGAACAGGAAGCTGATTTGGTAGAACTGATGACATCACTGGCAGCTACATATGACAACCCTAACACCGACATACTCGTACTCGTTGACCCAAAACAAGATGGAAATGTTGCGTACGCAGTAGCACCGATGAACAATGTTATCTTGCAGTGATAGATGAACAATGTTATCTTGCAGTGATAGCTGAACAATGTTATCTTGCAGTGATAGATGCGCTGGACGATGGCACTGCGACAGTTACTTTCATAGACTTCGGGACATCGGTTAGTGTCATG